>JANVCC010000030.1:22322700-22483846 GCA_025345505.1 Todiramphus chloris collaris
TGTTGGTTTTTTGGGTTCTTTTTTTTTTTTAAGCCAAGGGCTTGTACACATGTTGGGCTGTTGGAGCTTCCAGTACAAATGAGCTTGGACTTGAGCAACTTCTCTTCATAAAAACCTTCGGGCTTTTGGCCTGCAAGGTCCTTGAGTTTGTGTGTCCCTGGTGAGGAGACCTCACAGACCACAAACGGGAAGGTTTGCTGAATAAATCACCTATAGGGTAAAGATCTCCAAGTTCAGTTGTGGTGTTTGGGTTTTTTCTCCCCCCCCCCCCGAGGTGCGTCACAGCAGCTGTACACCCCGGGTCAGTGCTTCTCTAGACACTGTTGTAGTAAATCCTGGGTCTTAGGCCACCTCCAGGGCCTCTTCTTCTCCCTCCACCCCCTAAACCCGTGGCTGCTTTGTTCCTGCGCTGGCCAAGCCTTTGCTGCTGAGCTGAGTGTTTTCCTATGTGATCAGGTGACTGTCCCTTTGAATCCTCCTATTAATCAACAGCTGTGGTATCAAATTTAATCTCCTTGTGATCTTGTCAGAGGTGCACACCTGCTTTTGTCCCTCTCCTCCTTGTCAAAGCCTGTGCTGTTTCTGTGCCCCCTGCTCCACCATTGTTTTTGGACCGTCTGGCCTTTGCTTTTCTTTAAACAGTCTTCTTGGCTTTCTTCCCCCCCTATTCCACCACCATTCAAGCCGCTTCTAAACCACTCTTTTCACGGCAAATCAAGTGAACTTCAGTATGCACTGCTCAAAAAATGCCACTTTCTGTTCTTTCTCTAAACCTTGCAAGCCCCGTAGAACAGGGAGCATCCCTCAGTGTCTGGAAAGGCTGGTTTCTGCAGCGGATGGTGTATGTGCACACACTTGCTCATGCTGACTAATAATAGATCTGCAATTTGGCAAGCTGTTTTAAGAAGGAGTTGGATTTATTGTGATTATAACGGCTCTACTGGTTTTTGGATTAAAAAAACACCCAAACCAACAAAACCAAAACTTTGTCTGGCTTTTCTTCCATCAACAGACGACAAAGTTTACAAGTGCTTTGGATATACCTGTGGAGTTTGTCAAAAAGAATGTGAAATTGCGAGGAAAATTACATCAGATAACAGAGAGTGGCCTGGAAGTGGAACACCTTCCCATTAGCATTCCTTTCGTTACAGCGATACAGAGAAAATGTGAGTAAAAGAATGTGAAGAACAAGGGTAGGAGTGAAATGTTGTTGTTCTTAACACACATGCTGGTGAGGAAGGGTGAAGGTGCAATGCCAGCTCTGCCTGTTGGCCTTTCTGTACTTTCCAGGTGGGGAACCCGGGGGTTATCATCGTAGATAACTTCTCTCTTCAGGAGACCTGCACAAATCGCTGGCCAAGAGAAGATTTGTATTAATGAGCATCACTGTGGTTGGTGTTTTTCTGGTGGCCAAGGCTAGCACACCGCTGGTCATCTGCTTGCGTGGCTCATCCTCCTGGCACAGAGACCCTACTGGGATGTGTTTTTGTTCACAGATGAAGACTTGTACACACAAACCCATTGTACTGGAGGTTTTTCCTGTGTCTTCACAGAACTGTCCATGGGTCTGAGTCACACTCCTGCTCTGCAAGTAAATACCTGCAGGCGCTGTGCTTCTTGCTTATTGTTTGTGTCCCTTCAGATAAAGTGATAGGGACTGATAATGAAAGCAGTTCTATTTGTGTGCAACGTAAACCAAAGTAGCTTAAACCACTTACAAAATCTCAATTATTATTTTTTTTTTACTGAAGGAGAGATGAGACCAAATTCTTACTTGTGAATTGGGGGACTGAAACAGGTTTTTCTTTTCATTCTAAGTCCATGGGAATAAATCCATTGCCAACAGCTGAGGGTCTGTGCAAAGCCAGACCCAAAAAACTGCCTTTGCTGCAATGAGTTACAAAGTTCTGTCTTTCTATAACCAGGGCAATCGAAAGGTCTTCTGCTGGTGAGGCTGGCCGGGGTGGAGCTGGCTCCGAGCGGCATGGCCTGGCTCCAGCAGGAGCTGAAACCCAAACAAATGGTGTGGTTCCAGCTTCTTGGGAGGGAGGACTTGGTGCTCGAGTGCCTTGTGTTAGTAAATAAGGTAAACACAGTGACAAAACCTGACACTGTCTGCAGTTCGGAGTTTTGACTGCTTATGCCATTTGGTTATCTCAGTACCTTTAAGAAATGCTATTATTTATCATTTATCTGCCTTGATAGGAGTTCTAAATGGTGCATTTGTCAGTCTGATTTCACGGGCAGTATTTTCACCGACCCATTGATGACATGAGTGTTCCTCTGGCGGGTGGTTCTGCGTTGTATCCTGTAGCTCTGATTACCCCCGTGTTTACTCCATCAAGTGCTGCCTCACAAACATCTTCTATTAGGATTAGGTTTTAACAGACAGAGTCTTCTGAACTTTCAACTCTTTCTGCCAGAGTGTAGACTGAGCCATAAGTAAAGCTTGTGTCTCAGGGGAAGTTCACACTGAAAGTAATTGAACCGTTTTAAAGGTGAATATCACGTTTATTGTGCCTTTCTGTAGGGTCGATTTCACAGTGTGTGCCTGAATGAAGAGATCTTGAGACGAGGCCTTGGCAGAACAGCCCGCATCGAAGGGCTGCACCACGAATCCCGCCTGTACTGGAAACTTCACAAAAGGCTCCTTCGAGCAGAGTTAAAGGCCTTGAGGAAACACAAAGGAATATGGGAAGAGGAAAGCTCCTCCGACAGAATCGGAGATCGTTTAGGCAACAGTAAATTCCTACGGACGCTGAAACAATTTGCGAGCTGGTTAAGAAGCTGTGTTCAAAGGTAAACCGTGGGCCTGGCTCGGGGGGTGCCAGTTGCCTGTGTTACGTGCTCTGTGCCAAGCACACGTTTATGCTGCAAACCAGGGCCCTGATCCTGAGGGTCCTTGTCTAGAGCAAATAACCCAGGGATCTTCCTAACGCCGTATTATATAAACCAGGGGGGATCGAGCTCTAGGAGGAGTATGAAACCCACAGATAAAAATGTTCTGAAGCCAAATGACATCCTAAATGAGTTGCCCACCTGTCAGATACCCTGTGTCAGCCTGTCTGGTTCTGAGGAGGCGCAGGGTGGGAGTTCACAGCGCACGGCCTTCAACGCTCCTCTGCTACCGGTGGTTGCTGCCGTGCTTACAAAACTCCATTCCAGACCTGTGCAGAGCTTGCACTGGGTGTTTACACACGAGCATTTTGGTTGGATTTCTGTTCTCAGAGTACTTTTGTGTATAATTTGTGTTTTAAAAGATCTTTTCATTGTGAAGAATGGGTGGCGTTGCTACTGATCTAAAAGGTGATTTGTTACGGCTGATCTTAAAGTGCTGATAAAGTCACAACAACTGCAGTTACTCAGAAAAAAAACATAAATCATTTAGTATATCAAAGAATATAAATTAATATGTCAGTAATCAACATTTTTTTATTTTTAATTGAACAAGAAAAAATTGTTATTCCTGGTAGTTCTGTAAATATCTAGAATTAAAACTTCAACATGCAGTTTGAAAAGGTGGAACATCCTGTGCTAAGAACTTAAATTCTCGTTCTTGCTTTAGTTTTGAAACATGCCAAGTATGTTAGAGTGTGTTGGTGTTAAATATCTCAGAGTGTATTATTTATGTTGTAAATATTTTCAGAATAAAGACTGAATTTATGTTCATGGTCACATGTTTTATATACCAAGCACTTGACCTTTATTTAACCTCCCACAACCCCACTATTTATTTAAAGTGAAGTGTTTCACAGATTTTCCTTCTTTCTCTGTGATTCCTCAACAAACAAATTCTGGGGAGAAGACTGTGGTGCAAAAAACAATCTTCAGAGCTGAGCATTGCTCGTGAGACAATTAGACATCATGTCATTTTTCTCTGCTGACTTCAGGGCAACATTGTGAATCCCGAGATGCTAAAAAAAAACCACAGAGAAGCAGCTTTTCCTCGGGTAAGAACAGATGTCAGTGCTTCTTTACAACTTTGGTAGCTTAAAGTTTGACTTTTAACCCTAAACTACACAGTCAGTCTCAGCAATAATCCATTTCTCATGGGGGTTTATAGGTTCCTACATCTAGGAGGTAGAAAGAGCTTTTTCCAAACTGAGCATGACTGCACAGTAATGATGGCTTGGACATGTGGGGTTGGGTTTTTTTTCTGTAATTAAATACAATGCTACCTGGGCTTTGCACTTCTGTTTTGTAAATGGGTCATAGGAGGATATATCACAAAAATCCACTGTAAAGCTGAGAGAAAAATCTCCAAAAACTGCATTTCTAGCAAGCAGAGGTGAGGTGTGGCCAAATACTGAGTTTCTTCCCTCCCAGTCTTGCCTCAGCCCATTTTACCCTCGATGGAGCACTCGTGAAAAGCACTAGAGATTTTTCTAAATTACAGCAAATAGCTGTATCCTTTCCATTAGGCTGTGACTTGAGAAGGGTTTTTAAAGGTGGCAATACAGCTGTTTTACCACTTATGTTGAGAAAGCCTCCCCTTGGGCTGAACTAAATATTTCAAGTTCCCTGTACTGGTGACAGGGAGATAGTCCAACAGAAATAATTCCAGAAGGAACTATGTGGAGGGACAGGGAAATCTTCAAATTCAGGCCTCTCAACTCTTTTCATGTTTGTTGCACAAGGCGAGAAGTTTGTGTGATGTGCTCTCACTATAGTTCTTTGTTAGAATTCAAACCCAGGGAATCCCTTTGCGTGGGGATTGGTAACGAACAACACGAGTCTTGCAGCCAGTAACCCACTGCTGTGGGCTTTGAGACTGCAGTGACAACTGATTTCATGACAGTCAACTGCTGTAATTGTTTGTCAATGCCGTTTTCCTTATCGTCCAGGGCTTATCTGTTTTAAAACAAACAAACAACACACCCTTCCCTGACAAAAAAAGCACCACGGGGTTCAAAGCTGCGCTTCCCATCTGTGCGAGGCTTGAGAGGTTGCAGATCTCGTCTCTGTGGGAGGCCTGTCTATTGAAAAACCGGTAATAGGAGTCGAAACAAACAGCTCTGCAGAACCGAGCTGGGGAAGTGTCTGGGAGGTCAGGGGACAAAAACCCCTTTTCTCCATTATTTAAAGACACATCCTACACTGCCTCGGAGGAGCACTGTCCCGTTCCTTGAGCCACAGCAGCAACGCACGTCAAATCTTTCCAAGCAGAAGATGCAGTTCTTGTGTGACTGGGAATAAGGACAAGAATTAAGCTCTTCAGCTCTTGTGCCTTTGTCCCTGCAACTCTGAATACACTGTGAGCAACACGAGGTCTTAAAAAAAGATCATGAGGAGGGAAAGGAGATGCCTCCAAATGGCCCACTAAGAAAAATAACCTTCAGCGTCGCACAGGCTTTTTATGGCACGCAGGGCAAATGGTTGTCATAAACACAACCGGCCTGCCCAGGAGCCCACCAGCAGGCCCTGGGTGCCCCTTCCTGGCAGACTGGAAGCAGCTCTGCCCGGCACGGCGAGGCGGGACGGGGGGGACAGCGCAGTGCCCTTCCCCAGGGCACATCCCTCCTTCCTGCCGCTGTCCCGCTCTTCCCCCAGCCCGTCTCACCTCGGGGCCTCCATGAAACGCTCCTCACTCACCCAGGGACCGCCAGATAGAAAAGAGTTGTAATTCCGAAAGCAGAGATTCAGACTTCACCTCCTCCTCCGAGGCGCGGTTCCCTCAAAGCCCCGAGCACCGTGTGTCGGGGAGCCCGGAGCTGGGGAAGTACCGCGGATCGCTGCCCTGCCGGTAGCCAGCGCGGGCGAACAGCCCTCGAACTTCGTCGTAGATTTTTAAAGGCAAAAAATCCCCCAGAAGTCAGTCAACCCCCCGGTGCTTTCCCTCCCTCCCGCCGGGCGACCCCGGCCTGCTCGAGGGACGGTCCCTGAACCGCTCTCTCCGGCTCCCGGGGACGGCAGGTGCCTCCCCGGGGTTCCCGGGGGCCGGGAGGGAGGTGCGGGAGGTGCCACCCCGCTCCCCTGCCGGCAGGTGCGGCCGTTTGTGGCGGTTGCCGCCGTCCCGCGCCCTGAGGGGCCGGGCGGTCCCGCCCCGCGCGTCTCCATGGCACCCGCCGCCCGCGGGGCGAAGGTGAGCCGGGGGGGCCGCCTCGCCCCCTCCCTTCCCTCCGGACTGCGCCTCGCCCCGGCTCGGCTCGGCTCGGCTCGGACCGTTCTGCCCCGGCTCGGGGAGCTCGGTGAGTCCCGCCGCGAGGAGGCTCCGCCGGGACGGGCAGGGAAGGGGGGCCCGCGGCGGCGCTGAGGGGCAGCGCTGAGGGCGGGGGAGGCCCGGGCGGCGCTGAGGGGCGGCTCGGAGCGGACACACAATGGAGCAGGTTGAACGGGAGCGGCTGCGGGGTCGCCGCAACACCGGGGCTGGATCGGCGGCCCGAGCCGCCGCCGGGGCTCGGCTGGTGGGGGGCAGCGCGGTCCGCTCCGGGTACGCCAGCGCTCCGGGTTTCCCTCTGAGCACGGCGCCGGAGGGCGGGCCGGGGCGGGCCGGGCGGCAGCGCCGTGCGTTTGAACGGGAGAGCAGGTTGAGGTGGCGGCGGTGGGGGACGAGACGGGACCGAGCCGAACCGGGCACCCCGCGGTGAGTGTGGGAGGGATGCTCCGAGCCCCCGGCCCTGCAGGAGTGGGCGGGCGGGAGGCGGCTGCGACGCGGGACCCCCGGAGGCTCCGTGAGGCGAGGCCGGGGGTGGCCGGCGGCGGGATGGAGCTGTCCCCGGGCGGGTGCGGGCTGCCCTCCCCTCCGGGAACCTCCGCTGGGTTTCCCTTTTGGGGCTTAATACCGAGTTTTCCCGCTGTTAGCAGCCGAAAGTTAAGATGAGGGTTTACAAGGTGCAACTTTGTTGTTTGGTTGGGGTGGTTTTTTGTTGTTTTGTTTCTGGTTTTTTTTTTTCCTCCGGATAAAATGCTGTTCGGTTTGTGAGACATCTCGCAGGACGCTGTTCCTCACGCTGTGAAGAACCCGCCCCCTTGGCTCCCCCCGGAGATGCCGAGGGCTCAGCCGCCCCCCGGGGCATCCCCGGGAGCATCGTGGGGTCCCCGGGCGAAGGCATCGCCCGCGGCGCAGCCGGTGCCGAAGACTTTGCCTTGGTGCTCCGAGGCGTAGCTGGTGTGGGCCGGGGGTCTCAAGGAGCTGCTCCAGCCGTCGTGTTGGCTGTATTTGTTCTGTTGGTTTAATAATGAATCACGCCGGACAAGCTTCCGGCCGTCTTTGGGGCACTTTGCACCCTTTCTGGGGGGCAGACCCACCTCTGCCATGTGGCGCGGGAGGTTCTGCGCTAAAGTCGTGCCGGAACAATTGTGGCACCCGCTTGGGTGCTAAGCCCAAACCAGAGCGAAATGCAGCTGCTTGGTGTGCCTTAAACTTAGGCCAGACCGTGTTAAATGAGGCTTAACATGAAGTCCTGACCCCAGGGAGCGGAGCAGAGGACATCACCCCAAGAGTGCTGCAGGGTGCAGTGCTTACGGAGCACGCTTGGTCCCGACCTTCAGGATGTTGGGAGTTGAGAAGAATCAAGCCTCTTGCTGGATTGAGTCCTTCCTAAAAATACCTTGTTTGAGGGCTGGTAATCTACTCCATAAATCATTTTTTTTTCAGGAAAAACTGTAAGTCCAATGAGCTGGGAATTACACTCCGTGCACATTTTATTGTCATTAAGCAACTGTATAATTCTGGGAACTTCAACTCGAGCTGACTGAAAAGTGTTTTCTAGAAGAAGTGTTATTAAATTCCAGGGGGAAAGATATAAGCCTTATCTGATGAACTGGTCATAGGCTCTTTGTTTAAAGTGTGCTTTAACTCCTGAGTTAGGAAGCACAATGTTTGCCTGTTTTCAGCGGACTCTCCGGACTGACTTGTCCTTGCAACTTCTGACTCGGTGTGCTACAAAACTTAGAGGAAGCAAAAGGAAACTTTGGGTGTCTGTTGTTCAGCGGTGTGAAAGAAAACCCGCTCTTAACATTACTGAGAAGATAGACAGGCGTCAGCCCTGCAGTGAGACCCTTAACGATGTGGTGGAATATGGAAAGAACGTGCTGACTTTTGGGGAGGGGGGAGGCAGTGGAGTGCATGCACGCTGCTAAAAATCTTCCCCTTTCTTTAGGTGTCGGCTCTCTGCAGTAAGTTTGAGGAGCTGGTTTTGTTTGTTTGCTTTAAACTCCAAGAGATGCTTTTCCGAGGTTAAAAAAAAAATGCCAGCAGGCTGTTACAAGAAAAGAAAAGAAAAAAAAGCAACAAACTGTGTTTTATCAGCTGAAGATGCATGATTTGTGAAAAGTGATCTGAGTGGCTGCAAACGCTTTCTGGGTTTGTGCTACCTATTGTCTCTAAGATGGGGATCAGCTGGTGGGTTTGGATCGAGTGGCACAGCTCATTATTTTAACAATACCGGCTCAGCTTGGGAGGTTGCCTAGGGAATTGATTTAACGCTTCTGTCCTTTCACCCTTTGAGGCGGCTGTCCCACGATGACTTTGATCATAGTCGCCGATATTTGTAAAGGAGAGTAAAATTGTCATAAAAGCAGAAGAGAGACCACCCGCTATTAACAGATCCCAGTTCTGCACGAGTCGGTCTGTAATTTAAAACACTGTCAAGAGATACCCATGGCAGTAAAACAGTTCTATGATAAGCATCAAAACACAGACTGAAAATTAGTCCTATTCAGTGTTTAGCTTGCCTTTTTTTCCTGGGAGAGGCTTTAATGCTGAAGCTCTGTATTTCTGTTGGCTCTACAAGGTATTCTTTCTAATAAATAGAGTGGTATTCCTTTTTAGTGGCATCTGGACAAGGATTTTCTCTTTTTTTTTCGAGGTGTCACCCAAGATCCAATTCAGTCTAAATCAATAACTGAAGTGGCGAAGCTGTTGTGCTGACAGCGGGTTTTTGGTTTGTTCGCTTTGGGTTGTTTGTTAGTAAACTTAAAGAAGTCTGAATATTAAAAAAATACCACAGTCTCCAGGTTAGGAAAGCAGAGGTTTCTTTCCAGGTCTGCTAGAGACCTCCTGTAAAGGACAATAGGACGGTTTTTGCTGCCGGTGTTTTCAGAGGAGGTAAGAATGCCACGTGCAACTCCCTTGTAGGGTCTTACAGAAACTTCTTTTACTAGCGCTTCAGATTCACGTGGCCGTGTTGAGACGCAGGCGCTGCAGAAACACGGTCGTTGCAGCGTTTCTCCCGTGGCACAGCAGGCTGCAGGGCAGGGTCTGTGCTGTCACCGTGGCTGTGGCACTGGCAGGGTGCAGCGGGCAGACCCCAGCGAGCCGTGGCTGCCCAGGGTGCTGGAGCAGGGCTGAGCGCTGTGCCAGGGATTAGCCTGCTTTGAACCACTGGACCTGGACCGGGCTAGGGATCCATCTGTCTTTGCTTCCAAGTCTGTAAGCAGAAGGTGCTTCCACTGGAGTGCTGCTGAGGTTGGCCAGCTCAGTGCAGACTGATCTAAGTGGCAAGGGAGACATGTGTGTACTCTTTGTGGTTGGTTTTTTCCTTTCTTGTTTATTTTAGGAAGCTGGAATTGTTTTCCGTAACAAAGGTGGCTTTCTTGTCTTCATGGACACTGAGGGCATTGTCATTACTCCAGAGATCTGAGTGTGTCCTCTGCTTTGCTGACTTAACTTTGGCTGGTCATCTGGCACTACAGAAGAATTACCTAGTTGTACCTGAGTAGCCGAGTGTAACGTGGAGCGTGTGTTTGAGAGATGGAAAGGCAGGCTGGGAGATCCAGGAAGTGAGGGAATGCCTGCTACTGCAGATGGGCACTCTACTTCAAGTTCCCCGAAGGGCAGTGGCAGCGCGGGTGAGTGGAAGAGAGAGGTGGGCAGAGCTGCTGCTAGTGGTTTGGAAGCAGATGCCTAGAGAGAAAGCCAGGGCCAGGAAGCTGGAGGTGCAGGATGTGCCCCTGTGGAGGCTCAGGTCCACCCATGAACAGCGCAGAACTGTTTCAGGGGCATCGGGCCCCGTGTGTTGAAGCAATGTGTCCTGTCCGGTGGGGCTCTGCAACATGAAATAACTCAAAGCTGCTTGCAAGGAACTTCAAGTGGAGACAAGCTGTTGTCTAAAGCAGTCCATGCTCCTTTACAGACATGATTTATCGGAGCTGACACAAAGTTCACGTGCCCACGCACACCAAGCATGACCAAGCATGTCGCTGAGATGGAGTACGGGCTGGGCTGGCTGGGCCTGTGTGGGTCTGAACCAGGCATTGCTGAGCCTCGTGCCAAAGCGTTGCCCGTGTTCTTTGCTTGGTCTCAGTTCCAGCCGCGGGTGGTTGATAGACTGGTTGGCAGCGTCCCCACGAGAAGAAACAGAAGAATATTGTCAGTTACCAGCTGATGACAAACGCACAGGGTCCTGTGGCCTCCTTTTGCTGCCACTCAACATTCACCCTGGTCAGCGTCAGCACCACCAGGCTCAGTGCTGTGAGTGGGAGGTTATTTTCTTGGTCACAGGCAGTAGTGCAACTCACTGGAGTCAGTGAGAATGCATCATCCCTGGCATGGGAGGCGAAGTTGGATTTGTTTGTTTATTTATTTTACGCTTTCATCCTGGTTTTTACCTGAGAACTGAGGCGTGAGCTAAGAATCGCTGGGAGTTCACAAACTGTCTCTGAGGTTAATAAATCCCCCCCTGACTCTGGGAGCATTCCCGTTGGGATGGATGGTTCTTTGGGGGACTGGCAGTTCTGGGGTTGCTCTGTGTTCCTCTGCCTGCTTTGAAGGGAGCAGTGGTGTTTATAGAAGAAATTGGAGAAAATATAAAAGAATCTCAAAGAGTTTGATAGGATCTTAAGAAGTGGTGTTGCTGATGGTTGGACTGTGTGATCTGAAAGGTCTCTTCCAACCGAAATGATTCTATGATGCATAGAAAGACGGCATTGGCAACGTGGTGAAGTGAGTGTTCTCTCTGTGGATTAAAATCTCCAGTGTAGAAAGGCTTTTAACATCTAGAGTTTGAAAAGCTTTGTGCATTAAAACCAAAGCATGATTTGGATTAGTGTACAGGGAGCAGGCAAAAGCAGCAGAAGGGTGCCCAGGGCACCGGAAAGGTGTGTAAGGGAATCACTCACATACACCTACATTTGCAGTCCCGTGTCTGGGGCGATGACGGCTGTGCTGGTGCAGGGTGTGCAAGGCAGGTGTCTTCTGAAGCACTGCCCGCTGAGCGACAGAGGCAGCAGCGTGCTGCCCTCCTGGAAAGAATTCCTTACACAGGAAAAAACCAAATTCCATTTAGGCACCTTGAGAAACAGGGGGGCAAATGCTAATTCCCTTTCAGGGTCTGTTGCCATGGGGAGTCAGTTCAAATCCTTTCTAATGCCTTCCTCAGCAGCCAGTTGTGCTGACACATGCTTTTCATGACTTCCCAGAAAGAGCAGAGAAATGACTTGAAACAAAAGCTCCATCAGAATGAACGGCCACGGGAAGATTAAGGTCTGCTGTTTGTTAGCTGCGGGTGGGACAGATCAGAATGTTGTCCATTATAACACAGCTGGACTGGCCTCCTCTCCACGCTGGGTGGGCTGATGGGTGCTGGGAGCTCGTTGGCCAGAGCCCACGTGGGCTGCGGTGCAGAGCAGCCTACCTGCTCCTCTCCGGGGACGCGAAGGGCGGTTTATGGAGCAGCGTGTGGGCATCAGCCCTCTAGCATGGCCCGAGTCAGCTGTGGTCAGGCTTAGGCTGAGGTTAGGAGGGAGATCCTACCCTTTACACCTTGCCACTGGACACGTGAAGCTGGGTGCAGTTTCCTGAGTGTCCCCAGCAGAGCACTGGTACTGGGACAAGGGATGGAACGAGCGTAGGGGACCATGGAGAGAGCTGTGGGCTGATGTGGCAGTAGCGATGGTCGGTGATGGTAATGCTGTTTCTGGCTTGCTGATGTCGATCTTTAGTTGCTATAAAATGAGAAAAGATCTTGAAGCAGCTTTTTCAAACACCGAAAGCAGCAAGCTGACATCAGAGTCTCTTCTTCTGGTGAAGGATGTATGACTGTGATTAGTGTTTAATGCTCTAACTGGAGAATAGCCAAAGCACCAGGTTAAAATAAAAATCAATCAATCTTCATTATCAGGAAACTCGTCTGTCTAAAGAGTGCAAGGGGAACATCTGTATCCCAAATCCAAACTCTCTTGTGACCTTTTCCCTTTGAATAGACAGCTCTGACTTCGAAGAGGTTCCAGTTGTTCCCAGTGCAATCCCCAGGAAATTTTTCTTTGCTGCCATGCTGGCTTGCACCCTCTGGCAGGGTACTGCCAGCACAGCTCTGCTCCAGGCCTGGGGCACACTGCATCAGGGAGCTCATCGGGCAGAAAAGTAAACCAAACCACACTACCGGCTTTTTTCTTTCCTCCAGACCAGTTCCTAGAGAAGTAAGAAAAGGATCAGATGCTGGATGTTCTATCTTTCTGTAACCCAGTATTGTCAATAATCTCTTTCATGCTGGTGATATTTATGAGCAGATACTTGCTGTTGAAAGGGGACTATAGCCGTGGGAGTATTTCTTTAAGCTTTTTCCTTATAAAAGATACTTCAACATCTGGAAAGTATCCATATGTTTACACCATAGGGAGGTGAAACTTTGGCTTTTAATTTTTGAGAGTGACATCAATCTGTGGGCAAAAATGTCTTTCATATCATGGGTATGGATCTTTCTAGTGATGCAGCTAACGTGTCCTGCCGACCCTGTGTGGCTCCTATACGTGTAGCTTCAGCAGCGTTTATGCGAGTTACTGAGTGCCTGTCGATATTTGATGCTGATTAAAATGGAGATTTTTCACAGATGATGTGTGGAACCCGTAGAGCCTGGGTTTGTATGGCAGTTAAATCTAAATCTGCATGAATTCAGACAAGCTTAAATGCTTAGCAATATTTGGGTGACTGTGGCTTAGTGAAATAAGAAGCCCAAGACTGCAGATGGGTGGACGCCCTGTGAAATATTGTCACGTTAGGATTTTATAATCTCTTGGGATTCGGTTTCCAGGTCTAACTATGGCGAAGCTTTTCATCCCATGGCTACTTTGTTTTGTGAATACCGTTTTAAAAAAGCATACAGCCCATGTTGTGTAGCAGCTGATCTCTGAAAGGTTGTTCAACCAGAAGATGTATCGATCCTTTCTTTATAAAGTAAAAACATGGTCTGGGAACAGCATCTCTTTTTGGAAAGAAGTTCCTGTTGATGGCTGCTGATAAACTATCCTGGGAGAAATCATGCAGCGTATTTTAACATGCTCCAGGGAGAGGAAGATGGTGAGAGCCTAAGTTTTTCTGGTTGTTGTGTGTTGTGGTGTAAACAGAATTGCAAATGACTTCACTCCTTCTCTTCAGTAGCTGTTATTATTAGTACAACAAAGGGCTGAGCCCTGGTACTATTGAGAGGCTGCTGTCGCATGAGTGTCTTCTCGCATTTCCACTGCTATGTGTTTGCCGTGCTGCTGGGTGCTGGTGGCACCTTTGGAAATGATGTAGATCTGGAAGGTTTATTTATGGAACTCGGAAGCTGTGCAGAAAGAAGACCAGCAGCCCTGTCTGGGCAGCCCTCGTTCTGTTCCTGCGGTGTGCAACTGAATCTTTCCACGCTCACAAATTTAAGGTAAACCAGTTAACCCACAGCAGTTCTAATCCTGTACGTGGATCTGTTGTGAAGCTAAGTTGCTTAGCTTTTGAGTACTACCTCAGTATCCTCCGGGCAAGTTCAGAGTAGTGTTGTGCTGTGATTTGGTGTTTATTTCTCCTGTTTGCAGCAACTGGAAGCGAGCTGGCAGCAGGCGCTGGCAGTCAGCGGAGATGGTCGCTGCCCCGCCACCATCACAGCTGCCAGATTAAAGAGCAGGGTTTCTCTGGACAGTGTATTCCTGCTACTTAGTGCTGCCCAGATGGCCCCTCCACCCTCCTGTACAGATGTCTCTGGTGCTTAGGAGTGCTCTCTGCCCATATCTGGAGCTTATACAGTATTATTTCCAATCTCACACTTAACTGTGTGTTTTGCTTGATTCTGTATTGCTCTTATCATTTCTACTTTTTTTTTTTTCTTTATTACACTTTATCTGAATTGTAGCATCCTATCTTTCACTGTAAAATTCGTCCTTAACGGGTATCTGGAACAGGTGCAAGCTTCTAAAATCTGGAGCCATCTGAATATTCAGTCTTTTCTGGGCTTTCTTTTCCATTGAAGGCAGAATTGCCAGGCACATGCCCTTTTTAAAAAAACTTTGGCAGCATTTTTTACAAACTATTTGTACCGTACACCCTTTGGTGCTATGGAAAGGAATGCCATTTTTATAAACAGTGCTTTCAGAACCTCTTCAGTGGGCAGATCCTGGAGCAGCGAGCTCGGAAACTGGAGCTGTGGTTTTGTCAGAGGGAAGTGCTGATGAGCTGCAGTATCTGTCCTGTCATTGGGAAGGATTCATAGCATCTGCTTGACTTCACACTGGTATCTCTTGAAGTGCTTCAGTAACAAGAAGGGGAGAGGGCAGGTGAGAAAAAGTGAGATTAGCAATCTCTCCACTCTCTCCACTTCTCTTAACTACCAGTTAATCTCTTTGAGAGTTCTCCATTGAGCTGTGCACGGGATTCCAACCAGATCCTGTCTGGTGCTAAATGGGCATGTGCTTAATACCCTCTTCACATCTGGGACCTGCACAATGTCCCAGTTAGATATTGCAGATAAATATTTAAACTACGCTGCTGCTTTCTAAACCAGCTTTGTGCTAACTGTAACAGACTGAGCTGAGAACGCCTTTTGCTCCAGTGCTGCTGGGATGACAGGCTGTGAATCCCTGGACGAGTGTCCATGTTCTCAGCACAACACCCGGGAGTTTTCCTGCGCAGGAGGGGAAGCTGCAGGATGCAGAGAGACCGGGGGGTGGCGGGTGTTGTGTTCCTCAGGTCAAGCTTTTTGCAATAAGCATCTATCCCAGTCTAGGCAGAACATACACATCCTCTGCTAAATTCAGAAGTATCTTGTACATTCAGCTCTACAGCTTTTGTAATCAAATAATTTCATAAAACATGCATATAACAAAGCGTTCCCTGTGAGTTTACCCACTGCCTCGACAATAATGGTGCTTGTTCATCTCCTCCATGTGTACCTGCACAGACACAGATACGTGCTCGCATGTGCACGGGAGCTCCGAAGTTTAACTTGGATTTTGTATCCAGCTTCTTTGAGCAAGGTTGTTTAATTTCCATTAATAACTCTTTTGTAAAGCACAGCTCTGTAGAAGTAATTGCAGCTCTTCTCTGGTAGGATGTCTCTAAGGAGCAGAGTACTACAAGTATTAAAATAACACCGCTGAGACATGTTTAGTGGAAATGACTCAGCTAAAATAGAAGATAGAGTTGTTCAAGTTGCCGTGTGTCTGCAGACCACATAATTAGGTGCTTACTGGCACTTTTTACTCACATAGCTTATTCTACGTGTATAAAATACATATACTGGTACAGCCTGTATAACATTTGGGTCTATGACATAAACAGTGTGTTCTTCTTACACTACGTTACTGTTGTTGACAGGGTGCACATTCGTGTACAGTTAAGTTCCTAAAGTTCCTCAGTGCATGTTCCTTTGAAATGATGGTATTTGGCCCGCGGTGTGCGATCGGTTGGGTTTTGTTTTTCTTATTGTACAATACGGTGAGGCACGATCTTGGCTGGGCTCTCCCCGAACTCTGTCATGGAGAAAGCAAGTAACTTTGAGGGCCGTCCAAATAACTGCTGGCGTTTCTTAGGAAGGTTTTCTTACGGGATGTTTGTGTCAGTTGGTGCAGCCACTTTGGGATTCTGCCTTCATCCCTGGCGTGCCAGGAGAACCTTTGTCCTAAGGGGCCACCGTGGTGTGGGAGAACCCTTTGTGCAAGAACAAAGCAGCATTGTGTGGGCATGAGCCATGAAAGGCAGAGGAGGGGGGCGAAGGGTTTCTTTTCA
The DNA here is from genome assembly GCA_025345505.1 of Todiramphus chloris collaris. NCBI lineage: Eukaryota > Metazoa > Chordata > Aves > Coraciiformes > Alcedinidae > Todiramphus > Todiramphus chloris. The sequence goes on from JANVCC010000030.1 coordinate 22,338,617, forward strand.
GAGGCACTGCCTATATATATTGATAGTAACATTTTCCCCGTAGATCTCCCCCGCGATACGAGTTCTCTGTGGGACCTGAGTGGGAGCTAAGATCTCTTTTTACTTTGTGTGGATTCTTAATAATGAATATTTGATAGGGTTTTCTTAATTAAAACATGGTGCCACTTGCGTTTTTATAGCCTAAAGCAAAAAGCCTGGCTGTAGGCTGGACCCTGATGGTGGAATTATCCCTACATTTTAGAAGTAATTAACAGCTTGTGCCTCACTAATTAGTGCTAGAAGAGCGGCCCTGGTTATAGCAAGCTATAATGAAAGCTCATGGCTGGCAAGGGCAGAAGTCCAAGAAATGTAGAAGACAAAGCCTGGCAGAGGTAGTGGGTATTCCTGCTGAGCATTCCAAATTTGAGTAAGATATGCCTCTAGTGTAAACAATACCCGGGCCATACCCAAACCCCTTCTTGTAATGGAGACCGTGAGAAGTTCAAGATGGAGCAAACCAGAAACAGGTATTTTTGGCTGACACCTGCAGTGGGTCACTCAGAGCATCCCTCCTCCCCACAGAGGCAAATCCCACGTCTGCCACAGCCGCCTCCTCGCAAACCTGCAGCAGAAACGCCACAGATATCCGATGTTTGCCCATCGGTCTCTGATGTTTGCCCTGATCAACAGTGCTAGTAAATAGAAACATCACCTTATGCTGTCTCATCAGGTTTTGGGCCGCTTCTCCTGCAGAAGAAAACCTGGCTGCTTTCCAGACAGGAGCACCCCTGGCTGGGGTGTCTGGGAGAGCCCATCTGATCCAAGAGCTCGCTGGTGGGAGAGGGGGAGGCTGGCTCCCCTCTGCGTCACCTCCAGGTCACAGGGTGCTGCTGAACAGCCTGCTTTTGTCCTGGCTTTGTGAGGAGGGGAATCAGCTGTGGGCTGCCCGGTGACTGAGAGGGGGTCTGCTCAGCCAGCGCCAGGGACTGCAGTGGAGGTGGGACTGGGGTTGTTCCCAGGTGGGCCAGGAACAGCAGGTATTTCTGGGCTCTTCATGACCAGCTGCTTCACCGAGACACCCTTGGTGGCACTGATGGGGAAGGGGAAAAGGTCTCCAGGTCCTGGTGTTCCCTTATACCTGAGGACAGTGCTTGGGTCCCAGGAAATGACTGCAGCTAAATTGGTCATTGGGGATAATATGAGTCCTGTTGGGTGTGATTTCAGATTACTTGTTTTCCTTTTTTGTTTTGAAATTGCATGAGCAAAGTGGGTCTGTGTTCCTCAGCAGAACTGCAGCACGTGGTGGTATTTCACCGAGGGGAGAATGTTACCAAAGCTCCCCTGGCAGTGGTTTTCGGAGGAGGCTTGAACAGCAGCATCCTCGCATCCTGATAGTGGCTTGCCTGGATAAAGCCAGTTGGAGTTGTTTGTGCCAAGTGTGGGCGAGAAAGCAGCTGGGTTGACCAGAGTGAGGGTGGGAGGGAGATAAAATGGGAGACCAAAGGGGCTTGTAGCAGGAATCGGGGTCTGGATAGCTGAAACAAGACCTAAGCAAAGGGAGAAGGAGGATCCAGTGGAAGGATTTGGTGTCAGCAGAGGAGATCAAGGAGTCCAGGGGGGTTTTGTTGATTGGTTTTGGTTGGTTTTTTTGTTGTGGTTTGTTTGGGTTTGGTTTTTTTTTTCCCCCAGCAACAAATATCAAAGAAATAGAAATGCTGGCTTGATGGCTGTAACCATAACTGTGCATGATAAATCCTGCTGGGTGGGAAGGACCTTTGCAAGGTCCAAGTTGCAAAACAAAAGCCTGAAATTCTTTGAATGGAAATTCAATGAAATGACTCAAACAAACCCAGCCCAGCCTTGTCTTGAGTTATAACCACCAGCTTATTAATGAGTTAACTTCTGCTGCTTAGGTCTCTGAAAATAATTGTTCCAATTATTCCCATGGTCCCAGATTGTGCCAGTGGCTGTGATGGAAACGCTCCCGGGGCTGAAGGGGAACTGTTTTGCACCTCATTGTCAGGGATTGGCTTCAGCCACTCGCCTTCCCCTCACTTGGCTGGTTTTTGCTTTGCAGTGGCTTGTCGTGCATTTCCATTTTAACTGGTTTTAAATATTATTGGCTGGATTCAAGAAAAATTGGCGGTTGAGGGCTTGGCCTAGCAGAGCTCTGGGGCCTGTGTCCAAAAAGGCTGCTCTCCTCTCCCACCACTTACTGGTGGTAGCATCTGCGCCAAATTACCCGTGACTGGTTGGATGGGCTTGACTCTGGTGCTGCTGGCGCTGGGAGCTTCAGCCTGGGCAGGCAGGCAGACACCATGGACCCAAGGGGAAAGGGTGGCTGTGCCCTCATGGGAGGGTCTCTGCAGTCTGCTGCTGAAAAGAGTGCCGTGGTTCAGGGGTGAATCCTACTCTTCCTCCCGTGCAGCAATGTGGGCTGCTGCCTGCTGATGGAGACACTTGGTTCAGGCTCCCAGCAGCTCTGGTTGTGCTCTGGGATGTCCTTGGCTGGTGGCATTTGCCGAGATGAGTATTGCTCCTGCTTGTTCTGTTTGGTCCATGTGGTGATAACGTGTGTAACGGGGGTGTAACAGAGGCAGGGGAAGCAGAGGAGATGGGAAAGCAGACTGCCAATTTATGCCGTGCTTTGGCACGGTGCAGCAGCATCACTTCCCTGTGCAAAGCTGGGATCCCTTGGAGGACAGAAACTGTGCATGGCTGATGTGACTCCTCAATGGTGCTGCTCAAGCTGCTTGTCCCCAGGAGGGTTCATCTCAAGCTCCCTAGGGTGAGCATCTGCCGAGGGCAGGGGTGCACTGCTGCAGGGGGAGTGCTTGGGGGGCTCTGCTGCTCTGGGGCCTCAGAATCAGGAAGTAATTATCTTTGATTTACTTTTTTTTGTTGTTTTTTAAATACCCTCACTTGGGGAGGATTTACAGCTTTGTGTTGGTGTGTGATGTGTGGCTTGTCAAATATGGGACAGCGTCATTAAATAGATGACATTGACCATCTCCATGGCCTCATGATCGCCTGCAGGGGCTGTGGGGGCTGGCTGTAACAGCAGCCTTCAGCTTGCTGGTTGTGAGCATCGCTGATGGTCCAGCCTCAGTGTCACCCACCTGCACCCTTCTCCTGGGAGATGGGCATGTTTGGGGAGTGATGGGCTACACTGGTGGTACTGCCCCATGTGGAGCTCATGAGCTAGGGGCAGTGGGGGCAAGCGGGAGCAGAAGAGGCTCCACAGAAACATAAGGAAGAACCTCTTCATGGTGAGGGTGACGGAGCTCTGGCCCAGGCTGCCCAGAAGGGTTCCGGAGTCTCCTTCTCTGGAGACATTCCAAACCCACCTGTGTGACCTGCTCTGGGTGCTCCTGCTCTGGCAGGGGGTTTGGACTAGATGATCTTTCGAGGTCCCTTCCAACCCTTAACGTTCAGTGGTGCAGTGGTTACAGTCCTGGCCCGTCTCTCCTAAATGAACTCCTCGTTCTCCCTGTCCCGCTCCGCAGGTCCCTGCCGTTGATGGTGAGCAGGAAGCCCCCTCACCATGAGTTACTGGAGCCTGGAGAAGAGAAGCTGCCTGCAGTACTGCCGCCACTTCCTGGTGGACAACGGCGTGTTCCACGGTAAGCCGCCCGCTACCTTCCGCTTCCCTGCCTTTCCTACCGTCGGGTGCCGCCGAAACTTGGGAGCGGCACGTGTACGGCCGGTCCCTACCGATCCTCTCGGCGCCTCGCCTCGGTCCTCCCTTCGTCGGGGTGCCCGTTGCTGCCGGGGTGCCCGTTGCTGCCGGGGTGCCCGTTGCTGCCGGGGTGCCCGTTGCTGCGGGGGCAGCGGGACGGCTGCGGCGGGGCCGCCAGGGGGCGCACGGGCACCGCCGGCCCCGCTCCGCTGCCACCCCCACCTCACCCCCCCTGCCTCGCATCCCCACTGCAGCTCCCCCGGGGAAACTGGGCCGGAGCTCTGCTGAAGGGAGCGTTAAAACCCGGAGAAGAGCAGCAGCCGGAGCACAGGGGTGGACAGGGCTCCTGGGTGTAGGTGGTGGTTGTGTTTTGGAGTGGATTCTCTGTGCTCGTTTTCTTCCGAGGCGTTTCACAGCATCCCAGCACAGTGAGGGTTGGCAGGGCCCTCTGGAGCTGCTCTGGTGTCCCCCCCTGCTCCATCCAGCAGGGTCACGCAGAGCAGGGGCCCAGCAGCACAGGGTCCAGCTGGGGTGGGAATCTCTCCGGAAAAGGAGACTCCACAGCCTCTCTGGGCAGCCGGTTTCTAGAGCTGCTTCAGCAAAACCTGTGGGTATGGTCTAGGGGTGAACTTGTAGAGTAGGGTTAATGGTTGGACATGATGATCCCAAGGGTCTTTTCCAACCTAAATGATTCTGTGATTCTATGGATCCTTTGTGCTCCTAGGGAGGGGGAATTGGAAGTGTGAGGAACAGCTTGACTTCCAAGTATTGATCATACATTTGTGCAGAACAGATGTCTAATAGCAATTCCTAAGTAGTCCCCCTTAAACTCCTTACACCTTGGTGTCTTGCCACTACAGACTGCATGCCATGATCATTCAGTTGTTGAAGTATCTTCCCAATAGAAAAGTTGGGAAACACACTGAAGGCATTTTGACACAACATACTTCCTTCTTGGGACCTCTTTTTTTGTACGCTCAAAGCTTGATGTATCACCAAGAGAGAACGTGCGCTCCCCATGGGGCTTCTCTCCCTTTGCTGGGCAGCTTTACCCTCAGGAGCAGGGTCAGGAGCAGTGCTGAGCCCAGCCCCTGCTCCCACACTGCTGGGATGCCAGCGCTCAGGAGCTGTCCCTGCCTGGGATGGACTCCTGCAGGTCTAGGTGAAGGCAGTGGCTGGACCCCTCCCTGCCTGCGCTGCTGCAGGAGTGACTTCCTAATGCTGTTTCTGAAAGGCTCAAATCTCATATTCCTTATTTCCTTCGAGATTAGTGGTTAAAAACTGCCACTTTAGGGCACAGATTTATGGCACTGTTAATAACAGCAGCATGGAATGCCTATAAATTAAAGGCAGAAATACTCGTCTTTCAAAAGCAAAGGTAATTTTTTCCCTAGAGAACCTCCAACTCCATCTTTGCTGTGTTTGTCAGGAAGCTGGAAGTTTACAGCTCACAGAACTACAGTGCAACCCTCTGTAAATCAAATGTATCTACATTTTTGTCACTGTGTCACCCTTGATGAAGCTGATGGTATAGTGGGAGAGCTAATCGCTTATGAACGTGTGCATCTTCTCAAGGAAAGCCTATTGAGCGATACGCTCTCTCACGTTTCCCTCTGTAGTGCTTTTCCTTGCCCGCAGGCTCTGATAGTTCTGTTTGGGACACCAGAAGAATGTTAATAACTTTTCTGTAAGTCTGTCTGCCAGCGGCATTGTCATATTAATTCATCTGTGCCCTGCATTTGGGACCCACGTTACGGGGAAGCTGGCTCACAGATCTGTCCTCGGTGAACCCGTCATCTCCAGGTACAACTGTTCTGCTGCTCAGATGAAACTGAGGTTCATCCCGTGGATTTCTCAGGCCACTCGCGCACTCCCACTTACTTTGTCGGGATCGTGTTTCTTCCAAGTTCTCCCTGACGTTGTGGAAGGAGGGAATTTTCTCCTGGAGTCTTCACCCGGGTCCCCCTTCACTGAGTCTGAGCTCTCCTGCAGTGTTTAATCCCGCAGATTAACTGCCCGTTAATCACACTTCAGGCAACAGCCTGCTCTCTAGCATGAGTCTGTAACTGGAGCAGCTTTGTTTTGGATGTGTGTTTGCAGTTTTGCTATTCCAGATCAAGAAGTCTCGTTCATGCTCTGTGACTTGAGGTGTTATTTTATGGTAGAGCAGCACGATGTCTTTATCCTGATATTGGTGAGAAGACAGGCTAATGATCCATTAGCACAAAGTCCAGTAATTCATGAACAGTGAGTGATGAGTCTGCAAAGTGATAATCATCTAAAGTAGGAGGCATAATTAGAAGGAATCTTAGACCGGAAAGATTCTGTGGCTTAATTTATTTGTCTTTCATTCATGAACAGACAGGATTAATTATTCTCCCCTAAAAGAATCCTTCAGGGCTTCTCGTTTGTCTCTTCAGCCTAAGCAAGACACTGCAGTGACAGTTACTTCCACTCTGAGAATGTGGTGGAGCTGAAGTCCTCTCTGGAGGATTTTTTCCCATGCTGCTGGCCTCTCTGAGAGACCAATTCATAGAATCACAGACTGGCTTGGGTTGGAAGAGACCTTAAAGGTCATCTGGTCCAACCCCCAGCAGGGAGCAGGGCCATCTGCAGCTAGAGCAGGGTGCTCAGAGCCCCGGGCAACCTCCCCTGCAATGGTGCCAGGGATGGGGCAGCCACCACCTCTCTGGGCACCCTGGGCCAGGCTCTCCCCACCTTCAAGTGGGACTGAACGGTGAATTTTTGCACTTGGCACGACTAAGCAAATGCCAAACAACTAAATTGGGACCTAATGGTGCCTGAGACCATATTTTCTTCAGCCAATGTAAGGAAATTGTCCTTGTTTAAAACACAGAGCTGTTGATTAGCTTATTTTTCTACATTTAGAATGCTAATATTCTGAAACTGTGAAACAGAAAGGAGCTGCGACATAGTTAACAAATAGCTGATTTTGTCACAGCAGTTCTGAAAGTCGCTGTTCATAGTTATCTTAGAGGCAGTCACTTGTGCCAATTAGCTTTCCTTCTGAGGTTCTCACAGAAGTACAAACCCTTTGTTTAAATTGCATTTCCATAATTTTAATTAATTCTCTCTTTTAGCTTCTCATTTTATCTTTTGGCCTTTCCATCTCTTTCCAGACCTGTGTCAGTAGGGACTAGACCACTAGTGGTAGGATGTCCTGGTGATTCAGCCATGCTGACAGTAGCTGAACTGCACCATTCTCTTCAGAGCAACAGGCTACTGCAGTTGTGTCGGGCTTGTCTAGCAGGTGACATGAGAGTGACATGGTTATTGTCTGTAACCAAACCTGTAATCTGGGAGAGTGGCGGCACCTCAGCCAGGTGAAAATCCCCCTGCTTCAGTCAGGGTTTGAAAAAAGCACTGGGACATCTTTCTCTGTAGAGACCAGGCCTGGAAGTGTCTACAGAGACCCATGGTGTGAACTTTGCTGTTCAGCTGTGTTCACCTCTGATGTTTCCTCCATCCTCCTCTGGGGCCTGCATTGCTTTAAGGACTCAAATAGATAGTATTCCACTTATTCACCTCCAGCTGATGTGTTTAAAGGCATGAAACTCCCTTGGACTGCATAAATAAGAATGCCGTGTTCATTGGGAGTTGTTTAAACAGCTTGGTTTGTGTAATAAACAAAAAAAACCCAAACACACACACACAAAAAAAATAAACAAACCACCCAAACCAACCAATTAAAAACAAAACAAACCCGACTCAAAACCTATCTCCTCAAAAACAACCGAATGGGGAAAGCAAACCCAAAGAAGCCCCAAGTGAGAGCAGAAATGCCCAGCTGGGGCTGCAGCCCTGCAGGTATAACCTGTTGGGGCACACGGCGCTGCTGCGTGGACATCGGAGAACCTCACCTGGAAGACGAGCAGCGAATGCTGCTGCTCCCATGTGGGAGCCCACCAGCTGCAGGCAAGGTGGTGGAGGAGGAGGAAGCACGTGAGATAGGGCAGCAGGAGGACAGCACCTTGCTTGTGTGATGCGTTAGTTGAAGGCAGATGCAATTTTGAGCGTGGCAGAACAAGATGAAGTGATAGTGCTGCGAGGCCCAGGCTGATGTGGTTCTGGTCAGTGGTATTTGAGCAAGAGGAGCTCGGGGAGCAGGCAGAGGAAGGGACCGCAGAAGTGGAGATGAGATGAGTCTGGCTTGTTTACCTTGGAAAATCTAAGACTGAGAGGGGATGTGACTGCTGACTACAAAGGCATTGCAAAGGGATGAAAAGGCTGATGTGAACTGATGGGGAAAGTTGGCATGAGCAAATTGAAAACTGTCCCTGAGTATATAAATAGAGACAGGAAAAACTAGCACACTCTGAGCTGGGGATTGACAAGTTTTAGAAGAACTGTTAAAGCATCGTAGTCTTGCTCTGAAGTTGTAATTGGTAGCAAGCAGTGTATTGACTAACGTGGCTGAAAGGCTGGAGAACTCTTCAGGTGCTCCCAGTTCAATTCCCATGGCCAGTGAGCAGCAACATAAACAGCAAGGTCTCCATTCCACCCGGGACAGTGCTGCTGTACACGGGACAGTGCTGCTGTACACGGGCCAGGCTGCTCCCTCGGCACAGTGCTTGGAGACACCCACCTGTCCTTAGGCAAGGAAGTATTGATACACAACTGTGTGGCTCTCCTCAGGGCTTCGATGGGTTGTCTTTTAGTAACGACTGAACAGTCATACATGAAATGCTGGAGTTCATGCATCAAAATTGCCTAAGGATTCTCATAATTTTATAATTTTATTAGGAAAAGCTGCTAATAGCTGCATTTGCAGGAAATTAAAATTCTTATCTGTTTATGTCTGAAATTTTTGGTTACAGAAGTGGAGGTTGCTGCTGTGTCTTGTACTCTAGGGAGTCTTATCTGCCTAGAAGCAAAAATGTCAGTTTTCTTCAGTACCAGCGAGATACAGCAGTGTGTGTGCACATGGAGAATAACAAACTGAAGGCAGATCTGGGTTTAAGCTATTTTAGCAGCTTCTGTCGAATAGAGCAGATAAGCAATTATAATGTTCCCAATAGCCTTGAGGACTTGATGAACCCACTTTCTTTTCCTTCCTGTTGCAGCCGGTGCCAAAATACAAAGTATGTTGTGCCTCTAGCCTTGGAAAAAGATTTTTTTTTTTTCTTAATTTATTTAGGGTTTTCAAGCTGTAAATGTGGATCATATTTTGTTTGTTTGCTGGCAATAACAATGTAGGAATAGCTGCGTTGTCAGACCAAGCATCAGTCTACCTTGCTAGCACATGTTCAGGGCTAAAAGTATAAAGGAGGGGAAAAAAACCCCTGTGGTTTGGGGTTTTCTTTGGATCACAATGACATAACTCTTCCTGTGGCACATGCTCCCAGTGCCTGCTGGTCAGCAATGTGAGTACTTTCTGAGCCAGGAGATGCATCCAGATAATTGCATTTATTAACTCTATAGCTAATATTTATTTATTTATTTATCTGGGGGATTTTGGGTTCTTTTTTTTAATTCGCTCCTGCAGCTGTGGAAATGAATCTGTGACCGTCTGTGGGAATTAACAACTCCTAAATTTATGTTGGTTGGTGTAAACTTTCTGCTTGAAGGGCAGCAGCAATTTCCTACAGCCTTGCCATGTTCCTGTGATGGATGGAGGAGGTTTGGTTGCTCGGTTGCTTCACCCTGGAAAGACCGTTGGGTGTGCTGAACGAGGAAGCCTGTAAGGGAGATAAGTAGCCTGGTTGTGCTGGGGGTTTTGGTAGCTCTGAATGCCTGCTTTCTAGTGTCATCCTGGGGACACGGGTGGAGAGTGATGTGATGGTAACGCCTCCTTCCACCCCTGGGAAAGGGAAAGTGGCCAGAATGGGAACTTGAATGGTCCTGAGCCACCACAGGGCCCTTTTGGTACCGTGCTGCCCTGGATATCAGTACTTCTTACTGCAGGTGGCACTTTGAGATAGGCCACTCAAGCACTCGTCTGGTGCCGGCACGAAGCAAGCAGTGTTTTTCAGTGCTTCCTTTGCCAGCTGCCAGTGTGCAGTGAGCTGGCTGTCCAGCCAGCAGCAAACCTGCCAGGGGAGCTGCTGACTGCTGCTCGGGGTTCCGGCACGTGCTCTTAGTCTTAGAAGATCCAGCTTGTCCTTCAGAAAGGTTCTCCCAGATCGCCTACTTAGGTACATACCAACTTGAGGGGGGTGAGAGGGAGACAGTCCAAGAAAACTGCTTCTCTGGAGAGATCATCTCCGAGGTGTCCCAGCAGTAAGGGAGGCAGCTGTGCATCACCTCTGTTGGTGAGCTCCTGCTGCTGTTGCAGCCAGTTCTGGGCAGCTTCATGAGGCACTGCTCGTGGCAGGTATTGCTGCAGTGGCTTTCCATCCATTTCAGTCCCAGAAGCTGAGCTTTAGTTGCAAATTCTTGTAAGATTTCTTTTTTTCTCTGCTTCAGTGATCTTGAACTTCTGTGCCCAATGAATGGGAACATAAAACGCCTTATGTTATGCTTTTTATACCGCAGAATGGTCTGTTTTGGTTATTAGAGCACAAGGGTTTTGGGGGACCAACAGTAAATCTTGGCCAAATTGCACGGGTAGGCTGGGCTGGATGTTTGCTGATGGGCGATGCTTTATAATTAGCTCTGCTGAAGCCTCATGCGAGCCCTGCGCTTGAGGCTAGAGCGCTAAAGATGCCAGATGTAGACTGCAGAATTCAGGCTTATATCTTAATAGTCAGCTTCAGTTTAAGTTTTATAATGATGCTTGGGAAAGCAGGACAAGTTAATAATGCAATCATTTATGTTTTAGTTTATATTCTGATTTATGTAGCAAAATTTCCATGATTTATTCCTCGAGACAAGCAGACATAACTGAAAATGTATATGCCAGAAGGGTGGTAAAGAATTTATTTATTAAAGTTCACACAGATATACAGAAGTGCCTGAAATGCCTGAAGCAGCTGCCTGTCGGTGCTCCATTGAATGTGTAAGTGCCTTCCTGACCCCCTGCCCGTCACTGCGTGCATCCTTTGGTGGAGGAGGATTTTCATGTGTGGGATCTGCCTCGAGCCGCTGTATCAGGTGGTTGGGTTCTAGTGCCACGTGTTTTTCCCCTTCCATCTTTATATCCAGAGAACTGTGTCTTCATTAATGACAAGTGAGTTGATAGAAGTTTTAATCTGATAAAAATGTCAAGTTTTTCAGGCAGCTAATATAAAGTTTTATTCACTGCTAGCTGACTTGAGGAGGTTGTATTACAGTTTAGGTCTCAGATTAAATTTGGATGATGAATATGAAGATGTTTTTATCTTCTTATTTCATTATGTGTTTACTGTAAGAGGTAGGTCTATAATCAGCTTTTCTTGCTCTTTAGCAGAATTAGACTTCGTACCAGTTTCCAGCTATTTTGACAGTGAAAAAGGAAAAACCGATGAGCCAGAAAATTAATATTCTTCTGATGCTGTAATTTCAAAGCTATTAGTTAAATCGGATTCTCATTTACTGGGAAGTGAGTATGTTGCAGTAGAATTTGCCCTGTTGCCTCTGTCCAGCCATCTGAGCCTTGTGAGGTGTGGTGTTTAGCATTGAAGAACTGGGCTGCTGGTTTTGGCACTCTGGCAGAGGCCGATGCTTTCGGCAGTAAGCGTTCTCGAGCTGCGCAGAGGGAGGCGGCAGCTGGCACCCGGCAGCTGCCCAGTGCCACGGCTGGGTTTGGGTGCCACCAGGCTGCGGGGAGGGAAGGCGATCTCCCGGGTCTCAGGGCAGCTGTCTGTCTGTCCTGCTGTCACCCGTTCCTCTGTGGGCATCTCTGGTGGTTATCCCGTGGGCACCAGTGAGCTGGGAGTGCTTCAGCAGCAAGTTGAATGTACCTTTTCTTCCAGGGAGCTAAAACTATTAGTGCTGGTTTGGTACCTATCCCCGAGGCCAAGCCAGCAGCATCGTGTCCCTCTGGTGTTGCTTTTGGCACAAAACGGGCCACGCTGCCCTCATCTTGGCCAGAAGCTGCGAGATGAACTACAGACTATGTGAAATGAAGGTGTATCTATAACTATGAGCACACAAGAATCGCAGCTTGCAGATAGTACAAGGAAGCTTTAAATCCCTTTTCCTAATGAAATCACAGTTGCCACTGTCTGCTTTATACATGGAGGTACTCGCTGTCTTGTCTCTTAATTCTACTGGTTTAATGACAGCTTTTGTTTTGAACAGCAAATTAAGATGACTGGGCAATAGTATTAGCCTGGGGGAGATGGATTTTGAGTGAATGAATGTCTTAAATTTTAGTGCTTTTGTAGCTGAGATTGTCAAAAGTTATTGGCGAGATGAAGCTCGGAGGATGGTTCACGTGTTTCTTGGAAGCAGCTTAAAGAGTTGAAAAAAGGCAGCCTTTTCAGCATGTGAAGGCATTGACAAAGGGCTCCCAAGGAAGGGCTTGCAGGGCAGAAAAGATGAGTAGGAAGAGCAGGCACATGAGTGAGTCTGTTCCTTTCCCCGCCAGGGTTGTGTGATACCCGTGAAAGAGCAGCGGCTGTCGACAGTACCGCCCCCTTGTCTCACGGTGACCATTGATGTCACTTGAATACAGGTGGCAGGGTGACAGTTCTGTATTCAGAACCTTTCCTTGTCACCATCAACTCGGGGACGTTGGTAGAACTTTGCACGCCGTGGCTCCGCAGAGCAGTCCTGGCAGCAGCGTTGTGGCCCCCCTGAGAGCAGGGGATGTACATGAAGGCGATGCAGACCGGAGAGATGTGAGGGTTACTTGGCTGCTGCTTAGAGGAGATCTGCTGCAGTGTCAGATGGTGTCAAGTGTGCTGGTTGCCTTTGGACTCCTGCCTTTGCAGACAGTCAAACGCTAGCATGCCTTTGGGGACACACCAGTTTGACTCTGACTGACAGGGCTACAGATCAGATCAAAACCTGGCTTGGCAGCATAGAGTTGCCAGGGTGATTTTTTTAGGGTTTTTTTGCATGTTGAATAAACTTATCAATATTTTCATGCCATTTGGCATATGGAATTCCACAGACGTCTTCATTTGTTTGCTGTGATGTTCTTGCTGGCCATAATTTCTAAAGCTATATAGCATTTCAGCTCTTCTGTTTCTAAAATGAACTTTTTGAAGACAAAATAACGAGAGTATTAATGATTGGGTGACATTTCTTACAGAGCAGCTCTGGTGTTAAAGATGCTCGTGTGCAGCTCCTCTCAACTAATGGAATGAGAAGAGCAATTTGCACGTAACACATTATCAAGCGCAATCTGATCTATCAATAACTGAATATGGAGTGGTGACAGTTTATTTTTCGTTGCCGATTTGCAACTCTAACACCTCAGTTCGGTTGAATGTAAATCTATTGATAACTGTCTAGAAGCCTCAGAGTGATGACTTCAGCCATTAATGTTGTGAAGAGAGGTGTGAACCAGCGGTGGGGTGAGGATGTCGCTGTTCCCTTTCCTGGGCTCCAGCTGAGAACAAGTGACACTTCTCTCTGCAGAGCACGCCTTCTGCTGCGTCCTGCCAGCCACAGCTGGAAGTGGCTTGGAAGCACAGACTGCGTGCAGCCAAGGAACGATCCTGCAGTGGGTTTGAGGGCTTGTTGCATTTTACAGGTTGCTAGATAGAGTCAGTGTAAATCCTGCCGTGTGCTGCGATCTCTCGTGGCATGTGGTGGCTGTGGGAAGTCTTAGCGTCTGTGTTAGCCACAGCTGAGAAATGACAGTTTCTCAGTAAGTGAAATGTGTCAGCTCTGCTTGTATCTTGTCTCCCAAGTCACTCAAGTTCTGCAGGCATCTAGAACTTTGGGGTGGGGTTTGTTGCGGGGTTTTTTGGTTTTCACCTCCCAATCCCCCTGTCTCTAGAGTAACTTTTTCTTAGTGTGCTCGAGACAAATTCTGTTCTCCTTTATTGCTGTCGCAGTCTTGGTGAATACAGCTGGGGATTGCACTGATGTAAATGTCACTGTGTAAAAGCCAGCCGAGTACTGAAACCCTTAGAAAGAGTAGTAAATCAAAGATGTGAAGCATTACATATGGAGCCTACTTTATTCTTGCCGTGCTTTCCAGCACTGTGTCCCCCGGGCTCCATCAGAAGTACGTGCTATTTCTGCAGGTCCAAATGTTTCTGCCCACTGCTCCACAGTGACTATAAACCTACTGATTTCAGTATATTGAGTTGGTTTAAGCAAGCACAGTGTTTAGCCAGTAGCACGGTAATTTTTTATAGCCAGTGGGAGAGTCGTCGCGCAGCATCTCGCAGGACACTACTTGTTCTTACGAAATCAAATGCTCAGTGATGCACAGACAAAACCATTTGCGTGCTTCGTGCTCTATCTGGCCCAATTCTGCAGAATGGCAGTTCCCCTTCGAGTCAGCGACAGAGCCAGGAGGAGGGGGTACAAAACGTGTCGAAAGGGAGCGCAGCCCACAGAGGGTTTCTCCTTCCGCCTCGCAGAATCCCCTGGCTGCAGATGCCGGGAGTTACTTCGGAGCCAGGGTGGTTTTTCTCGTCTGCATTCAGCCTGCGTGTCTCTCCCAGTCTTTAACAGAAGTATGGTAATCCGCTCCCGAGCGGCCTCCCGAGGTGCCAGCAGGGTTTCTGTGCGCCTGCCCGCAGACAGAGCTCTTCTTCCCAGGCGCTACGCGCGCTTAACGCCTGGAGGAGCATCTTAATCGCCGTGCTAGGCATGCACGTCTCATACCAAGAGTAGTCACTGCTGCCCCGGCGTTCCTGCAGCAGCAGCACAGAGCAGATGCTTCCAGCTTCCCTCTCGGGCTGTGCTTTTTCGGGTTGGAGGAAAGTTGTCTAGTGCTGCCTCTGGATTTGTGCTTCCCCGTCTGTCTGTCATGGATTGCGAAGATGCCGTCGTTCCTCGTGAAGAGCAGTGCTGCAGATGGTCTTCTCTACTTCTAAGGATTGCTTTCCAGATGATTTAGTTCTGGAGATGTTAAGGTTAAACTGAGGCTTTCCTGCAGTGAGAATTTCCATTCTACTCACCAATAATGCATGAGTTACAAATTTAATGGCAGACCTTGAAGTATATAAAAATTTAAGTCCGGAAAAAGGTAAGGATATGTTTGAGTTTGGAATTACTGTAGGAAGAGCTTGTAGCATTTCTGGAAGTGCTAATAGAAAAATGCGATAACTTTATCCTTCTGATTGGTAAGTTACATATAATATTTATATGGACACTTTTAATATGAAAAATGTGTGCATATCTATATATATCTCTATATATCTATCTTCCTGAGTGCTTACAAGGAAAACTTGGTATTTTTGTACCTTTCTCCATGTAAGGCTGTGAATTGCATGAGATACTGCTCTTACGATACGGCAGAACTGCACTTGTGTGTCATCTTAGATTGTTATCAATGCATTTGCCTTAAAAGAAACCCCAGAACAACATTTTCGACCTTTTAATCCATTAGTCATGTAGCTGTGGCGTAGCTTCCTATGGAAAAGAGTTTCTGTTTCTTTTTCTAGTAGGAGTTACAAACAGTGTAGCACATATGCAAATGATGTGCAAAATTCTGCTCAAACAGCACTGGATGGGAAAGCCGAGGGGTTTTTTCAACAGTTGTAGGAGGATGATACAAAAAGGGCAGACATCTTGAATAACTTTCTTTGGTAACTTGTACTTTATAATGTCTGATTTTCTTCTGTGTAAGTCAGTGCTGGATGAAAAGTGGTAATTAGTTGAAGCCTCTGAGTGGCTACAGAGTAAAGGCTGCAGGGGGAAGGAGAAATCATGGTAGATACAGTTTATTTTTGTGTTTTGCTCATCCTTGATGATCTTGGGTGGTGTGCTTTTAAATAACAAACTTCCAAAACACATCCAGCAAAGAGCCCTCTTGGCAGAATTGGGTAGTTCAGAGGACATTTTCTAACAAGATTGTCTATCATTTAAAACCAAATAAAACTAAAGCCAGCAGAAGTTAGGGACAGTACTCTCAAATATTTTTGCCCCTATGAAGCGTGTTAAAAAGATTGAAGGGCAGTGCTGGAGGTTGAGGTACGCTGGTTATTTTTTATCTATGTATTTAGCACGGATGACTTTCTCTGGTAAATATTTTTCAACTAGACATAGCTATTGTAAAAGAAATGGAGAGTATTTTAAGACAAATCCAGTTGTTGGTGTATGCTGCCAGGGAAGGGTCTCCGGTGCCGGGGCCGCTGTGCCGCAGCTCCCCGCGCCAGGGCTGTGCTTCGGAGGGCTGGGTTACACACAACTCGCCATTAAGCTTTGATGCGCGCGGCTGGCGAGCAGAGCAGGCGTTACTCCATCTGCTCTCTGTGGCGCGGGCTGTAACGGATCTGGCCCCGCTGAATAATTTACACGCGCTGCCTTCTGGGAAGGGGGCTTTTGGAACAGTCCTGGAGGAAAAGCATCAGGTTTATTTTTGAAAGCTCGCGTAAGTGTGCGTGTGTGCAGCTAAATGTTTCCTACTGAAGCACTCGGCTGACGGTGAAATCCTCTCTGAGGTCACTTTGCAGGCCCTTTTTCTTGGCCAGAATAGCAACTGCCAAATTCCCGTGAATCTTTTCCAGGCAGTAGCACTGGCTCTGCCTGCTGGAGGTCGCTAAAGGATGCGGAAGCGATGGGCACAACTCGTGTCCCTTATGCCCAGGTCTGGCTGCGTTGGTGGCACGGTGGCAGCCTGTGTGGGGTCCCGGCTGGGTGCCCCCGTGCCTGGGGAGTGACAGCACCGCGCAAGCGTGGCCTTTGGGTGTCACCCTTTGTAGGCATGAATGTATTCACGTGCTTGGGTGCTGGAAGGAAGCAGAGTACCTGATCTCTTCCTGACCCAGGCTGGTGATTACTTTACCCTGCCAGCACTGGTACTGATAACAGCAGGATCGCAGCCCCAGCGCAGCTGGCACACACACTGCCCCTGGGTAGAGGGCTGACCGAAGGCGCGGGCACTGTTGCGGGCCCCCCGTCCGCATGACTCTGGGATGAGCACTCGCAGGCAGCAGCATCTCCGTGCCCACCAGCGCTTTGGCCGTGAGTTCATCGGTGCCTGGTAACCCCTGCGAGCGTGCTGGGAGGTGTTGGCAGCTGGGCAGGGCACGGGAGGAGCAGAACCCGCTTCCCTTGGCGTGGCGCTGGGCCGCTGGCTAGCGGGCAGTGGCACTCGCTGAGCCTGTGGCCGCTGCTTTGGCAGAGCACCGGGCTGCAGTCGGTAGGGCTGAGCAGAGAAAGAGCAGGGAGCTACGTCAGGTTTCACAGGGGCTATCGCAGCAGCCTCTCTTAAGGTCGTTAGCAGTGCTCCTTTGGGACCCTTGTGTCTCTATCTCCATCCGAGCGCCTGTACAACAAGCACAAAGTTTGGAGGCATTTGCACGTTCCCAATAAAAACACTGATCAGCGTGAAACTCGGGTGCACAAAACATCATTATTTTTGGTAATAAAATTACTCGGATGGTTGAGACAGACTGTCAGTTCATTGTTTGTCCACAGATGACTCACAGTTGGTGACTTGCACTGAGGTGATTTGAGAGTAGAACAAATAAACATGTTTCTTTAGCAAAATGACTGCTTCTGAGGAGTGTGAATAAATTAGTTCATATCATCAGTTGCACTGTAGTCTTCATTCATCACTTCTAAAGGGTAATGAACTCCAACTTCAGCTCTGCTCTGCCTTTTCTCCTCCTACTCTCCAATCGAGCCCCAGAGGTGGATTTATTTGGCAGCCAGAGGGGGTAGCAATGCTCCCTACAGCCTGGCTGCTGTCACAGCCCAGAGTGATGAGCAAGCTCCAGGTCCTGGGGACTGGATCCTTCCTCCAGCCACTTCATCCTGCAGCTACAGCTGCTCCTGTGCCCTGTGATCTCTTCCCCTCCCCAGGCTGTGATGCTGTGCAGGTGCTGGGCTTGCTGTGAGGTTGCTATTTGCTGATAAAGTTGTAGACAGCAGAATTCACCGTTTGTGCTGAAGCTGGGGCAGTTCATCCTCTGCACATCTCCTGGGGAGGGACAGCAGTAAGCCTTATGAAGGCTGTTCCAGTGGGGTGTTTCTCTTTGCTTTGTTGGAGAGGGAGGGGTAAGATAGAAAGGAATGGCATATTTTGGGGGAGAGTTGAGGAGATCTGACCCAGCTCGGTACGGTGCTGTGGGAATTGCATTTCATTGGAGTCCTGGGTAGTACAGAAAGGATTGAGGAACAGGAATAATGTTTAATGCTGTACAGCAAAGGCAGGTTTAGAACAAGACATGCTGGTTCTCGAATGTATGAGCTTTTGATTTGTTTTGTTGGTTGGGGTTTTTTTGTGTTTTTTGTTTTTACTTATTGATTTTTAGAGGGCAGACATGGGATTCTGGAAGAGAAAGAGCTTGTGTCTTACTGTTTTCCACTGTGACCTCTGCATCCAGAGGCGTAGCTCCTGGGCTGCCTCTGAGTGTTCTTGCTGGACTGTGGCGAGGCCTCCCAGGAGCAGCTCCTGCTCTAGTGCTGCTGCGGGGCACGCACGGGTGCCTGGCTCACCTGAGCAGCTCTGGGGGGCTTGGTGCTCCCCTTTCTGGGGCCCAGCTACAGGGAGACCCAAGGGCTGCCTTTGGAGACGTGGCCACACACCCACAGAGCGATGTCTCCTCCTTGCAAATGGTTCTGGCAGTGTGAGGATGCTGCCTGAGGAGCCAAATGCCTCTCTGCCCTTTGCTCATCCTGCAACCTTCTCCTGAGGCTGTCATGGCAGCACACACAGACCTGTCCACTCACCCTCTGTGCTGGCAGGTGGAGGGGAAACCATCCTCTTCTCGTTCCTCCTGTTGCTGCTGCTTCCACGGCTCTGTAGTGTCAGAGCCAACTGCTGTGCCCTTCTTGCTGAGGGATCCTCACCCAGTTGGGAGGATTGGGGTGTGCAAACTTGCTGTTTGCTCGATAAATCTACGTTCCTTGTTCACTCTGTTGATGTGACAATGTGTTTTGGCAGTTGGTCATATGATTGTGCTTTTCAGTGTTCATGAAGGACTAATTCCATAGGCCTAATTGAAAGCTTGCAGTCCTCAGTCATATTGGGTGCAGTGGCACCAGGGCTCGAAAAACAAGCAGCTTTGATGTGGCCAGTTTCTGAAGAAAGAAGAGATCCTGGAGACGTTTATCGTATTTCAGGAACCAGTGGCATGAACATGCCCCTGTGAGCTGTCATGCAGCTCATCTCCTGGCTCTGTGTTTGCAGGCAGTGGGCTGCTGAAGGTGCTTCTTTATGGACAAGGCTTGGAGCTGGGGTCCTGAAGCCTCGTGACCTCAGGGAGCTTCAGCAGTGTCAGAGTCCAGCAGGACTCCCGAGAAGCTGCCCCTGCTGAGCACTCTGCTCATCGGCTGCTTCCCAAAGTGCCGCTTGAAAGAAACCAGACTACAAAGAGTTAAAGCTGTGGTGGTAGATTTTGGGGTTGGGTTTTTGGTTTGTGTTCCTCCTGGGTAGCATATGTTTTTATTCGTGAGCTTCACCCCTCTTTCTTTCTTTGCGTATTATTTAGTGAATTTACAAACACGAGTTGTTTTTCAGATTCCATGACTTGTGTTGTTTGTAAGTCATGTACAACTGTTTCCAGTAGTCATAGTTTGTGTTTGGCTGCTTACTCCTTCTGATTCTCTTACCTTCTGGAGGGCTGAACTGCAATCCCCGTGCCCTTTTCAGCTGGCTCTTGCAAGGACTAGCAGCAGCCCTTGGTGTCTCTGCTGGGGTGTGTGACTTCCTTGAGGATTTCTTGAGATTTGCAGAAGTGTGAGAGATTGTCCATCTCATGTCTCTGGACCTCACAGAGATTATGATTAAATCCACTGTAAGGAGCTTAATGTAAAATTCCGTAAGGTTGTAAGAGCTGCTGTAAAGCAAATTAAAATCTGGCATAAAATATGAGACGTGGCTGTTGAAAAGGGTCCCGACAGGGGTCGTGGATCCCCCAGACCTGCACCTGCAGCCTCTCCTCCCGTGGGCGTTTTGGCCGTTGCGTAACGCACCAGCAGTCGCTGGTTTGATGGGGTTAGAGGTGAGTGCGTGGTGAGCTGGATATTAGTGCTGCTCTGGGGGATTTGGATCAAATGTGCTCTCTGGGGGATGGCTTTTACTAGCAGTAGTGTAAAGGTGAACTTACTCATGATGAAGTGTACTCATGATGAATAAATGATGCAAAATAGGGGGAGGAGAAGGGTTCTCACAACTCAAGAATGTTGTGGGGTTTTGTGGTGAGTGGTTTGGTTTTTTGTATGATTGCACCTTGAGTGTCTTCACTACTTGGCCAGTGATAGTTTCCCAGAAAACCATACTGGTCTGTAGTTCAGAGGGGTCCTTTTTTTTATTTGCACACTTCAGTGCCTGGTTCTGGGAACGTTCACCTACATCAGGGAAAACTGGACTCCAGGCTGGATGCAGGTACACGGTTACAGTGATGGGACCGTGCTGGGGCTCCTTTGTCAGCCACCAACCATCTACTCTCTGTTAACAGCCTTGATTAAGAGTTCAGTTTCTGGAACTGCAGGGTTTTAAATCTGAAAACGTGAGTGAATTACTACAGTGACATTTGGGGGTGTAAATAAAGTAAAATAAACCATGCTTTCCATAGCGTAAGGGCAGTTGTCCCAAGGTGAAGTGCAGGATCCTGCTCTGGACCTTGGGATACCACAGTACAGTGAAGCACGGGAGATGTCTGCAGATGTCCTGGGAGCAGCACGTGGTGGTAACGGTAGTGGGGAGCTTTTGGCTCTTCCCTCTCCAAGGAGAGAACACACAATATACATGTGAAGTACACAGTAAACCCCAAAATACTGACTGCAGGGGAGAAGAGCTGGTGTTGCAGTTGAAAAAGTAACTTCTGCATTTTATGGGTTTCTTTTTCCTCCTCAAGCTTCATGTTGGCCTAGTGCAGCTTGCTGCATATAATCTAGAAACACAGTTTATATCCTCTGTTGTAACTGCATTTCTCATTGTTTGGTGATGCTCTTTATACCTTCTTAATCTGTTGGCTTTGTCAGATGGCTGTAACATTAAGTCTGTCAAAGCAAGACATTCCTTTGGTTGCACTTTGAAAATATGAATTCTTAACGTATAGCAGTATAATGGGGAAAAAGGAGGAGGGACTGGTTTTGTGGACAGCAGTAAAAATATGTTTTGATCTTCGATTTAAATAAAAACAAGAATCTGTCTCACAACTGCAGTGGTGTAATTGTAGTACTCAACTGTAGGGCAGTGCTCCTAAAGGTGTTCAGTATGTGAGTTCTGCTGGTTTGTGTTGTTAGGGGCCGGCACTATTCATTTACTAGGGGTTTGCTGTAACGCTTGGGCTGTGAGCACGTAGCTGTGGCATCTGCTGCTTCTTGCAGAAAACAGGGTGTCCTGGCTGGCCTGAAACGAGTACCGAGCTGCTCACAGACCCACCTAGGCTGTCTGGGGGCTCTCTTGGGCTGCTGCACAGAAGCTGGTGGGAATGCAGGCGAGACTGTGCTCGGGGTGAGCCGGGTGCCGCGGGGGCTGCTGCGGGCATACCTAGGGCAAAGGCGGGGGTTATTTAGCGGCAACTCTGCACGCGCGTGGGACTTGGTGCGCAGGATCCGGGGGGGAAAATGTGGGCAGCCTTCCTTCGGCTGGTCTTGTTGTAGAAGTAGGTGACACCCTCTCCTGAAGTAGTTAATGTCCTCGCCTTGCAAGTAACGGTTCTTTGAAGGCAATGGTGGAAAAGAAGCATGGTTTTGAAATGAAATCCCACTGAAACTGGCTAAAAAAGTGAAGTAAACCTCTGTTCACCCGACACCTGTTATTCCCTCAAGATTTTGCCAAAGGCTCCTGTCAGTAGAGAGTTTTGTACGTGGGGGGCAGCTGGTGCAGCCCGAGCATCCCAGCAGCGTGCTTCGGGTGCCGGTGCTACTCCTGCCCGGTCCTGCCTGTCGCTGCCGTGCGGTTGTTTAATCCTGGCTGACCGTGATTTGAGGGGTGGGAGTGGATGTTTGGTTCCCTGCTGTCCTGAGCCCTGTATAGCCAAGTGCCTTTCTGTTTCCCTGCAAGTGCTGCTGTGTATGGTGTTTGGATTCCCTGGTGTCACTAGAGGCTCTGTGGTGAACCCGACAGCAACCAGCTGTGCCCGGCAAAACTCTGGCTGGCTACTGAGAATTGAACCAAATTAATGCCAAATTACTGGGCTGGTCTGGGGAGCGGCTGCTGAACCGGTGAGCGGGGCTGGAACCCCGCAGTGATTCTTGCAGGGTGCTGTGCCGAGCTATTCCCTGGTTATTAACAACCCGGTTGCACGTGGGGATAGATTAGAGCCGAGCTGGAATGAAGGTAGTGCTGGCTGATTCGGGGCGGATTAAAGTGCTTTTTGAACATAAGGCCGTGTATGGTGAGCGGTCAGAGTTCCAGCTTAGTACTCCCAGGCAGCAGCCTGATTTATTCGGCAGCGAGGAGCAGTGTCGTCAGGTAGAATAAAGATCATCTGCCTAATGGAGGAGATTTCAGGTAACATCTGGACTCACTGGGGGCCGGGATGGCTTTGCTCCTGGCATCAGAGGTCTGCCACGTGCTGGGGAGCGTGGCCACTTCGGAGACAGTCCAGCTGGCACAGATGGGTTTGTATCTGCTTTACCATTTGGTAGCGAAGCAGCTCCTTCTGAAAGGGAGATCTGTGTACTACTGGGAATGATTATCATCACTTGATCTAACACGGGAAAAATGCTCTCTGAATTCATGTCTGTTTTGCTTAAAATGTTTATTTGGGGGGGGGGGAAATAGACCTGTGTTATTAAACACAGGTTTTTAAAATAGACCAGTATTATTAAAATCCGTTAAGCTCCAGGATGATTTTAGACTAACAAGAGTAAGTTTGCATAACTCTGGAAACAGAAGTGGCTGTGGTTTTTAGGCTTTTTTCATTGGAAAGTTAAAAGCTTTAAATGTACAATGCACGAGCATAATATTGTATTTGAATTTCCAGATTAATTCACTTTCTTTGTTCTCGTAACATATAAACTACAACTACATTGTGTTCTTGTTTAACCTAACTAGAAGAAATGCACAGCTAGTCCTTCTGTCAGAGGAACGCCCCGGGAACAGAGATCAGGTCTTGCTTTCTCTGATTGCAGTGCATGCCTGCGTCGAGGAGCTGCTTCATTCACTCGGTATTCCCAGTTATCTAGAGGATGAAGTGTTTTTCTGGAACCAGTTTTGCTGTTGTGTAGTGAAAGGGGTGCACTTGAATCGCTCTTCTGGAGCTTTATTCTGAGCTGCCTGTTCAACACCTCTCCTTATTCAGATGCTAATGTGCAGCGTCTATCCCTTGTGAACGGCTGGCTGGAGACCGAAATTAGCATATGAGGAATAGGTTTGAGTAAGATTCCCCCCCTTCCCCCTTCTTTGTGTGCTTGTATTTTATAAATAGCTGAAGGGGAGGATGGTGTGCTTTGTAGATGGCTCTCAGAGCTGGAATCCAGCGGGCCTGTGATGGGGGCATTTCTGGTACCGCAGGCAGTGTTCCATCGCGGGCTCTGTTACCAACATCTACACAGGAGGGACGATGCAATGAGCTCTCTTCCACTTCTACTCTTCCTTAAGAACGTTTGCATTCTCGTGGTATTTTCCTGGACCTGGAAGAGTGCAAGCAGAAAAGATGGTGCTTCCTTGGGCACCAGACTTACCGCAGGTAGCGTTTGAGGAGTGGAGAGCGTTGAGATATTTGGCAGAAACTGGATTCCTTCCACTCTTCTCTATTTGTGGAAAAAGGTGTTGGAATTGAGCCCACGTAACTTTGCTTCTGAAGTCTGTCTGAAAGTGCGTGTGTAAAATGCATCTGTAGTGATTGCAGATGTGCTGTGGAAATGCTGAGGCAGTTGAAACAGTGAAGGAGGAACTGGACTGGACTGCCTTCTATTCTTTTTCTATTTTTTTCCTTTCTTTTTTTTCCATTTTTTTGGGCTATAATTATCAGAGAGTGGCCCATGTTCCGCCTTTCTTACCTGAAAGAAATGTCATCTTCGTTCTTCTGCCTTGTGCTGGCTGTGCTCAACTACATCTGGTGAAACCAATTGCTTTTTCTCTGACAGCCGAGCCGATGACAACAGAAAGACTTGGGTGAGGATTGTTATTTCGGGAAGACTTTTATTAATAACTGGTAGCCTTAGGTGCAAAGCAGCAGATTGCCTGTGTGGAGTAGCTTGTTGCTGAACCTCTTCCTGAGCTAAGCCCTGTTGCCATCCATCGCTCTGACAGCGCAGTCGGAGCGTGCCTGCAGTTGCCGTGCTGGGCTCACGCGGCGGTTCCAATCCATGTACCCACACAAACCAGTCCAGCCTTTTCTCTCTGCTGGAGGGCAATTCCTGGTTGTTCGGTATGAATCCAAGGCAAACTTGATCTACACTCAGTTCTGAAGTGAAAGACCCCGTCTGCCAAGAGAAGGGGGTGAGGAGGGTGGTTTAGATACATAGTTTTAGTTTTAAAGAGTTACTTTTGCTTTGGTTAATCTTCTGTAAGGCTCTGAGGTTGCCTTCCCTCGAGGTGTAAAGGCTTGTCTCCCTGGGGCTTCGTGCATCTTCAGACAGACACAAGTTAACACTGGTCAAGGTGTGGATGCTGGCCAACATCTATTTCTCTGCCTTGATTTTTGTCCCTTTCCTGGCTCATCTTAAAGTGCTTCCACGCCCACCTTGTCATTTGGTATGTGTGATGTTTCAGGGGAGGCCATATGTTTGTGGACATGAAGGACAGGTTTAGTGCTCCCATGCACATTTGTGGTGCTTCCAGAAGAGTTTGGTTCTGTTGAGCTCAACCCGAGCCCTCTCATTCCTCCCAGAAACACAGCTCAGCAAAACCTCAGCTGCCTCTGCAGGCGTTTGCCGTGGAGTTTGGCTTGCCAACAGAACGACCTCGGTGTGAGGGAGCCGGGGGAATTTAGTCCAGCAGGGTGGCTGGGTGTCCGGTGTTTGCCTGCTGTTCAGGATGCTGCTCTGCCTGACCAGAGGCTCTCTGGACGGAGCAGCAGGCTTGTTCTCCTGCCCTGATGGCCCCGGGGCTGTGTGGCTCTGCTGGAAGGCAGGGTCCGGCCGCGCTGCTGCTGTGGAGACCACCACAAGTGCTTGGGCATATGGGAGCCCCGCGGGGTTTCGCTGGTGCCGAGCCCACTGCTGCTTGTGCCGCTTGCTGAGAGAGCTAAGGAGCTGTCAGAGCTGAGGAAATCAATCCAGGCTCTGGCAGAGGGGAGTGTGAGAGTGCATTAGTCTTTGTCGTGATACCAAGAAGAGTGCTGAAGAGAGAAGTGGTGAAGAGAAGAAGGGTGATAAGAAGAAATAAAGACAGACACAGATAGTATTTGGGAGCCAGCCAGAGTGTAAACAAATCAGCTGGGAGGTGAATTTGGAGTGATACCAGGTGAGGGGAGGATAAAAACAGGAGAAGGTAATTTAAGAGCATGGATGTATACTGAGATCAAGAGGAAATGTTATCTTGATCCTAGTGTTTGGAAAACTCTGGGAGGGAAGCTGTGAGGTGAAATGGAAGAGATGGGTTTATTTTAGTCAAAACAGAGAGAAACAAAGCGTTGTCATCCTCCTGGATGGGATAGGTGGATAAAAAGCAGTCGTCCCAGTATGTGCTTGAAATTTGGTAGCAGGATGGAGAGGGTGTAAATGTGTGTGGAAGAGAGGAGGGATTGTGTGTTTCTAACTCTGTTAGCAGTTCCAGCAGTGTCAAAAGCAGAAGATAGAAGCTGAAGGATTGCTGTGCACACAGGAGCGCCGAGTTTGAACGATAATCTCACCATTCAGAATCTGTGTAGTGCTGGGTTTAAAATTACAGTACTCTGTGTAATATAAAAATATTTAAATGAGATCAGCATGGAACAGCTATAACATATTATCCTTCAACACAGGGTAGAGTTTTCTTTGCTTCCTTCATTGCGACAGTGTTTTGGCAGATGATTTTTTATTTTCCAATGTGGAGAGGCTAGGAGTGAAGAAGCAGAGATGGTATGTCTCACAGCAATGACCGCTTTCTGTCTCTAACGGTGAAAGACAAGAATTTTCCACACTTTGCAGATGTTGGAAAGCCAGTAAGTCATTTTGTTACTGGAATGAGATGGCCGTTTACCAGCTTATTCTGTTCTTCTTCGCAGTTGAAAGATGCATGAGTGTTATGCAGTCTGGGACTCAGATGGTTAAGCTGAAGAGTGGAACCAAAGGACTAGTTCGTCTCTTCTACCTGGATGAGCACAGGACCTGCATCCGATGGAGACCGTCCAGAAAAAGCGAGAAGGCAAAAAGTAAAATGTTACTTTTTCCCTTAATTTCTGGGGTAGTTCAGTCTTAGAATGTGAATTACAGGGGGATCAATTAAATAAAAGCTTTTTGATGCTTATTTTAAATGGGATGTGACACTCAGGTGAAGGTTTTCAGGAGTGTGAGCAGAGTTTAACCACCTACTGAGAGTTCAGGGCTGTGAGAGGCTGGGGAGTGTAGTTCACTCAGATGTCAACTTTTTCATTAGGTTTGCATGAATTATGAGCAAAGTGAAGAGGGACTTGAAAACAAACTGTGCTGAACTCTCTTTATAACATATACATCAGAAATTGAAATGAAGAGCCTAGAAAAGTTTAGATTGGAGTTTCTTAATCTCAACTTTAGGCATTATTACACCTCAAAGCTATTATGTAGCATTATTTCTCATTGAAACCGTTCCTGCTGCGCTCCTTTAAATTGGAAATTCAGATTAGTGGGTCACTGAATAAACTAGAGACTAGAAATTCACAGAACTGATCAAACACAAGCAGCTGGGAAGTCTGGAGGTGGTGACAGTTGATGTTCTCTGGCCGGTGTGTGCTGGCTAAGAGTTGCTGCCCTGAACTGCATCCGTCTCCTCGTGCTCCCTTTGAGTCCCCTGCCGTTGTCTGGGGGAGCAGGCAGTGCTCGGAGAGCTTTGCTCTAACTGTGCCCGTCGCACGGCCAAAGCGAGGGTAAGCCTAGAAAGCCAACAGCACTGTTGGATGTGAGGAAGCAGTATTAAAAAAGCCTGAATAGTTGAGAATTGCTAAAACCAGGAGGAGGGCAGGTGGCTACCCAAGCATGCCAATTCTTGGTTTCCCTTCCCCCAGTTGTCATCGATTCCATTTACAAAGTGACGGAAGGCCGGCAGTCTGAAATCTTCCACCGCCATGCAGAGGGGAGCTTCGACCCAAGCTGTTGCTTTACCATTTACCATGGTAACCACATGGAGCCACTGGATCTGATCACTTCAAACCCAGAGGAAGCTCGTACCTGGATCACAGGCCTGAAGTATTTGATGGCCGGAATAAGTGATGAAGACTCACTTGCTAAGCGGCAGAGAACGCACGATCAGTATCCTTTTATGAGCCTGAGCTCCAGCTTCTAATTGAGTATTTCTGGCTTGGTTTTTGTAGTGACTCCAGCACAGGGAGTCCTTTCGCCTCCTGTTCGGTGGCCAAGAACTTTGCTGTTGATTGCACTGGAAACTTGAGTAGCGGGTTTGACACGGGCACTTCTCAGTGCAAGGAAACATCAGCTGTGCCTTAGGGGCTGGATTAAACTGCACTGAAGTCAGGGGCTAGGCTGCATTTTGTTAGTGAAATTCTTACTGAAGGGTCAAACCAGTTATCCCTGGTGATCTCAGTAAACACTAACCCCAGCGTGACTTCAGATTTCCTGTCACCTTCTGTTTGCCCAACTGTGCTTTCATTCTACTGCAAATTGCAAGGTCCATTAGAAGGCGCTGCTTTCAAGATACTACTGGTTGAAAACTTGGTTTTGTTAATTTGTTAGGATTTCACCTGTGCAGAGGCTAATGTTTTGGGAAGGCTTTCAGTAAACTGACTAGTAACTCTTGCCATCTCTGTTTCTCTTGGGCAGTGTATGTCAAATATTGATGTGTACTTCTCAGCCTCTGTTGAGTGTCAGGAGCAGTCAATGCTCCTTAAAGCTTTCAAAGCTCCTTAAATGTTTGTTGTGGCCTAATAACCACAATGAACTTCCTGTAAAGACAATGTCCATGGAATATTTTCTTGATGTGCTGGCTAGCATGTGAAATACAGAGGACACTCTTCCCTCTAAACCAAACCAAACGAACCAAGCCCATCTTGATTACAGTTGTAACCTGTCTGTTCTGCCACACAGAGATCTACAGCGGGCACTTGTCAATGCTTCTCCTGGAGAGTTCACATCCTTCAGGCATTTTTAATTTGTGTTTTCAGCGTTAAATTCTGAAGCAAGATGGGCACAGATCCATTTGAGGGATGCTGCACGCTCTGTTGCACACATACTCCGCTTGATGTATTTATCCACTGCATTTACAAGCTGCACATATTTGCTGTATGTTCTCTACTGGTGAAACATCACTTGGAGTTTTCCTTGTGTTATGAAATGTGTCAGCTGAGCGACTGCAGACAAAATGACCCTGCACCAGTTCCAGCTCGTGTGAGAACTCTGCAGAAGCTGCGAAGGAAGGGATCTGTGTGCAAAGGGGGGGTAAAAGGCACTGGTTAGAAAGTACAGAAGTTTAAGCAGAGTTAAGGGAGAAGTGGGACAAGATACTGGAGCAAGGCCAGCAGTGTTTGAAGACTCAGAGCGTGTGCCCAGAGGAGAAGCTGGTAGCGGAAATAAGAGTGCAGAGGGAGTGGTGTTGTGAACCCAGCTGTAAACAGCTGTCACAAACTGCTACTGGTGTTAAGCATTTGAATGAAACTGTATCAAGGGCAGAGGGGGGAAAAACCCCAAACTAGTTCAGTGTCACCTCAGTCTCATGCAAACCTGCAGAACATCCCAGAAAAGCTCATTCTAGAAATGAGCCATCTGCTGTGTGAAGAATCCCTTCTTGTTTTCTGAATTTTAACAGCTGCTGGCTTTATTTGATGTCATGTCCTTGTGAGGGGAGAGACAGCAAATGTAGAAGCAGTGTTGATTTTCCCTCTGTGACACACGATTCTGTGGAGTTATTGCTGCCCTGCAGAAGGTGTGGCACAAGGCAAGAGCAGAGATGTCAGACAAAAAGCAGTGGAGAAAGAAGTTGCCCAGAGATGGAAGAGTAACAAGTAGACGGGTGAAAGAACCGTGTGACAGTCTTGGAGGAGAGAGCTTGGAAAAACAAGACTGGTTAATTTTTAATGAGGCTCTTATGGAAACCACAGGCTGATAATAATGTAGTTGGGCTCATTTCAGAGTCTTATCCCCTCCTTTTGCACTAGATTAATGTCATCCCTGATAGAGAGGGATATTGAGCTTGATTCCTTTGAGTTGAGTCACAAAACCAGCAGCCTTCAGATAGAACAGCCTTAGTTGCACCAGGTAGGAGGTACAATAGCAAATTGTACCTGAAGGTGTACAGTAGTAAAAATGCTTTGGTTTGGCATCAGCATGGGGAGAGCCATGTAGCTAGCACCAGGTCTGTGCCAGCAATGACTTCCTGGTGTACCCTAGTAACTCTAATGTAGGCTGTGGAAAGTCTTAATTCAAATGTTTTGCCCAGAGGAGCTGGCTTGGGAAAGATGGTGTTGGTGAAGGCTGGATTGAACAATGCTCAGTTCTCCCTGGAAGATCTCAAGATCCCCATGCCCAGAGGAACTGGGTCTAAATCTTCTCCTCAGTTTGAGACTTGTCCTGTACCTGCCCAGCTGCTCTGCCTTCCTTCTTCCCAAGAAAACCACCCTCTTGTACCTTTCCTTGACACGTCTGTAGCTGGGTGAAACAGACCTTTGAGGAGGCTGACAAGAATGGAGATGGGCTGCTGAACATTGAAGAGATCCACCAGCTGATGCATAAGCTAAACGTGAACCTGCCCCGCAGGAAGGTCCGGCAGATGTTCCAGGTCGGTGGCCTCTACCACACGGTGTTGTTGTGGTAAGATAGTGCCAGTTATGGTCTGGTTCTGGACAGATCCAGAACAGGCCCTGCAAGTTGGCACTTAAAACTCTGTCATTTCCAGCACCCCACAGACTTTTCCCAAGTCTTACCTTTTCTTAGACAAAGATGCATCAGAACGTTGTTTTAATGATGTCAACCACACAGGAGTCAATTTATTAATAGTACTTTTTCAAATGCATTACTGTTTTCATCTCTCTGACCTGCATTGTTCTGTGCTGGCATTGGTGGACAATGAACTTACTCTGTTTCTATTGAAATCTTCTTTTTTAATTTCCTTTGTAGAAAATTATTTAATAGAAACCAGCTTTATGAAAACAATTAGTCTTTTTTAATGACTTCCTCTTACTTAGAATGAATTTTTTACTTCTGTTGTCTGAAGAGAGTTACTATTTTCCACCAGCCAAAGTGTTTGCTGTAGGAAAGGAAAGATAAGCCAAGAACATAATGAGCAGCAAAATAAAATTTTCTTAATTCTTCGAAAACAGTACCAGCCAAAAGCTGGCTTGCTGCAAAACATGGGAAAGTTAAAGAATCTGCTGCAGTCGAAAGTGCTTTGTTTGTCTGGCATAAAATCCAGAGGAGAGATGCATCTCTGGAGTGCCACATCATTCCCCACAGACTTGAAGTGTGGAAACTGGTGGGGCTGTGTTGTGAAGATGAATTCAGGTTGCACTTGCTCCCGCGAATAATAAATGGCATTATGATACACAGTAGCTACAGGATTCTTTTCGATGCCATTCGACACCAGATAGCTGGGCGTTACTTTCTTCTCTGCTTACTTGCTGTGATCTGAGTTTATAGCTCAGATGACACCAGCACTGCCAAGGTGCAGTGAACTGGAGCTCCCTGGGATGCTCTGGCTTTGCTGGCGGTGTTGCCGCTGCAGAGAGCTGTGAAGCAGCGTGCTCGGAGCGGGAGAAGGCAGTTCTGCCTGCGCTGTTGAACTGTCAGAGAATGAAGTAGGGCACTCTAGCAACCGACAGCCCTTGTGTAATCAGAGGCAACTTTTGGTTCAAAATAAGCTGCTTTACTTATTTTTATTTTGCTGCTGTAGCTGCCAGCCTGTACCCAAGTTAATAGCCTAGACCTCAGAGGCACGGCTAGAGTGATGAAGGTCAAATCCAAAAGGCGCAGTGCAGGTTTGTTTACTGGTAGTTGCTCAGGGCTCCGTCCTAAAGGCCTGGGAGTAGAACACGGGGCTGCCACTTTGGCTATGTGTGTGTGCTGGGGGACACTGGGTGCAGATGAGCCCCAGGTTCAAAGCCAAGGCAGTGTTGAAAGGACTCTGCACAGAAGGTGTTCTGGCCAGAAGGAAGCACCGTTTTGAACAGAACGTGACTTGGAAATGGCAAGGGGGGTTATGGCTACAGAGAGAAAACACCAGACACAGCCATGAAGGAAGGACACTGTTCAGGGGAACAACAGCTCATTTCCCTTTGTCTCCAGTATCTGCTTACAGCCTCAATCTTGAGGGTTTTAGCTCCCCTGAAGTTCATCTTTTCTGTGGAGACCTACATAATGTTTGACAGCAGCTCTCCAGAATATATTCTTTGTTTTGAAAATCCAAAGCAATCCTCTTAGGCAGATGTTCACAGTAAAAAGCTTGTATTAACATGTGTTAAGTACTGTTTTCTTCTCTTCCTGTCTCTGAGGATAAACAAAAACTGCTATCAAGACTGAGGCTATTGGGTGTACATTTTGGTGTGGAGTCTTAGGCTCATCCCATCTATAGAACACTGACAGTGTTGCAATTTGAATTCACGTGCATTTAAGACTGTGATATTTTCCTGAATGTTTTAAAACATCAGATTCTGTTGTTAGGGGAAGCCACGAGGTGAAATTATTATGTCTCTTGCTATGTTTTAATCCAGGATAACTGCTGGGCATACAGGAGAGTCAGAGAGATCAGAATAGAGCCCAGGGTGAACCTCTCTACATGGGAAACAAATTCAAAATGAAGGATGGGATTGAGACTTCCATGGGGATCCCGTGGCTTTAGCCTAGTGACTGTTCTCACTAAAAATATCCAACAGATGGTATTGCAATTCTGCAGCTATTTTTGCGTGCTAGGATTTGAGTCTGAACGGACTCTTGCAGACTAGACTTAATTAAATTTCTGTTGGTGTGCATAAATCCTGTTCTGCTTTGTTCCCCGAGTTCATGTGTGTTTAGCATGCTTACCTCAGTGTCTTTACCTCTTAGGAAGCAGATACAGATGAGAACCAAGGAACCCTAAATTTTGATGAATTTTCAGTGTTTTACAAGATGATGTCCTTACGTCGAGATCTCTACTTACTGCTCTTAAGCTACAGCGACAAGAAGGATCACCTCACTGTTGAAGAGCTTGCTCAGTTTCTAAAGGTGGAACAAAAGGTAGGGGACTCCTGTGCATCCCTATAGAGGTGCCTCTAAATGCATTCAGGTATTGGGGAAGAATTTTATGGAGAAGTTTCATGTGGAGCAGGGGTAAAGAACAAATAACAAAAAAGAAATCTAAAAGCTTTACTGCTTTTCAAATATAGGGGGAGTTTGAACTTTTTTGGACTTTGATAGAGGAAGGGCAAGCATAGGGCAGTAGGCTTAATGTTTGTTTATAACGGCATTCAGGTCACATTCACACTTCTTAATGACAGCTGATTATGGGATGCCTTAGCTTTCTCCTGCATGTCTTGTCTGGGTGGTTTCTTGGTGTTGTGGAGGGACATTGTATTTCCAGGAGATGCTTTTTCACGAGTAAAGGTCTTGGCAGAGCTCACGTATCACCATAATACAGAGTATATGTTTTAAAGCTAGAAACAAAAGAAGAGCAAACTGTTTCTGATTACCTGCAAATGGTTTGCTTGTGCATGGCTTAAAGTAGTAGCTCGTTAAGGTGAATCTTAGTGTTCTCATATCCTTTCCTGTAAGCAAAGTTGAATCCTACAGTACTGTTCTGTATCCCAGCAGCTCCCAAGTGTCAGTAGTAACAGTAATGATAAGGGACCACTGCTTTTGTTATTCAGACAGCCATTTAAATATTGACAAAACCCACCTCTTAAATGTGCTCTAAATCTCTGTTAAACTTTCAAGGAAGGTTACACTTTTGTGATAGAGTACAAAGATGGGTACTGCACAACCCAGCCAAGGGCAAGATGTCCAGGATTCAATCCTGATTTCCTCTTCTGTCACCTTTCCCATTTTTTCTTGAGAAAAGACTGTTTTCCAGACATTCCTCTCAGTTGGGTGGGGCTCATGCCAAGAAAACATCACCTCTGGAGGCTGAACTTGTATCTGAAGCTCCTCAGGGAAAAGCTGCTGAGAGAGGTAAAGGTTCAGGGAACTACAGGAACAGACACACTAATAGGGAATTAAAAATAAAATCAGAGGAAGAAACTCCAGAAGCAAAGTTGTGTCAAGATCAGGAATTTTCCCCTAATGGGCTTATGAAAAAACTTTCTGAACAAAACCAATCCCTGCAGCCGTGCGTGAATAGGTTGCTCCAGTGGAGATTTTCATGCCCATCTTGAAAGGGACTGGATTACTACAAAAACTGTCTGTGGAACCCATGGAGAGGACTTGTCTGCTGGACAGCGAGGAGCACAGAACGAACCCTGTGATCTTTAAGACCCTTGCTGGCTTCTGGCAATTGTTCCTGGGTTGCTTGCTCACCCCGTGTACTCCGGCAGAGTGTTGTTCCAAAACAACCTCAGAAAAATGAGTAACAACATCCCAACCTACTTCAGCTTCCTGGGTCTGGATGCTGTGTTTTGCCTGTGATCTCTGGGTAGCCTGCTGTGCTGTGCTGGGACCCTGCCTGCGATGACTGGTTATTCTGAGAAGAAAATATCACCAGCCTGTGCTGATTTGTGGCTGAATTTCCCCGTTGGCTGCTGTGGCGATTCCCTGGCTCGTACAGCTCCCTGGTTCTTGAAACACGGAGCACGATCACATCCCTGGGCTCACTGTAGCAGCCTCAGCACACACATTCCTGCAAGCAGTCTGGTCCTGGCAATTCTGCTAATTACAGCCGTAAAGCACAAAATGTTTTTTGTCTTTTTCCCTTTATTGCACTGAGTTTTCCGATCTCGTTGCTTTTTCCTTTGTTTCCTTTTTAATCACTGCCACCTTCTTGGGTGCTCTTCAGTGGAGCACCCTTGACAGCAGCAGCAGCAGCAGCAAGGTTGACACTGATGAGAAAACAAAGAAATGCTCCAGGGAGGACATAGTTCATGGAGCTGCTGAAGTGCCCAGGAACAGCTGAAGAGCAGTGGTGTGAGAGGGCACCCAGGGACCCAGTGCAGGAAGAAAAACATGCGAAAGAGGCAGAAGAGCTGTCTTTGTGGGTGCGCGAGGATGTTACGGAACTACTGATGCAGCAGAAAAATCCAAGCTGACTGTCAAGTCTGGCATACTGCATCCTCCTCGCTGTCTCCACGCTACTCAAAATGCTGAATGCAGACAGGGCTATAAATGCTCTGCTCAACATTGCTCCAAAAACAAGCAACAGAAAGAGTAGAAGCATGATCTCCTGTAGATGAACCTCTCAGCAGTGTAGTTTAGAAGCACCTTGCACGTTCTTTGCCTCTTCTTCCTGGTCTTCCCCCTTCCTGGTATTAACAGTGATAGAGCAGATTTACCCTTTCATGTTTTCAGGACACAGACATGATAACAGCATCCTCGGGTAAGTCAAGATTGCCTTCAAAAGCTGGTATTGGTTCAAGTCATAATGCACCTCTCAAGTGCCTTCAACCAAGCAGCATTTTGTTCTTTCTGTTGTCTGGCTGCTTGGAAATCTGTGTCCAGTCTGTCCAACTCCATCTGCTGCTCTGTTGGCAAGACTTTTAAATATTCTGTAGCCTGAGGATAGAGCAGAGAGGGTTTGGGTTTTTTGTTAACTTGCTAAGTTGGCTTCTTTTTTTAGGAGAGCTCCCTGTTGCCTTCACCCCAGAGCTTGTGACACAGATTATTTCCACCTAGGTGCAGTTCAGCTCGGCTCATTGCTGCTGAAATTGTAATGATGTGGTTTCAGATGCCAGAGGAGCAGAAAGTGGTCTGGTTTTCTGGAACGACTGCTGGTCCTGCAGTCCTCTTAGCACCAGTGGCTGCGAGGGAGGAACATCCCTGGATGTCCAGTCATGTCTGAATGCCTCAGTGGCGGTGTCCCTTTAGGAGTGTCCTTTCCGAACAAACTAACACTGCTGTCTGAGTTGGTCCTCCCCAGAAACTGGTCTCCAGCTTGATGACAGATTGCTTCCACAGCGGGAACTCCAGGCTCTTCTGCCTGCCAGAGCTGGTCTCGTACTTCTCTTTGAGCAGTGGGGCTTGGCTGGAGCGGGCTCTAAAGCATCATCTTCCCCGCTAAAGAGCAGCTTTGCGGCCGCTCGCCCTTCTGGACCCGCGTCCTAAAGTGAATGGCCTCATTCTGCCCTGGCCTTGGGAGCCCCATGGGGATGCTGGTCTGTGCTGGGGCTATCAGCCAGCCTGCAGCTGTTGCCCAGTTGCTGTCTGTCCTTCCCTCCTGCTTTCTGTAGTGTCTCTGTTGCATCAAGTGCTTTCATTTCAGTCACAGCAGAGGCCTTTGCCCGTTGTGCCAATGGTTTTCTGCAGCGGCAGTGCTGCTTTGGTGGCACACACCTGACACGCTCGGGCCTGGTGTTCCGAGGGTGAGGTTTCCCCTGTGCCTGCCACCTGATGCCTTTCCTGGGGTGGATACCTTGCAATTTGGGGTTCATCTGTCCTGAGAAAGGGACAGCCCCCTGAGATCACCCTCCAGCAGCGCCCCAGGGAAGGGCTGCGTGGCCGTGATCGCCCGCTGGTACTCCTGGCTGTGGGAACGGCGATGCCAGACCATCCTGTTGGCACCGAACCAGTGTCTGCCCTGGTTAGAAGGGCCGCTGCTGTATGCAGCCCAAATGAAACTGCTGCCAGAATTAATGACCCTGATCACTTTAACTGAACTGAAGAGGAACTAATTTTATAACAGTTAACACCCTCGGAAGCACGTGTAATTACATGAAGCTTTTCCTTAATTATTCAACATGGGCTAGTGCATTTAGAGTTAAGCCTGCTTGAGAGATTGTGTTGACTCCTATTACTCTTCTGCTAATTATCCAGTGTCACAGGAATAACTGGGATGGGGTGAGTAGTGAAAATGGGATAAAAAGGGGTAAGAAGCCAGGATTAAGTGCACGTTTAGAAAATGTATGTTTGGAAACAAGTCTGCCTGCTCTCTTGGAAGAAGTTTTAAGGGCGATGATAGGCGGTCTGTGCCAGGGCAGGTCAGTATATATTAGGCTATGATCTGAAACAGTCTGTACTGAGGGATATCAGGAACCAGTATCCCAGAAGGAATAGGAAATGATAAGAATATCAGCATAGGTACATGGACTTGGAAAAGAGGAGAGACTGTGGAGCTTGTTAATACCAGACGAGGAAAACAAACAAGATCTCCGTGTCTGATCAATCCTTGCTGCTGTCCCCAAAGCCCCTCATTGCAGCAGCACCAGCTCTCTATTGGAAAGCAAGCTGATGCCTGCCTTCCTCCCTCTCTCATGCTTACATGGAAGGATAATCAATATGACTCATTTATCTGGTGACTCGATACATCATGACACCTTCTATCAACATCTTGCACCGAAACTGGAGCAAGGTCTTTGCTTTGATTATTTCTGGTTTGATTTTCCTCACAGAATGATTAACTGTGAGTAACTAAAGCCTAAACCATTAGAGCACTGTGGACATACTGGTGGGTTTGCATCCCATCCAGGAACACCTGTTATTAGCATTGCTCTTTTTTTCTAACTTCTTCCTTTCTTTTTCCTAACTTCTCTTGGACTTTACATTCCTTTCTCTTCTTGCCTTTCCCATAAGAATAGGAAATGACAACGATTCCCGTGCTTAGGCTGTGAGCCCTTGACAGAAGAGGTCTCTCCCCTTACCTGGTGTCCCAGTGCTCTGCAGCTTCAGCTGGTCTTAGATTTTTGGTGATAGCTTTGTCTGACCTACTTACTTCCAGTGAGACTGGAATCAAAAGTGATTTCCCTCTCCTTCCTCATACTTCTACACTGAAGATTAGGGATAACGTTGCTTTTTTGTGGTTTGATAGAATCTTATTTTAGAAAGATTAATTATTAGTTCATTTGCTTAAAAACAATGGTCTTATTGATTATTCAAAGGCTGGTACTCTTAAAGAAGACATCTGCATCAAAATGACAGCTTTGAACCAGGAGCGTAAGCAGCAGCTCTGTTCCCAGGAGATTTTGGAAGCTCCACTATTAATCATCTTCAGTAATCCATGTATCTAAATATTCAGTCATCAATTATGATCATTACTATTTGATACTGTTTTTAGTAGAATACTTTAACACTTAATGGAAACAACTGTGAGTGATTAAGCGAAGTCCTCATCTCTCCAGCTGCAGTTACAAAGCCCGGATCAGTGGGCTCTCCCCAGCAGGTCCAGCTTTGGGGTAGATGAGCCATTTTCACCCCTCGAGCCCACCAAGGAGCCACCTGGGATAATGCAGAAGAGAATTCTAGCCAGCTTGTGCTGAAGGGCCCACTATGAGCAGTGCTTGCAATCAAATGGCAGCACCTACTTACTTGAACCAGGATAATCAGGGGAGGTGGGGGGTGTTTGATGAATTATTCTCTTTTCTATTGTCCCGTGTAATTCCTGCAGGCATCTCATGATTGTTGACTTAGCTAGGAGAGATGAATAAAATGTTTGGAGAAGAAAATGGCCTGTGCCAGACAGAAAGCAGAGGGAAGGAAGAAGGGGAGAAAGACTGGAAAATATCTCCCAAGTTTTTCAGCTTCAGTCACCATATGAGTTGAACTGCTTGCTTGCCTTCTGTTACTATACCTCTAATGTCCAATTTTCCTCTCCTCTGGTGATTTTTCATACTTGGGCTGTAGCCTTTTAGGTGTTAGGGTCAGTCATGGCACCTACGTTTCTTAGGAGGAACTTGGCAGCATCAGGTCCTTAGAGAACACAGTGTCAAGAGAGTCAGGCTCTGGATGTCCATGGAGCTGAATGCTGATGCTGGGAATACTGAGCTATGAATCAGGAAAGAATGGAAAGCACAAATTCATCAAAGGCTGCAGCAGAGCAGAGTCGGGGCGTTTGAGCTGGCTGAGGCAAAGGATGCAGGGTGCAAACAGAATAGTGGTGTGAATAAGCTGCCAAAGGTTTTAGTGTCACCACTGTGATATTAGTAGGGGAGCAAATGAAACACACCTCTTTGTAGTTCTCACTGTGGTTCTCTACAACTTAAGGGAGAGGGGGTGACATAAAATGAGATGAGGTGGAAGCTACTTCACTCCTTTTAAAATTAAAGGACCAGAGATGTATGGTGACACTCTGGCCCCACTAGTCAGTTAGGACTCCAGTCATGGGCTAGTTGAGGCTGATGACAAAACCATTATTTGTTTCAGAAGAACCCCTGTTTTCCATTTCAGAATCTAATTATTTATCTCAGCCCGTATATTATAGTGAACTCCCTTGGAAGTAATGAAATCACAGAAGTGGAAAATGCATGAAAATGAAATCAAACCCTGCCAAATCTTTCTGCATGTTTAAGTAGATTATATCAAAGAATATAATGTTATAGTTCTCATTTCAGCGGTGTTGCCCAGCACAACTATCATTAAGTGCGCTTAACAGCTCATTTTCATCTTTAAGCTAAAATGACACAGCTTTTAAGTGATCACTACCTCTCACTCCTATTTTTCTTCTCAAAGGTAAGAGCTGCGAGGCTTGTGCAGCACTGACCAAAAGCAAATCAAAATCTTGAAGTCCTTTTACAGCAGTGTGACTGACTGCCCTGTTCATGTTTGGCTGAACTCAGTGTTTGATCATAAGGTTTTTCAGCTGAACCCAGACATCTAAAATAGATTTTGACATGCTGGTGACATGGTAATAGAAATAAGTGCACCAACAGAGTTGTTTCTGTGCAGATGAATAACGTGACGCCAGAATATTGTCTTGACATCATACAGAAGTTTGAAGTATCGGAAGAAAATAAGAAGCAAAATGTTCTTGGGATTGAAGGTAAAGTTCTTGATTTCAAAGTCAGTTTTGTCTTGATACACGGCAGTGGAGCACAGAAGCTTTAGCAGTGTTTTGGTGTAGCTTCTATTGACCACGACAGGAAGTTACAGAGAATATCAGCAGCAGCTTCTGCTGGTTAGCGGGGTGGGTTTGTCTGTACAGCAGAAGGTGGCTGGAGCACGCTTCTCTTCCTCCTCAGGGTTTCAGAGAGTTTTTCCATGTGTGTTTTTGTCAATTGCCCCTTTCTAGGGTCTGAATGAAACACCTGATCTGAGAAAAGGTTGGACAGTGGCCCTGTTGATCTGTGGGGGTTTTCAGTCTTCTCATATAGCTGCTATTTGTTACTTTTATGCTTCTCTTAGAATCCTGCTTGCTTTTTTTTTTACTATCGGTTGATCATTGATTTCTGGAGAGGCTTAGCTCAATGCTAACTTCTGCAAATTCTTATTGATTTTTTTCTTTTCTTCTTTTTTTTTGTCAGTCATACAGGTGTCTTTCTAGGTTATATTTGCTTTTTGTAGTTCAGAGGTGTTTGAAAATTGTCTGGGGACCAGGGTTGGGTCTTGGGAATGTACTCTTAGAGGTGTCAGAATTTCCATAAGCTCCCCAAAGGAGGAGCTGTGTGTGCCAGCAGTGGACTGAGTCTGTGCAGCAGGTTGCAAAGAACCAGGCAGGCCACAGACAGTGATGAATACACTGAAAACATGGGGTGCAGGAAGGTGAAGCCCTGCTGTGTGATTTCGTGGGTCTGGAGACACGAGTTACACTGACAAGCATCAGGAAAAACCAGAGGTTCAGGTACAAATCTTTTGCTTGGCAATAGCTGCTGCGTCCATGGCAAAACTGTTCCCTTTCTTCACAGGCTTCACCAACTTCATGCGCAGCCCCGCTTGCGATATATTTAACCCGCTGCACGGCGAGGTGCACCAGGATATGGACCAGCCCCTCTGTAACTACTTCATCGCCTCGTCTCACAATACCTACCTGACGGGGGACCAGCTGCTGTCCCAGTCCCGGGCCGAGATGTACGCGCGGGTGCTGCAGGACGGCTGTCGCTGTATTGAAGGTGGGGTTTTAGTGGTGAGAAGGGGGATGGATGTTTCTTTTAAGCGCAAAGTCAGCGGCAAACTCAAAACATTAATCCTTCACCGCTGATGAACCTGAGTGGCAAGCTCCTGTTTTCTGGCAGAATTTTTCTATTGAGAATGACCTTCTCAGACAAGTATCGTCGACACTGCTCTTTTCTTCTGCCTGCTGTTGTGCTGATACACTTTTCTCAGGCAGCACAAGGTTTCCACTGTCCTGCAGTACTCTGAAACGTTTTCTTGGTACAAAGGCAATGGGCAAGCATCTGTTTGTGGCCCTGCAGTTCCAGGAAAGCAGCCCCAGTTGTTCTGCTCTGAGGTTCCCCTGTGCTGGAGATTCCTGCTTTTCAGGAGTGCTTCTTAGCAATCCACATTGTTCAGAAAGCTGAGCCAGCCAAGACCTTTTTCTTTCGTAAGCTGAATGGGAAGGTGGGTGTTTGCATATGTGGTTCCTCCTGTGGGTGCCACGGGAGGATGAGGAGAGGTGAGCAAAGAGTGCCTTCTGGCAGCACAGCTGTGTGGCTGTTCCTGTCACCTTCTTAGAGCTGGGACACTTGGGTTTGGTCTCCCACAACAGAGAGGGATAGTGGCCCCTTCATTGCGTAGTAGAAGAAAACAAGGTGCTGTGTGTCTGATAGCCTGGAGACCTCCCTCTATTGTTGTTTAAGTTCTGCATGATCTAAACAATAACAAAGCATTAGTATTTTTTCTTTTCAAGATTCTGGGTGGAATAAAGTCTTTTGATGAATTATTTTTATGACTAGCATTACAAAACTCATCTCTGGGGGAAAAAAAAAGTTAATCTGCATTTAAAAATTAATTAGAGAAAGTGAATCAGAGAAAATTGGGTAATCTATTGCTGTAGTTTCCCTTCTGTAGGAAAGTTCACTAGAACACACAGCAGTGTGTCACTTCTCTGGACCTCAGGACTCTTCAGGTACTGTGCAGCCCAGGTGATAGCTCTGTAGCTTTCTCTTTGAAGTTTTTAACTTCCTGTAGAGGCAACAGTAATGACAAGTTTGGTGTAAATCCAGGGTACAGCACTTCACCAGCGTTACTGTCCTCGTCCATTCTATGTCTGACGAAATTGATGCTACTCTGGCTAGAGTCAGTTCTAAAATTGCAAAGTTGAATTGGTAGTGGAAGAAGACTCAACTGTTTGTCTTCAGAAGCAGAAGCTACTTTCCCAAGAGATAGCTGTAAATGTTTTTTGACCTATTACATCTTTATAATTTTATATGTGAGGAAAAAAACCCCTCCATTTAATAGGGGAAAACTCAGTTTTAGGTAGCAGATTTCCCTTTTGATGTAAGCACAGACTGTCTTGCTTGTGTTAATCCATAGTTCATAATCGATTGAATGAAGCTCCTTGACAGCTGCCTGGCTGAGTGGTGTACGTGAGTTCTGCTGGCAAGCAAGGTCAGCAGATATGTGTAAGATCATGGGCATCTCTTAAAACCTAGCTTTTTTTGTCTTATTAGTGGATTGCTGGGATGGTCCAGACGGAGAGCCGGTAGTGCACCACGGCTATACTTTCACTTCTAAAATACTCTTCCGTGATGTGGCAGAGACTATCGATAAATACGCCTTCGTCAAAAATGAGTAAGTGTAGAGTCAGTTTTGAAGGTACATCTGTCTGTTTGTGTAGTTAATTCCATGTCAGAATGAGCAATCAACAGTAGGGAGTACATATATTCCTTTAAACACATTGAGAAATTACAAGGTTGATTCTGTTCCCCTCTTTATTGCCTGTGTCATACTTACAGTTCAACCTCGTGACCTCTTTCCATCCATCAGCTTAGAAAGTTCAACCTAAGTTAGAAAGACCTTTCCTTCATTGTGAACTCAGTAATATTTTGAACAGTGTGAGACTGTTGAATATTTACAGTTTACTTTGGTCCTGTGAACAGAACTTCCCACTCATATCCACAGGGAAATTCTCCTTAAAAATCAATACTGTAATATTCTCTGCCTAAGGAAAAGACTTTATGTCAGTAGAAAATTGAACAGCTGTCTCGTACATAGTACCAGGAAATGCTGAAATGTGGGGTAATGTTCAGGTGATATTTCATTTGCCATGGTACTTGTGTTACAATTTATTATGAAAATACTGGGGTTTAACCACGTATGTACACCAGTCTCAGATGATGAATGGGTGTATAGAATTTCTAGTAGTTTAGAGAGAATGAAGGGAAAATGCTTGCTTCTATTTATTAGAAAAACCCCATAACACCCAGCAATTGGGGTGTGGGGATAAAAACCAGCAAACACAGAAATCTTGAGCCCAAAAGTTTGCTGTTGTTGATTAGACATAGGAGGTGGTGTTTCCAGAACAGAATGAGATGGTTCTTCTTTTGGTGTGTAGTTGGCACGTGGGGTTCCTTGCCGCAGGATTCGGGGGCTGCCAAGAGTTTAGAAAACAATGGGGCAAATGTGTAGAAGAACTAGGCTGTTATACACAGGAACAATTTCCTTAACTCAAGAAATGTAAGCTGCAGATTCCTGGAGCTGGAGAGAGTATTCTGAAAATATTGCTAAATATTTCTCCATCTCTGGAGTCTGGGCACCTTCAGAGGTTTGCTCTGACAGCCATATGCTGCCATAGCTGCATTTGTTGAGACAAAGACAAGCCATTCGTGCTGCTGTCAGTCTCTGGAAGATGAACAGACAGGAGTCAGCAATTCCTTTGCATCTGTTGACGCTTGTGAAGACTTTGTACGGGGCTGCAAAGGAACACTGCACCTCCTGCTCCCTTGGGTCGGACAGGAAGGTGTCGAGTTGCTGGGGAGCTTTATCACAAGATTCTCTGTCTGTGCCTCACGCTTGGTGATCATGAACTCAAGCTTTGTCGCCCTGTTTGCTCGTGGTGGGGTTGGAGGGAGAGGGTAGAATCCTCTGCAGGGACTATCTGAGGGATTCTGGCAGAGTGAGGATTTGGGAGTTCACGTGCAAAATCCTTCCTCTCAAAGTGGATTTGTTTCCTGACTGTTGACAATGCAAAAGCAAACTGCTCAAACCA
This sequence comes from Todiramphus chloris collaris, assembly GCA_025345505.1. Classification (NCBI taxonomy): domain Eukaryota; kingdom Metazoa; phylum Chordata; class Aves; order Coraciiformes; family Alcedinidae; genus Todiramphus; species Todiramphus chloris. The sequence continues at coordinate 22,381,228 of JANVCC010000030.1, forward strand.
ATTTATGTGGTGAGCTGGGCAGGTCTTCTCTCTTAAAACGTGGTTCTGACAATCTCTGGGGGTTTTGTTTCTAGGTTTCCAGTGATACTGTCTATTGAAAACCACTGCAGTATTCAACAGCAAAAAAAGATCGCTCAGTACTTGAAGGAGATATTTGGAGACAAACTGGACTTGTCAAATGTGGTCACCGGAGATTCCAGACAGCTTCCTAGCCCTCAAAATTTGAAAGGGAAGATCCTAGTGAAGGTAACTTGCTACTGGTGGCGTGTTCAAAGGCAGCAAAAGTCAGCATGTGATGTTTATCATGGGCTTTCTGCGGCTGTGGAGAAGCGGTTCTGCAGCAGCATGTGGATAGCAGAGGTGCAGTAAGGGAGTTAAAATTCTGAACTGCTCAGAGATGTTGAAACAGGGTTTACCTTGGCCTTGGAGAGTGTCCCACAGTACTTCTCTGTGTTGCAACAGGGAAGCGATACCAACAGCAGTGGAAAGTTCTTTCTATTAACCATCTTATCCCGGAGTCTTATGGTCAGAGGTGCTTGCTTTTAAACCATAGCACCCAGTCAGGAGAGCATAAAAATGATATAAAATGCATCATTATGAATAGAAGGAACTGTGACACAGTTACATGAACCTGATATTTTTTCTATTCCTTTTTGGTTTTGGGGTTTTTTTTTTAGTTCTTTAATTTGTTTTTAGGAGATGTTGTTCTGTATGGTTCATATGCCTGTAGTATCTAAACATTGCCCTACAGTCCCTTCTTGGACAAAATATTTTGGAGTAATACAAAAACATCTGAAAGTCTCTTGCATTTCCCCCTCACGCTGCTATGAGCAGTAGTTCATGAAATGAAACTGTTTTCATGGTTCATCAGCTGTGTTTATGAGAGAAGAGCACTTCAGAAGGTGGCTCTGAGGAGCGGTGAGGGAGGAGGCCCTGGAGCACTGAAGTTAGTGTTGTATGCAAGATTAATTGCTGGGGCCTCTCATATAAATGGATTTGCTCTGAAAGGAATTTCAAAGACCAGGGTGGATATAAGAGAGAAATGCAAGCCAGACCTTTGAGAGGGTGATTACTAGAGTTGTGGCTCGTTAGATTGTCTAATTTACTTGGACATGTGGGGGCAATTAACTTCACTGTAAGCTCTGGAGATACTATTTTCTTCTCTATCCTCTGTGTCGAGCTGGCTACAGGAATTCACAGTTTTGATTTGGTGTTGAACGTATTTCACTGTGTAGTACAGAGCTGGCTCTGAACCAGAAAAGCCTTTGAGTGCTCAGCTGTGATTTTGCATGGCACTAGATCAGTTTGCCTGTTAATGAACTATGCAAGCAGGCAGTGGTGGGGTTTTAGGGAGTCAAACACAGTATTATGTGATGTCAGTCAGCGAGCCTGGCTGGGAATACAGTGCCAATGCACTGGAGACAAGAGAGGCTTGGTACGGTGCAGTTCCTCCAGGAACTGTCGAGCTGCTCTTCCTAGCACTTTGGAGCTTGTACCTGTAGTTTGAGTGTTCAGTGGACAGCACTGAAGCCCTGGGAGTAGTTACAGAATGGTGTGGAGCTGGGCTAACCTTTTCAGACTGAGGAATGCTATTTTAGGTGTCACGGGATCTTTTCACAAAGCCCTCGCTCCCACCTCCTGCTCAATTTAAGGAGCTCTGTTGGAAAAGATAAAACCCTCCTTAGGAAGCAGCATCTTGTTGAGAAGTAAGCCAGTTTCTTGTCTTTTTACTATTATGTTTGCTCTGTTTTGTACATTTTTCCCTTGAAATGCAATATTGATTCATTAGCCAAACGATTTCACCTAATGGCATCATTTTCATCGTGCTACTGTGTATAAAGAGTAATTCTAACAGTACTGATGGTTTTAAGCCACTATAAATGTGCCAGCGTGAGGTGAGTTTGACCCAGACGTTAGCAGGGCAGCATTCTTAATTCCAAAATGCAGCCTATAAATCAATCCTCTTCATTTCTGTGGAAATCTGAGTGTAATTCTTGTGTACCTCTGTGGCTGACACAGCAGGTAGGCTGCAGACGTTCCTGCAGTCAGGCACAGGAGCTCAGGAGGTGATTTATTAAGCAGCAGGTTGTAAAGCAAGAGGCAATGGCCACATGTTGCAGCCTGGGAGGTGCAGATTGGATGGAGGAAAAGCTTTGCCAGCTTGAGGGTAGTGCAGCACGGGAAGAGGCTGCCCAGAGGGCTGGAGGAGTCTCCACCCCTGCAGGTCTGTGGAACTTGGCTAAGCCAAGCTCATCTTGAACTGGTGATGATCCTCCTTTAGTGGGAGATTGGACCAGAGACCTTCAATGGTCCCATAGCCAACGTTTCTAAGGTTCTGTGGTTGGGCTTTGCTGGAAGTGATCATACAGGAGACTTAAAGATGAATGTTCTAAAAAAGATAATTAATCTGTAGGAGCCTCTTTAATTATGTTCTTTTTACCAGAAGTAGCCAATAACCTCTGTTTGATGCTCACCACTCTAATCAGATGTTGGCAACTGGACATGGAATTAAAGTAGTTCCTTTCTAATGTAGGTATATGACACTCATAGAGCTGGATCAGCAACTAGTTCTGGATTGCTGACTGCGCTCTCGCACGAGCATGCGATACTGAAAGAGGCTTTGCTGCTTCCTTCGTGTTGATGGCTGCTTGCAGTCTGCATTTCCAGCCTATAACAAAATCTCGGCCTCTGATTTTTGGAGTTTTATTTCAACTATACAGCAGTCTTGCTTGCTAGGGGTAAGCCTGAAATATCTGAGAGTCAACTCAAAAGAAATCCTGGAGAGATTTGCTGGCTTGCTCCAGAGGCAGGAGGTGGTATGCTTTTGTTGAGAGAGCTTGCAAAGATCATTCAGTAACAAATTCTTCCAGAAATATTTACGTTACTATCTGTGATTATCTGGGTCCTTAAACCAGTTTGTATGAGACTCTGAAAAAAATTCTACACTCTGGTCACAATTTACATAAGGAATAGTTGAGGCACGGGCTGGTTTGGTCCTTGCACTAAGTACCACTGAGCACGTGTGTGTTCATTCTGACTATTATTTTTTGCCCCTTATTTTAGGGTAAAAAGTTGCCATACAGTCTTGGAGCAGATGCCGAGGAAGGAGAAGTTTCAGATGAGGATAGTGCTGATGAGATTGAAGACGACTGCAAACTGAAGCCCTGCTATGTATGTGCACGTACACAGTTCCCAGACCTGCTACATCCCTGTGTTTCCCATACGTGCTCTGCGTAATCCTACTTCCAGTTGTTAGCAGATTAGAGTTTTTAACTTGGACTTCCAAGTCAGGTCTTCAAGATACAGAATTCATGTAATTCCCCATTTGGATCTGGAATGCCGTTGTTAGAAACACAGTTTGTCTTTTAAATCACATCAATAATAGATTTAAGAACTTGAGGTGCAGCAGATGGAAAATATTGGTGCCAGCACTAGAAAGACACAAGGCTTTTTTCGGGTACAAATGTGTAGTACTTAAAACAATTAATCTACTGCTAGATGAAAATTACAAAAGGAGACTTAAAAAATGGAAAAAAAAAAAAAATTGAGACTTGAAATCTTCTCTTAGATAAACAACCCCCTTTTATGCTACCAGACTTTACCAACATGAATTGAGTGCTTCTGACAAGATGATGCTTTCTGAAACAGAAAGACCTGAGACAAAGTTTGGCAATCCTTAAAGCCAGAACAAAACACAGTATGTCTTTTGGGGCTGGAAATGGAACATGTTGGGACAGAAGCAGTTGCTTTCCTCTCCTGTCTTGGGAGAGGTCTCACACCCATGGACAGAGGGATGCTGGGTGCACACTGTTCTACAGGGTCTGTTTTTAAGGGCCTGTGTAAGGGACTGGTCTGTGTCTGTATAGGCCATATGACTGCTCTGCACAGAAATTGCTTCGTCTGTCTCGGAGCAGGAATTTAATGAAGCTTACATTGATGCTCTGGGGGAGGTGTGTAAGTGCATTAGCTGAGAATTCATGGCACCTTCTGAAAGAGAAGGTCAGACTTGTGACAGTTTGAAACAAAGAGCTGACACCAGAGGCAGGTTCTGGGGTGACCCCACGGTGGAGCGTGCTTTCGTGAGGCTGGGTAAGTTGTGTCAGGAGGAGTAAAGAGGAAACGGAAAATGGAAACGGCAGTGGAAGCCACCAGTAGGAAAGGCAAAATCAGACAGGACTGGGCAAGAAGCTTTTTCTTGCAAGGAGAAAGGAAGTGTTGGGAGCACTGTGTGGCCTGAAGCGTGTGTAACGCTGCCTCGGGCTGTCCAGAAGTGGTGGACCTAACGATCTACTTTAACTGCATGTCTTCATGTCTTTCAGAGTAATGGTGCAACTGAGCACCAGGTGGAATCTTTCATAAGAACGAAACTGGAATCTCTGATAAAAGAATCCCAAATCAGGGACAAAGAAGATCCTGACAGCTTCACCGTGAGAGCCCTGCTAAAGGCCACTCATGAGGGTTTAAATGTCAACCTGAAGCAGGTATGTGGGTCTTTGTCCTTCGCGTGCTCAGTTCAGCATTGGGCAGTGCCATGTGTATTAAGCAATTTTTTTTTAGGTAAGAAAGCTGAGAACTTATGAACAACTGCTGAGAGTTTCTTGTATCCAAAATGAAAACATGGAACCATTTTAGACAAAAATCTAAGGAGATAATTTGAATGGTCAAATGTGTAGAGTTGTGTTGGTTCAATGTTTCTAATCTGGTTTATTCCTTGTAGAACCAGGAAGCGACTCGTTCAGTAAGTACCAATATCACAAGTGTGTGTCAAGCCATTTGGTTTGTGTCTAGGTTATTGGGGAAAGATCCTTTTTCTGTTGCCTTAGTCCTGGCAAGGCTGGCCGTGATAACAAAGCATTGTCTGCTTGTCATGCTGATGGCTCTTTGGTGGAGACTAAAGCATGGGATTGTGCTTTCACTGCCCTAAGCAAGGATCTAGTTTTTTTCATTGTGCTTTTTTTCAGGCTATTTTAGATCAAGAACAGTATGTTTCTTTTCCCTTTTGGCATCAAACTATTTCTGTGAAGCAGTACAATGTATGAAATTTTGAGTACATCAATAAATAGTGCCTTGTATCAGTACCACAGTCACCTCAACCAGATGCAAACCCTGGTTATATCAAATACTGACTTAGTTGTTCTGTGGGGGATGTCCCTACTCTGTAGCCAGGATAGTCTTAAAGGTCAAGTATACATAGCTCTGCTTGCTGCACATCTTCCCCCTCTGTAGAGATTGACGGGACCGATGAAAGCCCTTTCTCCGAGGCTGGACCTGTGAGACTCCTGCCTGAAGCCAGGCTTGACTGCAGAAATCATGCTCTGCTTGTGTCAGTGCTTCAGACGCCCGGTGGAAGCTGTGTTGGGGAGGGAAGAGGCTGTAAGAATGCAAGGGACAAAGCCATCTGCCCCGAGAGAGAAGGGTTATTTGCAGCCTGTGGCTTTGCAGGGTGAGAGCAGTCAGCTCGCCTGTTCCCCTTGGCTTCGTCAGCTCAGGAAAGGGGGATTTCGGAGAGCAAAGAACCCACGTTAGTAAATATGATCAGATATGAGGATTATTTTGTGTTAGAATAATTCCATTTGGTATGCTCTCTGACACCTGGGACATGATTGGCCCCTAGATGGCATAAGGTGTCGGTGTTGGACGTGGTGCCTGAGGTTACCCGCTCGGTGTCCTTGGTGTGACCAGCATGCTGAAGGTCCTTCAGTAATGCAAGTGTGTTATTCAAACATCTGTCAGGTAACAATGTTAATTGATAGAATTTTCTACGTATTTGAAACTAAGGGACATTTAGAGAGCTCTTCCCTGCCTGAGACTGTATGTGACTGTCATTTTCAAGCAATACCAAGCTGAAGAATTAGTAACAATGAGTTAAAAAAACTGCTGGTCAGGCTGGGTACCAGTTTGGGTTTGCTGTTGAAACTGTCAACTCTGTTATCTGAGGGAGAAAAGTACTTCATCTGCTAAGGTTTCCCTTTGCATTCTACAGAGGTTTTCAGCCTAAGCTAGGAACAAGTCTTGAAATATAAATACAGCGGTTATCAGCTTTTCTTGGGCCTGAGAAAGCCATCTACTGCCCTTGTTACAATAGCCAGAAGGGAATTCCAGCTCTGCACTGGACAGGGAATAACTGGAGTTCACAGGACATGCTGAAATCCGGGGGGAATATTCTTCAGCACCTTTAGGTCTTTGTTTTGCCCTTCAGAAAAAGAAGGGATGTGGTTTTCTGACAGAAAGAACCAGATGCTGCCAGGAATGGTAAGACTAATGTCTTGAGGCATGTCTGGAAATGTGAAACTCTGACTTCAGGCTGCCTATGAAAAGTTCACATTTATCTGTTGGAAGATTTAAATTTCTTTTTTCCCTTTTCCTCTGTGGCCATTTTCAAGTGTGCTTTCAAGTGTTGTTGTGTTCTGTTGTTGCTCTCCTGTTGTTACTGGACTGCTTTTTCTACAGGATTGGTTGTTGTCTTTACTGTTAGTTCTTTTCCTGACTGTCAGAGGATGGCTAAGCTACTCAGTATGGAAAGAAATTAAAAAGTCCTGCGATGAGATACTAGATGTCAGTTTTGTGTTCACAGATCAGTAGGTTGTGCTTAGACTTTAACTCCCTTGTTTTCTCACTTGCTGTCATTTTCTAATCGTGAATCGAGGTGACACACAAAAACTTAAGCTATTTTGAAACCATGTCCTTTAGTGGCTGTAGCAGACTCTGAAGATGCTTCTGAGGGTATCTTCTAATATTTCTAATTGCACTTTCTCTGCACAGAACTTGGACACAAAAGAAGGTGGAAAAAAGTCTCATAGTCGATCCTTAATGGGCAACTTCGGTAAACACAAAGTAAGTAAAATGAGAGGCTGATTTTGGTGTTCCAGGTCTGAGAGAAGTTCTAGAGAGGCTGGGTATGTCCTGGGGCTTGAGACAGCAAGCACGGTGTCCATGGGGACAGTGCAGAGAGATTGTGGTTACCCCGGGTATATCTGTTGCTGTTCAGAATATTAGCTGCTGCCAGGATGGGGAACCCTTTCAGATGATCATGCATTCTCAAAGCTTGCCTGCCCCAGAAGATCACCTTTACTAGGGATGCAGAACTGCTGATTTTCTGATCAAACTTGTAGCAGCAGCAGAGCAATGTAGACATATGCCTTGGTGTGTACTTGTTTTCCAGACCCCTGCCCACAGAGCTGACAAGGCTTGTTTCATGTGGGGTCCAGTTTTCCTCCAGACCCTGAGCAGCTCCATGTGGAGCCCTGTTCCTGTCTCTCCGCACGCTTTAGGGCGCTGCTGTGACAGGGCACTGGCTCTGGGCTCCTGCTTGCTGGAAATGTGCTCTTTCCTCATCTCTTCATGGGTTTGCATATATCTGTTTGTGTGTTTGTGTAGCTGCTAGGTCAGATTGTCTGCTTCACTGGCTCTGCACTGTGATGTCTCCATTGAACCAAGCAAGAGCTAACATAATTCAGAGGAGTGTGAGGTTTCATTTTCCAGCTGGGCAGAGCAGCCCCGGGATGGGACAGTGTGCCTGTGTTTCACCCCGTTCCCATATCCTGACAAATGAGGTCCTCTCTCCTGCCTCCTGCTCACACTCCCACGGCGCCTTGAGGCGTGGGTGAATTGACCATGGGGCCGATGCCACTGGAGCTTCCTTCCTCCCGGGGTCAAGGAGCAGATGGCAAGCGAGCAGCTGAGCAGAGAGGCTGGCAGTGAGGGGGGCATGCAGCGGGGCTGTGCCACCAGCAGCCTCCTCTGCCCCCAGCCTGCTCCAGCCTCTCTTCCTCCTCAGCGCTCTCTGGTGCAAGCTGCCGCCGAGCAGGCAGCACACACTCTGAGGAGGAATTAGGAGAACCAGCAATTATTAAACACTTAATAGAATTTAATCACCCACCAGCTCATCTGCCCTGAAGCCAACTAGGAGCCATCATAAATTCTCGAGGCAGAGAACTCCAGGGCTCGTATTTACACTCGGTTGTAAGCTTACACCAGTTTAAAGTGGCCGTATTTCTTTCAGCAGCTCTAGCTCAGGGCAGATGTTTCCCTCAGTGTGTGTCGGGGTCAGCAGGTACCTGTTGTGCGTGGTAGGGGACGCTTCATATTGGAACCTGTGCTTGCTGAGGGGCCAGCAGGCGCTGCGGGATGAGGTAGCAGAGGCACGTCAGCCACTGAGAGCTGCTGCTTGCACCGAGGGCTGCAAGGCATGTCAATAATTGCACTGCTTCAGCTAGTTATCCTCGTGGGTAGAGTAGGTTGGAAAGCCCATTCAGTTCATTGCTGCTGAAAGAAAAAAAAGACTATAGATTTTTTTTGTTTGTTTATTTTTTAATAATGATTGTATCGTGGACTGAGGCAACAGGGGTGTCCAGTAACTTCCCCAGTCTGCTTTTCCAGCTAAAGGGATGCCTGGGCAGGGTAGTTACTACTGATATTTTTTCAAATACAGAATTATCCACTTGTGCCGCTTTTAGCCAAATATATCCATTTATTAACCCTGTAAAGACTGCCAGTGGAGGCACAAAGACACTGCGGGTGGCAATCCCTGGAAGTTAACTGCAGGAAACATCCACAGTGCAGACCTTTGGATTCCAAAACTGAACTTGCAAATGATTTCCAGTCTAGTCAACTTTATTTCAGCACTAAACTCAGCAAACTAAATTATGTGCGTTATGGGTGTATCACAGCAGGAGAAAAGAGATCTGTGCTCAATTAGCCATCTGAGCAAAAGGATAAGGAGCTCTCAGTTATATTGTTAATTACTTCTTAATGAGAGGGGAATTAAAGAAACTCTCAGTCGAAGCTACAGTTAGTGTTACAAATGATGCAATGTTGTTGAAGTTGGAAACTGCATTAAATAATAAGTGCTTAGGCAAAAAGGTGCCTTTGAGATTTTAGTATTTTTATCATAGCTGTTTACTGTACACTAAACTCTAAATAACTGAATTCTAAGATAATTTAGAATAACTTGAGAGCTTGTGTGGCTCAAAAGGCATCAGAAATGCAACGTTTGAAAACTCTGCTCAGACTCTCTTCTCAACTTCACAAACGAATTTAAGATTGCAGAAATAATTTTCTTCAGGCTTGGTCTCGTCTGCTCGCCAGCAGCTGAACCTGCTCGGAGGCTGCAGGCTCGGGGTGAGATCTGGGCACGGTGCCTTGGGTTGCCTTTCCTTCTCCACGTGGATGGAAACGCTTGATGTACCCCCAGGATTTTCTGCTGTCAAATCCCCAGGGGTCATCCCGTGTCCTTGCGGGACACCAGCAACCCATGTGGGTAACCTGCTGCAGCTCACCTGCCCGCCTGCCAGCAAGACAGGGACGGGAGTTTCTAGACCCACCCCACAATCAGACATGGCTCTGCTTGGTTCTCTCCCAACAGAAAGCTGTGAAGGCAGCAGCCAAATACCACAGTGCATCAGATGAGGAAGAAAGCCATTCTGGGAAGGAAATGGGGCAGCTCCACAGGTGAGCAATGAATCACCACAGTTTTACAGCTCAGGTAAAGCTAGAGGCGTGCTTACTACTACCACTATTTATATGTGATTGCCTCAGGGAAGGCTGTTCTTAAGAGCAGGTCATTTATGACACTGCTGCTGGGGTGTGTTTTGTTGTGACTGCTGTAGCCCGACGTTTTGATTGCTTAGGTTGTCATAGGTTGCAAATAGCAATTACCCTTAAACTAGAGAAGAAGTGTGATAGTAATAGTCTTCTAATGGAAAAATGCCAATCTACATTTTGCTTGCTGTAGATACTGCTCAAGGAAAACTGTTTAGGCTAAATAAGGGTATGTCAGAGCCCAGCCAACTTTATTAGATCTGAGAATGTAAAGAAAAAGCAATCAAAAAAGTGCCACTGAGAATGCATTTGTTGTTACTGAAATGCTCATTCTCAGGTACAGCTCAAAGCTGTCTGCCCTGTTGTTGTTGAGAAGAGCCATGGTGCAGCTATTTCATTACACTGTAAATGAAAAATTCTGTTTGTGTAGTGTGACCATAGAGATACAAGGGGAACAGGCATCTCGGAGCCCTCTCGGAGGAGCTTTCTCAGATGCAGTTCCCTGTTCATAGTTGCTTATTTCCTTACTGATGAAAAGAACAGAAAGGGGGATTGAAACATGCTTTAAATATTGACAAATTCTCAGTTTGTTTCCTGTATTAAATGTAACCCAGCAGACTGACTCGCCGAAGGAAAACAGTGAAGCTGTGCCGAGCTCTGTCAGACCTCGTGGTGTACACGAACTCTGTGGCAGCCCAGGATATCGTCGACGACGGTACGGCTGCTGGCACCACACTGACGCGTGCCTTTCTCTCTCCTGTGTGGATAGGAAACATGTCTGTGTTCTCCAGTTTCCCATGTTTTTCAAAGATGTTTTAAAAGCAGAGCAGTTGGGTACCTGTTCCTTTTACTTAACCATGGAGAAGGAGTAAAACAGCACCTTTGCCTTCCCTAGGAAATACCTTTCCACTTGGTTTCTTACAGAATTCATGTTTTAGTGGCAGTTCTTCCGGAGAACCCTTTCCTGTTTTCACAGTTTTATAGAATTTGTCATCAACTTTTAACTTTATCCATTTTAAATAGCATTTAGCAATGTGATAGATCCAAATTGTGATAAATGGAGGAGATGCCCCTTCAGAAAGCATGCAGGAGTTTCACTAAACACCTTAGAGGCAAAATGGAAATTGAGAGAGTTCCAGAGGAATCTGTGAGATGGGCATGGGGAGGTGGTACTGCTGACTTGGTCTGACTGCTCCTTCCAAGTTGGGCACTCTCTTCTAGGAAAGTCTTCTCATCAGTCTTTCTCCCAGAGGGCTGATCAAAGGAGGCTGCTGACGGGGTTAAAATGCTCAGAGGGAACACTTTTGAATTGGTAAAGATTACTTGGATTATTTAGAGAAAGGGTGAGCTTCCAGAGACTTGTGTGAGAGAGGAAGGGTTTGAGGGCTGCTATTAATATGTTACAAGGACAAGAGCAAAACCAGAGCCCTGCTGGGCACTGCTTTCCTCTGGCTGTGAGCTCTTCAGCAAGATTGTTTTGATCCTGCTGCCAATAGTAGGTTTCTCTATAGATTCTTCACAGCAGCCATGTCTGGAGGAGAAAAGGCCCTGGTATTTAGCTTGTGCTCTTGCTTGGCTTTTCTTTTAAGTCTGGAAACTTGAGGGTGGAAGAAAAGACACCCCTGCAAGGGGAAGCTGGTGCCCTCAGTAATGTACGTGATTTGTATGCAACAAGACAATCTATCCTTGTGGCTTTGGAGTAAATCTTGTGTACCCCTTGCTGAATACCAGAGTATCTGAGGTCTGAGCCCAGGCCCCCATCTCCTGGGGTTGCTTTATAACTGGTTTGTTGGTTTAATCATACACACAGGGTCAACTGGGAATGTGCTGTCATTCAGTGAGACGAGAGCCCACCAGGCAGTGCAGCAGAAGGCTGAGCAGTTCATGCTCTACAACCAGAAACAGCTTACAAGGGTCTACCCGTCAGCCTATCGGATTGACTCCAGCAATTTCAATCCTTTGCCTTACTGGAATGTTGGCTGCCAGTTAGGTAGGTGTTGCATGACAAACTTTCTTCCCAGCTCTTGTGTATGTGCTATGTAAATACTACCCTTAGCAATGACACCTGAGTTTTCTCTTTCAACAGTGGCACTAAACTACCAGTCTGAGGGACGCGTGATGCAATTAAATGAAGCAAAATTTAGGGTAAATGGCAACTGTGGTTATGTCCTCAAACCTCAGCAGATGTGCAAAGGTAATGTCCTTTGTCCCTTACAGTTATTACTGTGTCAGGGCTTTCAGAAAGTGTCTTCATGGTGAAGTTGTGAAGACACAATAAAGTAAAGTAAGAACATATGTATAGTCTTTCATATTTCCATACGTTCATAACTCTTAGACTGTGTAAGTACTAGTATGCAATCTCTTGCTGTTTTTATAGATATATCTTGAGGGCTCCATCTTATTAATATGTGTTTAAAGAAATTAAATATGTGTTTAAAAAAAGGAATCCTAGAATAGCCAGCAGCAAGAAAGTAGAAGAAGATATGCAGCAGCCCAGGACCAAGTATCCAGGGCTTGGTGCAGCTCTCTAGCAAGTCAATGGAATTATTTTATTCCCTGTAAAAGGATCTGATTCAGTCCTCAAAACACTGTTAGAACAGCACTGTGGTTTTCAGTGTTACACAATGACAGTCCTGGCATAGTTTGAGGATTTGGGATCCAAGTGTGCTCTTATATCTCTAGTTAATTTTCTTAACATGGCCGTAAGAAGCAGTGGCATTGATTGAAGGGTTCTTGGGCAATGCTAGAGGAAGTTTGGGTCCTTGAAGCAGGCACTGCTGCTGCAGGAAGCAGCTTACTCAGCCCTAGCTGCTTGTTCTTATTAACATCTGGGCAGCTGTGCAAGAAACCAGGTCAGAGTGCTGAGCTGGGCTATAACTGTTGGGTTTTTCAAGTGACTACTTCACAAAAGAAGGGTTGGATTTTGTTGTTTTTGAAAAGGAGTCATGCAAACCCTACCATTAGAGGGGTCCTTTCTGTCTGTAATCACAAACAAGGGGTGCCCAGCTCAGAGAAGGCTGTAAGAAAGTGGAATGGCAATTCAAAACGAATGAATATCTGTCCTGTGCTCCAGGTGAATAAGTTACTTGCTTATGACCAAATTTTGGCTGTATGCATTCTGGGGGGCTCTGTTTATTCTGTGTACTTTTTCATTACGCTTCTCATTCCTTGCTATTTTCTAGGCACATTCAACCCCTACTCTGCTGATCCACTTCCTGCCAGTCCTAAAAAGCAGCTTATTCTGAAAATCATCAGTGGACAGCAGCTACCTAAGCCTCCTGACTCCATGTTAGGGGACAGAGGAGAGGTAAGATGCTCCCGTGCCAGTAGCCGCTTCCATGAGAGGTCCTGGAGTGACAGGGCAGCATGTGGCTCAGATAAACTTTCTCCTCCTTTAAATACACCAATAAATTTCAGATATTGTCAAGCTTCTGGTCACTAAATACTCCATTTTCCCCCAGAGTCTGTGTCCTACACATGACATTTAAGAACTGATTTATTTGTATTTTGAGGGTGACTTCACTTTTTTCGGCAATGAGTCAGCTGGCCATAGCTCCTGAGACTGCAAACCATACATCAGCTCATGCTTCATGGAGCCATTTCCTATGATGGTGCTGCTTGAAAATTCATATGAATCAATGTGAATTTAAATTAATTCGCTGCGTGTGTTTTCTTTTGAAATTCACTTGTATCGTTGGCTTGCTTTTAAAATTCTTTGTTTTTAAAAATAGATTATAGATCCCTTTGTTGAGGTGGAAATTATTGGGTTGCCTGTTGACTGCTGTAAAGATCAGACCAGGGTGGTTGACGACAACGGTAAGATAATCTAGCTGATTTCCTCTTCTTAGAGTAAGATATGAACTCATTATAAATAATTCAGTATCTGTTATTACTTTCTAAATTGCCAAGCTTATCTGATGAAATCAAATGATTGTATTTTAACAAATTAATTCTGCTTCCTAGACAGAATTTCTGGTGTGGGGAGAGAGAAGCTAGAGAGGAAGGGCAAGAACTGTTCACCACAAGATCTTTCTCCTGGATTGTTCTGAAATTTCCTTTAAGCAGAGTTCCAAATTTATTTATGTATTTTTTATTGTGTATAAAATACATGTATAACTTTAAATGCAACGAAAACAAATCCCATCCTGGGCAGTTTACTGCCACCTCAGCCTTTATGGGAAGGAGATGAGTAGCAGAGCAGGAGAGGTGGCTGTTGGTGCTCACAGGTAGTTGCAAAACCATGAGGAAAAAAGATAGTCCCTGTTTGTCTTGGTCTGTCTTTAGCCCACCACAGCTCTGCAAGCAGCAGCTTGCCTTGGTGTCCCTGCCAGATACCTGGCCAGAACCATTTGTTTGTAAAAGCAGTCCAGGAGACAGATCTCTCACTTCTAATTACTGCCCTAGTGGGGACGGAGAGTGCCGGGATGTAGCCGAGCAGTAAGCAGTGGGTTGGATTCGTGTGTTTGGTCTGCCCGGTGCTTGCAGCTCTTGCTGCGCGTAGTGAAGATGGAGGCTAGCGCTTGCCGTGGACCTGTTTGCCAACATTTCTGCTCTGTTTGGTTTACAGGGTTTAATCCTGTCTGGGAGGAAACACTCACTTTTACTGTCCACATGCCCGAAATGGCTTTGGTGCGATTTCTTGTTTGGGACCACGATCCTATCGGGCGAGACTTCGTCGGACAGAGGACTCTGGCCTTTAGCAGTCTTGTGCCCGGTCAGTCCCGCTTGTTTTCCTTGACTGGGAAACCTGCCTGAAGAACAAACACCTTGGAACTTGAAGTTTAAGATGAGGTTATCGGCATAAGATGTGCACTTATATCCCTGACTTCACATATGAGCTTGGACCATTCTCCTGGCGTCTTAGGGTGGTACATTCACCATCAGCTCAAGGAGTTTGGGTGCCTGTGCTTTGGGAAGTTACTGCTGCTGTCTTATTTATAACTTGGAGGCAATTTGTGCAGGGGGGTTTGGAAAACTTGTGACCACATAAGAAGGATTACTAAAGGCATGAGGTGCCTTACTGTATATATTGCACTTTTATAGACAGGCACTGCCAGTTGTGCTTAAGATGTGAACTGTTGATGATTTGTGGTGCAATATTTTTGTTTTACTAGGTTATCGTCACGTGTATTTAGAGGGACTGACAGAAGCATCCATATTTGTTCATATAACCATTAATGAGATCTATGGAAAGGTGTGTATATCTGGAAATTTACAGCTTTTATGGCTTTTGTTTATTTTAATTCTGATAAAAATGGGTTTAAATATGCCACCAAACCTCACAGGATTTGTGTGGTCTGTAAATGATTCTTACAGCTTAAGCAGGTGGCAGTTTGTACATTGGATTAGTGGTGCCTGGCACTCTTTGGCACTGAGTCAGTAATAAAGTTTAAACAAATTCTTCAGATCATACAGCAGTGTTAAAGCACAATGTCTGATTATCTGCCCTCAATTTGATGTCTTAATTTACACTCCCGTCTCCATAGGTACCTCCATACACTGCTAAGCATCAGCACACTCAAGGAAGCAAAATGCAATTCCTTGCTCATAGTGTTTTCTCTGAGGAGCACTGAGCCAGGGCACCCGTTCACAGCATCCCATGTCCAGTAAAACACTGGGCTGTCTGCAGCTGAGACACCCCAGTGTCTCAGACGTGCTGCTGTCAGAGTGCTGGGGAGGCAGGAGGATGCAGCTCAGCGTGTGGGGTTCCTGGCGGGGGATCAGCAAGGCAAGCGTCACCCACCGCTACTCTAGTCTTAGCGTGCGGGTGCTTGGCAGTGCTCTTACTGTGAGCACCTGGTAATTATCCCCTCTGCATACAGTACACTCCTTCAGTGTGTTAAACTAATTATATTTTAGAAGCAAGTCTTGAGAACTGCAACTGCACCAGAATGTGGTATTTGACAAGCTATCTTTAGCAGCTAATTTAAATGTTAAATCTTTTAGGTTTTAGTACGTATGCTTTTCTGCAACGCTACTCATTTTAAAACATTTTTAGAAAGAAAGTAAAAGCACAGTGCTTTTTCTGTGCATTTCTGCTTCAGCTGCCTTCTCGAGCAGTTTACAAGAGGCTATTGGAGATAAGTAGCCCAGAGAAATCAAGGCCATATTCAGTAGGATGCTAAAATAAAATCGCCCTTTGTATTGATTAAAAAGAAAAGAAAAACCAGACAGAAAAAAACCACGAACAACCCCCCCCCCCCCACCTTTATGACTGGTATAGGTTACAAAGAGCAGTTAGCCCCCTGTCTTTCCCCTTCTGAGAGTAGATGCAGAGAATGTCAAGTCAGATATGTAAAACCACAGTTCTGTGAGCACCCAAGGGAAGCTCGGTGGAACAGGGACAGAAAATACTGCAGGTAAGGCCTAGGAGCTGAGCTTTGCTGTAGTCCTCATCCTCACTTAACTCCACTACCTTTATCCCCAGTGATGGCATTAGATCGCTAATGATCTAGTGGTGGCTCTGTAAGCCTCCTGTCTGTCTCTCTAGGCATCCTTGTCTAAGCACAGGGACCACTGTTTCTGCTCTTTCCTCCACCAGGGTTCCTCCTGGTGAGGGGAATGGCACTGACCATACCAAAGCTGTGCACAAAGAGAAGCTTTTAGTATTCTGGGTGGACTTTGTTACTCCTAAACCGGTGTAAAAAGGACAGGAGGAGAGAACAGCTTGGAATGTATCTGCTTTATATACACAGACCTGTACACCTCTGGGTGCACGTGTGGACTCCCATGCAGCTTTGGCGACGGTGTGTCAGGGAGCCTGTTTGGCTAGGGCTCTTGGCTCACGTGCTCTTCAAAGAATATACTCATGAAAACCAGTAAAGAGTAACTTTGTAGGGAGGACAAAAGATGATGAAAGGGGGAAAGACCCATTGAGCCTTGATCTCTGTGTCAGTTTATTCATGTAATGCTTGCCTTAGTGCTGGGCTGTATTATTGTTTCTAATGTATACACCAAGGCTGAGTGCGCATTTGCATCCTCCTTAGTCTCTCTCAAACTGGTCTAGATATCCTCGCTTATATTAGACCAAGAAATAGTTTTAGATTCTTTGCTGCAGAGGGGTTGTCGTTACAGCTGATGTACTGTTAGCGTATTTGCTTGTATTGCAGTGTTGGAAACATTAGCCAAATGTATTTGCATTTTTTTGCCTTTCAGTGGAGCCCTTTAATCCTCAATCCCAGTTACACTATATTGCACTTTCTAGGAGCCACAAAGGTAGACTTCATTAGCATGCACTTTGCACTTGCTGGGCACAGATTTTTTTCGAATGGTTCCCAATCGCATGGTCTGCAACTACCAAACTTACATCATTCTTCATTCAGACTCTGAAACATTTGAATATTGCTTTGATGAAGCCCGTGCATAAACTCCAAGTGAATGTGTAGCCTGGCTGCAGTACACTTCTTACAGTCTTGTCATCTCTGATCAGGAGACTTTGAGCAAACTTCTCCTGGAATTGTGGCAGGCTGCCATCCTAATGAGGAGAAATACAGACATGCATGAATTCATGGAGACCTGTGCTGATAGTTCCTTGGTCAGAGTAGATGTGAATTGCTTGGTGTGAATTTTTGCTTTGCTGCATTTTTAACTTTGCCTCCATCATTCATAAATACTCTGGAAGCAGCCCTTTTCATTGCTCTTGTTACATAATGGTCTGAACTCACTCGAAATTCTGATTGTTCTTTTTTCCTTTCAGAATAAGCAGCTGATAGGACTCAGAGGGTTGTTTAACAAGAACCCTAAGCACAGTTCTGCCGAAACCAGCGGGCACTACGTACGGAAACGATCTATTGGTGACCGCCTTCTCCGGCGCACGGCCAGTGCACCAGCAAAGGGTAGAAAGAAAAGTAAGATGGGTTTTCTGGAAGCAACTGAAATTAAAGACAGTCCGTCTGAACCAGTAGACTTGAAAGAAGGAGTTGTAAGGCGTACGAGCCGGAGTTTGCAAGCACGTCCTGCCTCTATGCCCGTGGACAAATATCTTCTTGTAGAACTGCCATGCCCAGAAAGTGAAACTGCCCAAGATGCCAAAGGAAAAGAAAACTCATCTGGTAAGATGCTTCCAAAATTACTTTTGATGTAGTAAGCTGAAATTGTCTATTAAGAGGATTAGTTCTGCAGTTCCTGTGCAAGTAGCATGGTTCAACTCAAGAGCTACTGGGCAAAATTCCATGTACTTAAGATTGTATTATTTTAACAGCTCCTTGAACTCTTTGGTAAGTGACACCCTGGAAGCTGTCTGCTCTCCAAACTAGGCAAACAAATTACAGTCGTTTCTGCAAGTGCTCTTAAAAGGGCACTTGCCAAATTTCTTTCTGTAATTTAAGAATCAACCTTTAATTACACTTCATCAGGTGCTGATTTGCTATTGTCCCTCTACTTAGGGAAACAGAGCTGCTAGCATGGTGGGGTTTCTCTCTGTGTTTCCGAGGAGGAAGAGCAACAACATGCAGTATATATTTTTGGAAACAGAATCACAGCATGGTTTGGGTTGGAAGGGACCTTAAAGATCGTCCAGTTCCAACTCCCCTGCCATGGGCAGGGACACCTCCCACTAGAGCAGGGTGCTCACAGCCCCAGACAGTGTGTGTAAAGTCTAATGCAGACTTTTAAATAATGTAAGTAGGTCAAATTTTGTATCCAACAGTCTTGATATTCTCCTCTTAACATAGGTTAGTTAATTTGGTTAATTGATATGGATAGCACATGTTAGGATAGAATCTTGGTCTGACATGGTTGCCACACAATATAATTCATTTCTTAAAGTACTTTTTTCCTAAGTGTACGCGGCAGTAACAGTGCTGGTTTTTCAATGCAGTTATTCCATGGCTACAGCAGCGTTAGCGTGTTTGACCTGCCTCATCCTCGGTGTACAGGGATAGTTAAATCAGCCTAGGAAGAGCTGGATACAATGGCTGTAAGCCACTATGCCTGCTGTCCGCACCCTGAGCTTGCCCCTAGCCTAGGGCCCCTCTACTGCTCTCTGGGGATGGTTTTTGTTTCTTTGGGAGAGCAAATGCACCCACACAGACCCTCCCCAGGAGGCTGCAGGGCTAGGCAGGACCTCGGCTTCTGGTCAGCTCTGACAGCACAGCCTTTCTGCAGCTGGAGCTCTGGCTGTCCTGTGCCAGCTGAGGAAGAGGCCATGGGATGGTCTTCCTTGGTCAGACGCAGAGGGCACACAGAGAACTTCCCATGGCCAGGGGGTGACAGAAATGCTGCTCTGCTCTGAATATTTTCAGCTACAGACCAGCAGCTACCAGCAACCACAGGAGCCACCCTAAAACAGAACTACCAGGCACACACAGGAACGTGGTGTTGAGCTACCTTTGTTCTACTTGCCCTTAGTGGCTTTGAAGGAAGAGAGACTCTGGACATTGGCTTGCAAAAGAAGTTACTTGGGAGAAACAGCCAGTAAAATCCAACCAAATCTTTCTCTGCCGCCCTGAGAAGAAACTGTAGTCAAGAAAAAGGGTAGTTTTAGTAAAGGAAGTTAACTCTGAAATGCTGTATTTTAAATTGAAAGATCCTCCAGATAAGCCTGTGAAGATGATACAGCTCAGCCATTCTTCAAAGGGATGTACTAATTTCATAGATACTTCTTCCTAAGGATGCTACAAAGACACAAAATCCTTCCATACTTTTTGGAGGTTGCAGCTACTCGCTTGTAGCAAAGTATCCATTGCCGAAAACACCGGCCCTGGTGTGAGATGACCTAAAAATCTGTCACAGGGAATGAATCCTGCCCCTTCTAATGAGGAGAGGACTAGATCCTGTCCAGCAGAGTCTCTGTAAGGCTTGCTGCATAACCCCTGTGGAGGAGAACTGGCCACCTGAGACATAAAGAAATGAGATGTGAAGAGGATGGAGTTCCAGGTGGAGTCCTCTCCTATCCCCAGGGGACCACCTTCCTTCCCTGTGCTGCAGAGCCATCCATGGCTTAGTGGTGGACATAGAGAAAAGCAACCCGGGTGCTTTTTTAGTGGGAGCTCTTACACTGAGTCACGGTGAGAAAAGGGACAGCGCAGCCTCGTGCACACACAGGGACAGGCTTCAGTATTCCCAGAAAGTAATTTCAGCCCAGACCTTTTATACTGGGAAGTGCTAGTCAGAGGAAGCATTGGTTATTGCAGGATGCTGTGGAGAGTGGGAAGGGCTGCCTGTCCAGCAGAGATCTCTCTTGCTACAATACTAGGGCTGACCACAGCTCTCCTGCCTCAGTGCAATTACACCGAGTGGACAGTGTGCTGTCCAGTTGCTGCTCTTTATAGGAAAAAGAGAATCTACAGATGAAAGAAATGCACTTCTCTTCCATCCTTCTCTAGGAGCACTGTAAGGCTTGGAGAATTTCTCAGAGATCAGAATTTTATGCCCTGTTCATTAGAAACAGTTCTTACTCCACCGTGGGCGTTCGCTCGCTGTTAATGAATGCTCAGGGCTTCTCCTCTTTCTTCCTGGGGCACCTGATTTCTCCTGATTGTTAGAAACAGTATATATCATGAGGACACTTCTATAGTCCCTGCCTGATTGAAAACTCCCAAAGGGGGAGTCCTGGAGCTCAGATTTGGCATATAAAGACAAGGAAGATGGTTTGGTGGAGGAAATATCTAATGAATATTTTTCATGGAATTCAAACCCTTGCTCTCCTGAATGCAGCGTGCTTGTAGAAGATCAAAAATTAAACCCTTAAACTGTAACATTTTGCAATAACAAGGTGTAAAATACAGTCTGGAGTCCATCTACCTGATGCTTTTTACTCAGCTTTTTTTAAGCATGCATCTTGTTTCAAAGTATGTTTTTTAACAGAGCTCTTTTGTTCTGTCTTTATTGCCATGCTTCTTTATAGTACAAATCTGAATAGGAACACAGCTGAAGGTAATACCACGTGCAAGCTCCGATATGGTACCTCATCAACATTATTTGCAACCAGTATTACATCACGTGCTTGATGTAATAGACATCCAAAGGAAGTTTCAATGAAGTGCCTGCAGTTGTATTTTTCCATTTATTCATATCACACAGATAATTTGTACCAAACCTGCACAACCCCATAATTAAGTTCTGTCACAACTGTACCTAATTTTGCGTTCTCCATTTGTCTGTCTGAGGACAAAATACTTGTTAATAAACAGAACACAATATTGTATGCAACTAATATGTTTCTTATTTGATTTAGCCAACGGCGATGACAATACAAATGAGAAGGAAACAATCTTGAAAGGATCTGTTTTTCCATGTTCTGAGAAAGCAGCAAATACTTCAAATCTGGCATCTCAGTTTAAGAAGAATGACCAGAAGGAGCCTACAGTCGCCTCCTTAGTACCATCTCATCAGGAGCAACCTGAAAATTTAGTTTTTACAGGTGGTGTAGCTGAAATGAATCACCTTATGGGATGTCAGGAAAAGAATCTTTCTGATGGAACTGTCCCTCTAAAGCAGGGCTCAGATTTTGAAATTTCCACAGAAAAAACACATGACAAAAACTGTGCAGACAATAAAAAAGATGACAGCACAAAAGGGTCTAAGGAGGAGAAAATAACTCTTGTGGGGGCTTCCCTTTCTCAAAAAGTAGAGATGGAAAATCACCAATATGACATCATCGAGAAAAGCACTACAGCACCTCTTTCTTTGGCAGATATTTCTTCTACCGTTTGCTCTGATGTTCCCAATTTGCACTCCACTTTAACCATGCAGGACAGTGACATTTCTCGCCTTATAGGTGAAGTTTCTTTGGCGAGTGAGAGCGAGATGGACAGTGCTGTCTCGGCTCTGATCGGACAGGTTGAGATCACAGGGGACCAAGCTGACCTTAGCGTGGTCTCGAGCCCCTGTGGCAGTAGCAGCACGACGGCTGCACACCCACACACGCTTCCCATGGATCTGCACAGCCCCTGTCAGCACAACTCTCCTGCCACCAAATCCCCTTTATTCTCAACTCCAGGTGCTGCTGCGTTCTCCAGCCCTGAGACTGCCGAGTATTCTCTGTACGCCGTTACCCACGAGGCCGCTCTGACACCAGCTTCTGCATGCGAGACCCACACTGAATTAGTGTGCAAGAAAATGTTAAATAGTATAGAAAATAATAGCATAGAAAATAACTTGCCTGCCTGTCCTTGCCCTTCATCTCTCTCTTCGCTAAATGCAAATCCCAAAAGAAAATGTGGAACAAGCTGGGAAGCCCCTGAGGCTGCCAGTTCTTTTGCTTCCAATAGCCTCATCTTTGAGGAGACGCTTGTTGACCCTCTCACTGGTGACAATTCCGAAAGCAGCAGCCTTGTAGAAGTAGATGGGGATTCTCAAGACATCTTGGTTACTGCCCATGAGTACAAAAGGGAAGACATGAGCCAGTTGGCTTCCCCTTTGAAACTGAGGCAAAAGCAGGACGCTGGGCATGGTGGTGTGAGGACTTCTGCCAACAGCACGACTGTTGAGCTCTGTGCTGCTGCCTGGGACTGCTTGGACAACTCGAGGACTGTGGGGAGTCAGCTCCCTTCTCCAGCGTGTGAAAACATTGGCTTTTTGTATCATCAGTACCCGGATAGGCAGAATGTAGCGTGTCCCTTGGAGAGAACCCAGCTCAACATATGCTCACCAGTGCTCAAAGGTGCTTTGGCCTTCCCACCTCACTCGGCCATCAAGCAGACGAGCCCTTGCAAATCCAAGAGCCTCGGTGACTTGACGTCAGAGGATATCTCCTGCAACTTTGAAAGTAAGTATCAATACATAAGTAGGAGCTTTATCTCATCAGGCATGAGAGACAAGAAACTTGCAGCTATGAAGAATAGGAGACCGCATTCTACGGACGCTCTGACGGAGCAGCTGAGGAAGCTGGTGTCCCTGGAGCAGGAGGACAGCCGTCAAACGCTCTACTCCAGGCAGATGGATGAAGACTGCCCGAAGGCTCTGGTCAGAAAACTCTCCTCGAGAAGCCAGAGCAGAGTGCGGAACATAGCCAGCCGCGCCAAGGAGAGGCAGGAGGCCGCCAGCAAGCAGAAACCTGCCAACGCAGGGAGCGCGGCGGGGGTCGTCCTTCGGAACAAGCCCTCGGCATCTCCCCACCTTATCAACAGGCACTCGACGGGCTCGTACATAGCCAGGTACCTCAACGGCTTCCCCGGGGAGGCCCTGGAGGGCCGGGGGATACCGGAGGGTGCGTGTGCCGCTTTGCACTACGGCTGCGGCGACCCCTTGTACGCGCGGGATTCTGCGCTCCAGCTGGAACCCGGCGCCGATGATAAGCCTGAAATCTATTTTCTGCTGAGACTGTAGATTGTATAAATGTACATCTTCAAAGTTTACAGACTGTTTCGTTGAAATGAAGGGGTTTTTAGCAAGAAATACTGTTTTGAAGGTTTAAATTATTCATAAACGCAATTTCATGCTCGTGATTCAGTCATGATTTAAGTTGCCCTTCCCTGTCCAGGCTTATGTAAATAGAAGCCCTGCTCCACCCCTGCATCTGTATTACTTTATTTTAGGAACTCTAAAGTGAAGTAGGCTGGGGACCTGCATGCAGTAAGCATTTTGGTTTTGTGATGCTGTGCTCAAAAGCCTGCCACTGCAATGAATGCAGTAGTGTTCTGCTCTCCTGTTGTCCTGTCCTGCTGCCTGATTTTTAGTGATCACTTCTGGCTTTTTGTGCAGATTCTACTAAGCACAGTGCATTCTGTTACTGGTGATGTCCTTGGGTTAGGCTGTGGGACTGGGGCTCGTTCTGCCCAACAAGCAGCAGCTACAGAATGACAGCCAGCACTAGCATCTCTGGTTTCACCCTGACTTGGACTTAATGGTTAATATTAATTTTACATGTTTCCATGTATGAACTAGGATTCTACAGCAAACAATTTGCAGAATTAGGGTTAGTCCAGATTTGTGAGCAATGTGTAGGTGTGTCTTCTGCCCACTCTATGAAGTATAATAACAGTTGTCTTCCTTTTTGGTCACCGCGTTGAATGCTCATTCTGGGTCAGAGTGGAATGTGGGAGTAATTCTGCATTTACGAATGAGAACCACAGAATTTCTGCATATTTTGTTACGTGTTTTTTTGCTATTGGTTGTGTAGCTGATCTGTTTTCTGTATATTTGTAATTTTATTGCGGAATTGTTGACAGTCAGTGGAATATTTAAAGCTGACGTGGTAGAGTAACTATTTTGACTGTTCGTCTTTTTCTATGAAGGCTGAAAGTGAGTTGGGTGAGTAATCTCAAACTCTGAAGCTTCCCTGTAGGGAGCAACATAGCTTTATTTTGGGTTTTGGATATTCTTTGTGTTCACTGTAAGTTTTTTCTTATATGTAAAAGACGTACCTTTTACCTCTTTCTTTTGTAATGCAGAGTATTATTATTCTTGAAAACATCATTAAAATAGATTTTTAAACACTTGGTTACATGTTTGCTGAAACTGTAGCAAATAGAATGATGCTGAGACTAACAGCGGGTAGGGATTGCAGGCATCTCTGTGTCATGAGCTTGCAGTAAGGTTTCATTTTGTTTGCACAAGTTTCGTTTTGGTGGTGTGTGAAGATACCTGTGTTCCCAGCTAGCTCTGCATGGAGAAGCTTGGTGACATGATGAGGTACTTTGAGTATTTGAAGCAAGAGTTCTGTATAGAATGTTTGAAATGGAGAGGGGTCTAAGCCAAAGTCAGAGACGTTATCTCTTGCTTTTATGTTTATAATTACATAAAAGAAAAAAGGATTAGTAGTAAACATGAAGTACTCAAAAGTCAGCGGTATTGCTTTGTGCATATAGTCCATTTGGATTAACTGAAGTATTTTGTATTAAAGCAAGTGCACCAGTGTCTTTCCAGGATAAGCATTTGACCACCTCTCTCTTAATTTACTAGAAATGGAGAGCGTTCAGACTCTGGAAGGAAGAACTTGAGATCCAGAGGAGCAGAGTCCATACTGCCCTTGCAGAATAGGCAGGTGAAGAATTCTCCCCAGGACGGACCTGCCTTCTCTTTTCCTGCCAGCTGGCACAGGGTCCAGTCCAAGAGCAGTCCTGTTTCTCTTTGTGTACCAGGTCAGAAAGTATGTCTGGTCCCCAAAGCCATTGTTTTGTTAAAGTCTCCACAGAATTGGGAACCATGCTATAAGCAGATGTCAAAGGTGCTTAAAACCTCAAGTTAAATTTCTGTTTCTTTTCCAGGTGAAAGTCTGTGTGAACAGCAACTTACCCTTTGCTTCAAACTATCTGTGTTGCTTCTGAATCTGGAACTTACAAATAATAGAAATGTAGGGCAAGGAGAAAAGGCAGAGCAGAAATGTAAGCACATTGTTTATCTGATAAACCATAAGCCAGGACTTGTGTGCTAAGTGGGAGGTTAAGATGAACTGGAGATGAGCGGGGATCACTCTCCAGTGAAGGCACTTGGTGTAAACCTATGATTTTAAAGGAGATGTACTGCATCCTGTACCAGAGTGTGTTCTCAATTCCAATGGATTTTATCTCTATTCAAGATTTCTATTCTATCTTAAATACCTGCCCAGAACTGGTGTGATGTGACACAGTCCTGGCCTAGTGTGGTGATACTGTCAGAGTCATAGAGACCTTTGTCTCATTGTGAGTTTGTGCTGCAGAAGTGATGCAGTGTCAGAGAAAATGGAGCCTGCAGCTAATACACTTTATACAGCAGTGCTCAAAAATGTGCTGCCGAATAGCAGTAGGTCCAGGATGGTGCTGGAACCCTCAGCGTGCTTGCTTTGGGAGCCTCGTGTGCTGGGTAAGGAAATGAAGGGACAGCCTATCAAGAAACTCAGCACTTTCTGAACTCATCTCTGTCTTTAAACCTCTGTGAGCATCTGGTATATGGATTACAAACAGCATTGTCTAGGGCCAGGATTTTTAGATGTTTGGCTAGAACAGACCAGCAGTCTGCAATTCACTCTGCAGCCCCTGAGACCTGGAACAGCCTGTCCCTGTTACACCCCCTCCCTCCCCAGAGGGGAAGGGAAGGGGAATGAGGGAGACTCAGACATTAGAAGAGGAAACTGGAACAGATTTAATGAAAATTAAAATAATAATAAAATGGAATATATACAACTATACACAAAACCAGTATCGGACACAGCTCCCTGATGGCAGTGATGCCATTGTCACCACTGATGCCATGGAGCAGGCACTGGGAGAGTCTCAGGCTGGGCCCAGCAGCAGATGGGAGCTGTGCTCAGGGCTGGGTTCTGGTGCTGGATTCAGGAACACACAGGTTGGGACCGAAGGCAGAACGGGCAGAGTCCCCTCGGAATAAACCAGCAGAGGAGCTGAGCCAAGCAACGCCGGGAGAGCCCCTCCTGCCCCTCAGCTTTATCCCCAGTATGCCATAACTGGGCTGGGACCCCTGGCTGGGCAGTTTGGGGTCCCCCCAGCAGCGGCCTCAGGCTGCACCCCCCCGGGCACCGACTCTGCCCATGGGGGGTTCTCCTGCTGGGAGCAGCCACTGCCTGTGCCAACTGCTGCTGCCTGCAGCCAGGGCAGGGGAGAAGAGCTGAGCTGGGGAGGAAAGTCACTGAACAGAATTACTTCTGTTCTCGCTCAAACCAGGACAATTCAGTTTTTAGTCTTTCCTCCAAATTAATTAAACCATGTATGAACAAGGCTGCTGTGTGCTGAAAATCCAGCTAGCAAAGGGCTTTTTTTATTTTTGTTACAGAATCCGTGGCAAACTTCAGCTTATTCCAATGCAGATTACTCTCAGTGCTTCAGAGGAACTAGTTCTGGTTGGTGTTTGTCTAGATTCGCTTTCCAGCGTGAAATAATCTTGTATCTGACTTCTCAGTTGGAAACTCTTACCACACAAGTTTCTCTCTCATAAATGTGAAGTCACAGACTTCTCATTGACATCCTACAGGGATCAAACCCTTGAAGTCTCTCTGTTTTAAATGTTTTATTCATTCTTGGAGGTCTCCTGTGAAGGTTATAAAGTTTTCAGCACCTTCAAGAACTGTAGGCATCAGAACCAGTTGCAGCGTGCCGGGGACAGTGATTAGCAAGTGTCAGGATCATCACGTATCATTCAAGTCTCTTGATTAAAATATCACAAAGCATCTGATTAAATGCTTTATAGAAGACTAAGCATCATCATCATCATCACTCTTGCCTGGATGGACTGAACTGAAACCCAAGATGTCCAGTAAATCTAGCTTCTTTAATCCCATTTTGTTTTGTGTTTATTGCATCACCCTCCTTTAACTCTAAATAAGTTTTTCCTTAGTTTTTTTGAAAATTGCTTTCATTACTTTGTCCAATTTTTATGTCAGCCTCTTAGTTAAGAGTTACCTCTCTTGTTGCATGTACTCTTTCAGAGACTGCTCCACAGTAATTTTATTGCAGCCCTGTACAACTTTCTGAACAGTTGAAAATTCAAAAATGTGATATTGGGGCATCTCCCTTGGCCGGTGTTTTTTATACTCCTGGACACAAGTGCCTATTGATTTGAATAAGGTTTGTCTGCTGGTTTTTTCCCATCTTTTTCCCTAGTTCTGAACAGAATAATTCATTGTTGGGAACTCTTACAAATAGTGGCAAGCTTCTGCGTAGCTCTGCTCCTACACGGTCGGGTGCCCAGGGCCAGTGAAGGAGGGGATGAGAAATGAATTGCTGGAAACTTTGTGTTGGGATTCTGCACTAGCTGACAGAGGTGATACCTCGTTTGCAAAAGGGTGCATGGACTTTTTTTTGAAAGCTTACTGAGGATGATGCAAGTGATAAGAGCAGTAAATAATCAAGAGTTATTTCAGAAGCTCAGTTGTGAGGGAAGAGAACCCAAACCTAAACAAAGGTATTTGTCGGTTCAGATTCTTCCTCTTGAGAGGAAAAAAACACAGCTTATTAACATGCTCCTAACTTCTGTGGTGTTTTGTTTCCTATACCTTCAATAGCAACTGAAAATTGATTATCTTCCTCTAAAACAGCCTTTCCAAGCTGTTTTCCATCCTGACGGTGGGTAGGTATGAATTAGCTGGAAGAAACAATTTGTCTTCACCAGGGATCTGTACTGTTCCAGTATGTCTTAGCATCATTTTGCTTTTAAAAAACTTGCCATGAATGCTGAAGGTGTTTTACCCATTTCTCATCTAATGCATGTGTTTATTGCCAAGCAGGAACAAGCCAGAAGGCGGGGAATAAGCAATTATTTTTGCCTAGAAAAGGCTAGTGGTTCACATCCTGGCTTAGCAGCCCTAAATTGCTTTATGCGTTCTTTCGTAAATTAGAAAAGTAACCCGTTCAAGAATCTGCAGAGAACAGCAGCAGCTAATAGTAGCAGTAAAAATGGGATTGGAATACTTTAAGGTTTGGGTTTTTTTCTTTTTAATTCAAAAGCAAAAATAGTTGTTACCTTTCTATGACTGTTTACTTGAACATTTACTGGCCCTGCTTTTAAGAGCAGTACAAAATACTCCCAGTGTCAGGGATCCAATTCCCATTCAGAGGGAGCCCGTAGAAGTGCCCTGCAAAGAGGTGAGGTGGTCTGCTGGGAAGCTTTTGTTGTGTTCATCCTGACAGCCCGAGAGGTGTTCGTTGCCCAGGCAGGTTCACTGCTGCTCTGTCCAAGGAGATGCGCAGCAGCAGCCAGAGTTCACTTCGGGCATCAGAATGCAGGAAAAACAGAACTAAAGATCTAGAACAGTATTTTTGGAAGCATTTGCACTCGGGTGTCCTGCAATGTTTCTGGGCACCCGCTGCCCCGAGCATGCCCCACAGCTCTGGGGCACGGTGTGGGCTGGGGGGTGGAAGCAGCACACACAAGGGGCACACACAGCAGCGTCCGAGCAGGTACCTGACACCCGGCCCTGCTGCGTGCCAGGGTCCAGCTCAAGGCAGCCTGGGGCTGCAGAACCTACTTCACCCTTCCCAAAAAGGCACCATGAATCTCCTGATCTCACTCTGAACGGGCATCTATGCAAATTTTACTGCTTATGGGATTACAAATCCTCTGAGTAAGAAACATGTTTTGTGTACTAAAATGTTTTGGTCAGAGGGCTTTCTTCATTAGTTTCCTATTCTCATCTTAAATGAGATTAAGTTGTAAGAGAATAAAACATTTCATCTTTTAAAGTGAAAGCTATAGAAGGAACAGCCAGAATGTCCCCCTGAAGCATGTTGGGTTGGCTTTATTCTTGGACTGATGCTCGTTTGGATTTGTTTTGATAAGATTTTAATGCGGTTCCTTGTTGCAACAGGGAAAACAATGTTCAGGACCCTCAGTCCACACGTATGAGAGAGTGTGGCAAAGCGATTACACTGATTACGGATCTGCTTAGGCATTCAGGAGGAGAAGCAAATGGCATTTCTATCAGAGATTATCTTTTAAAGTCTGTGTTGACTGAGACAGAAATAAATGAAAATGGGCAGTGCCTGCACTGGCCTAGTTGAGCATGGAATTGTGTGTGTGTAAAAAGCCACGGAGGCAGAAGTGTGTTCTTTAGCATGTGAACTTAGCGCCCTGGTTTTTATTCTGTAAACCTTTTGCAGCAGAGGCTTGTCTTTAGGTGTCACTCGACTCGATGCCTGCTGTAGCCCCAACAGTATTCCTGGGGTCCGGGTGCAGCCCAAGGGGTATGGCCAGCCTCCTGCAAGTGGAGTCACAGAGATCTCCTGCCTGCCTTTGTTGCTGCGATCAGCGTGTGTGCACAGCAAAGACACAGAGGTAAGGATGCTGGAAATGGTCTGCAGGGGTTTGAGATTCTGAATTGACTAAACTCTAACAAGTTGTTTTGCTGAGCCCTTGTAAATGAAGGTAAATCCTGGTTTTCCTGGTGGGTGGGTTTAAAAGCAGTGTGAGCTTCAGTTTTAGACTTTACAACAACATCTGGACTTAGTTCCTTCAGACTCAAAACAGTGAGAGCTAATCCTGGCACGCAGGGAACATGGCCACGTACAAGGTGACACCACGAGTGGGAACTCTGGTGTCCAACAGCCCAAACCTTTGAATCGAGGTCAATGCCAGGGTCTGGAATGTCTCTGCACACCATGAGCGGGGTGACACGCTCTGCCAGGGACAGCCCAGGGCACCTTGCTGGGCCCACACGTGCCGTGCACAGGTACAAAAGAGCAGAAGGTTTTGGGGGAACCCCCCCAACTCGGACAAAATGTTCCTGCTGCATCACACGTGACTTTGTTGTTTCCCAGTTATGACCAGTGCTAGAGATAAAGCACTGAACTAGATCTGCTTCATTGCCTTTGTGTGACAGTTATTTCCCTGGAGCTCTGCTGTTCCTGATTCTGTAATGGCATTAGTTGGATTGTTAATTTAGGTACATCTGGATGCAGACTTAAATTTGTCACTACAGTCAGACAGTATTTATGGGATCTCATTTTAAGGAGTAATAGTCTTAAGGAAGCACATTTTTAAGGGAAACAGATGTCGAGAGGCAGATGATTAATTCATGCTAGGTTTTCAAGCTCTCATTTGACTTACAGGCTTTTAGAAGTGGATCCTTTCTTTTAATTTAGTGCTTCACATCTTAAACGTTTATAGTGAAAATCTTATTCCAGTTAAAGATGTATTAGTCTAAAGTGACACCTTTAAATTCAGTGGAGAAGTTCTGCTGAAAATTAACACTGCAGAGAAAGCAGAATATATTGAGTTGCAGAGTGTCTGCAGGTCATGTTCATTTGACTTTTTTAATTTTCAGCACTGCTAATGTTCTTTTTTCAGTAAAATGAAAATTTGGTTGCATCCATGCGAATCTTCCTGCAGAGCAGAGTTCAGTGGAATGAAGGAATAAAACTAAGTGCTTGCTTTGTGTCCTTTTAAGACAGCGTGGACCTGGGGTGTAACTGCTGAAGTAGATGGAGTTTCTTTCCCCAGGTCAGTGTTAGGGCAGGAGTCTGTTCTGGCTGCTTCCCCAGAGCCAGTCCCACTAAAGCTCTTCAAAAGGCTGATGCCAGAGATGGGAACTTGATTTAAAACACCTTTTAGGTTTCTTGTACTTTTCCATCTCTGGTCCTCAAATAGAGGTGATGCTGAGTAAGGAAGATTATAATTAATAACCCTGTATTTATTTTGACTTGGGACTAAGATGTTAATCATTTAAAATATATGCCTAGCCTTCTTAAGGGTTAGGGCACATGTGCTGGTTTGAATTAATTTAAGTAATTAATAATGAATAGCAGAGATATTGACCTGCACTCCCACTTTTTTCCTGTAGCTGGAGTGAGTTATGCATCACATTTGCATAAAATGAGGCTTCCACATGAATCAGCCACCTTCCTAATCCTGGAAGATAATATTTATGATTTTCTGTTCTGATCCGTGTGGTCAGTGGGTGAAGGTTCAGCCCACTTGGGTGCGGATTGTCCTCTGGAGGAGACTCTCCAGGTGCTGCCTGGGCCTGCAGGGTGTGTAAGGTCACTGGTTTAACTGGGGACTTAGCTTTGTGAAGCTGGAGAGCAGAGCTGGTAGTGTCAGCGCTGGCTCTCCTAGTCCTGCACACACACACTGCACTGTGTTTGAGGGTATTTCTGGAGTGTGAGCAGAGAGAACCTGTTGTGACATTACCTAACCAGATGAAGGTCTATGATACCACCAGAAAGTGTCTCCAGAGATCCTGTCCTCAACTAGAGCTCCTGAAATGAGCATAGGGAACCTGCTGATGGAATAAAAAAATAAATCTGAGAGCGGTTTGGGATAAGGCTGCCAGCAGCCCTCAGGGGGTAAAGGGGACAAAGACAAAAATGTCTCGGGGCCGCGTGAGTAAAGCCAGGCAATGGAGAGTTAGAACCAAAACCGCTGTGGTGACCTATCCACGTTCAAGCTTTGGGAACACTGGAGCCATGAGACCTTTCTGTTGCAGTTGGATCCTTCCCCATCCACAACAATGTAAGATAAAGTTGGGAGGAATTCATATTTCTGGATTTCCCCGAAGCCAAGATGCACTTTCATGAGATAAAACATGATTTACTCATTAATATGATTTTTAATTTGAAAGATAAATCCCGAGCAGTCTCCTTTGCCTCTGGTCTCTGTGCCAAGCGCAGGACCGAGCCAGTTTCGCGGCAGGGACGCCGCTAGACTTGACAGCAGGAGCGAGGGGAGAAGGCCTGGTGCACACATGTCCTGTAAATTGCCCCTTTTATTTCCTTGCTGAAAAGCACTTATTTTTTGTTCCTGAAAAGACGTGAAAGCGTGCGTTTCTTTTGCCAGTAATTCAAGTTCATGCATCATCGGGCCAGTAGGATGCAAGCCATTCTCTGCTGTAGGTCTTTGCTGGGAGCCATGCAGGGGGCTTCAGGCCGGTGCCAAACGAAACGGTTTCTATCTCTTTGACCGTTTTGGCAGCACCTTCTGTTGCATTTAACAGAGATGCTGAATGCTTAGTAGAATGAAGAAGTACAACCAACGGCCAGCTTCTGCTGCTGAATGCAAAGCTTTAAGCAAGGAATAACTTTATGTGTTTTGTTTGAGCTATCTAACAGTATAATTTAGACCAAAAATTATTAGTTGTTGGTCATACATATCAAATACATTTCCACTTGTTTTAAAGTGAAAGAATTGTGGAGGAAGTGCTGGTATGACTTGTAGAAAACAATGCTGAAAGCTTGGCTGTTCTGGATTTGTGATTAAAGCCTTGCCAGGCTCAACGTTCAGTCCATAGACTGAAGCTGCTGAATGGATGTGCGTTCTGGAAAGATCTATGGTGTCTGATCAGTAGCTCATAAGCTGCATGTGTGGAAAATTCTTTGTCAAAGGGGTCAGTCTCACGTTAGACTGGCAGCCCCAGGCTCCCTCAGCTTCCAAGGCTTGTCATCATATTCAGGATAGGTGTTGTACGGTCTCCAACAGTTTCTCTTCCTCTCTTATGACTGCAGAAGGTGTCAGCAGGAGGCGTTTGTTCTTGAGAGATGAATAAAATGACACTAGCCTTTCATGTAGTAAAAGGAATGCATCTGATCCTCTATGCAGCAGGAGTAAGATGAAGCAAATCCTGTATCTTTGCCTTCCAGAGCCGAGGCACCAAACCCGGTGCGGTGGTATGTGGTCAGGATGTTGGTAATGCAAACGGGCATCGTGTAATTCTGAATGGTATGAATTCCTGCGCCAACTGTGGCTGAAGGAGGAGAGGGAGGATGCTGTGTCCTTGCTGCTGAACTCCAGTGGGGTTACAGCTGGTTCTTCTCAAGGCAGACTATGTGGGAAGATCACCCCTGAAGAAGGGTTTTTGTAGGCAAGTGGCAAAAAACCTGTTGTTGAGATGCTACAGACTTGTTACCTCTCTAATGGCTTGTAATCAAACAGCATCTTCAGAAAAGTCTCTGCTTGCTGGGTTGTCTCCAGCCACCTCAGATCTAGACACCCAAAAGCTGCGCTCCTTCCCCTGGGCACGCTCTGGATGCAGAGTTGAACTACAAGCACTACAGAGCCAGGTTAGCCTCTGGGAGCAAACGAGAAGGGACGAGGAATTTGAGGGAGAGGGAAGAAGATTTCTTAGAAGTTAGGAGGAATATCTTCAGCTGTGTGGCTTATCAGATTCCAGGCCCCCTCTAAAACCCCTCTGTTTTTGGACATGGCATTGCTACTCTTTTAAATAGGAGCCAGGTTTGCTGTTGAGAACAAATGTGTACTAAACAGTCGATGCTTTTCTTCCTAAGGAAACAAAGTTAAGCTGCTTTTTCATACCCAAGAGATTGTTTGGTCTTGCTCTGAAATGCTTCTCTCTATATATATTTGATTCCAAATACTGATCAGTGACAGTTGAAATATCTAAAAAAACCAAAGCAGCAGACGGGCAAAAAGCCAGACTGCCTCTAGAAATTCCTCTTGTTTCTTTCTTCTTTATTTCTTTAAGCCTAAGAAAAAGCAGCTGCCAATACATTCAGTGTCTGGCAAGTAAAGCACTGTCAGTAAGTCTGACTTGCTGTGAAATATTAGTAAACAAGCAGTTACATTAACAGTAGCCAAGTTTAACAAGATCTCCACTTATTATCCTGTCATTTTTTGAGGAATAATAAGGCATTGCTGTCAGATCCATCTGTTCGATTGCACGGCCTGTGCATACAAATCACCTAGTCTCACAGACGGGAGAGATTTGGGAGAAACTGGAAACTGAGAAGGAAAGATGAATAGAAGATCTGTTAATAAACAGAACTCGGTTTAGGGAATCTCCTGTCTGTCTGAGAGCAGCCAGGTTTGGTTACCTGGTGTGCAGTGGTGAAAAATTCGTCTAGATCTGATGTTATCTGCAGCTTGCTCCATCGCAGCATGATACGGAGAGGAGGCAGGAGAGAGAATATTGCTGGGAAGATTTAGTGAAGTCAAATATTCCCTGGTGTCAAAATCTGTTTAGAATTTCTCCTCCGTTGTCTCCCTTTTCCTTGTTGCTGTCTACCTGTGTTCCTTTTCACTGTTCCACACAATAGAGGAAAAGTTGCAGAAACCTTTTCTTGTGTTGTGAAACAGGCTACAGAGCTATAAACAAACACGCAGACACACAGCAGTTATTGAACAACTTCTGTCTGATTTTAGAAAAATAATACAGCAAGCTGTTCTGCAGTCAGATTTCCCCCTTGGCCAGCAAGCATCCTGCTGGAAAAGAGCACATCTTTCTATTTTAGGGTTTTTTCCCAACACTGGCCTGTCCATATGGCCTCTGCACGTGGCAGCCCTGCTGTAGCTCGCTTTGCACCAGTGAACTCGTTATGTTTTCAAGGCTTACTATACTTAATAGAACAGTAGTTGATCAGGAGCTAGTGTTGGTAGTAGAAAACCCAGACTGATCTGCCAAAGCATTCAGACAGCATCTTCAAGAGCCGGAGACCAAACGTCCTCTACTTGGTGGTACATGTGAAACTACTGGCTTCTGGCAGGAGACTTCTGGTGGCGATCTCCTCTCCAGCCTGGGTGAAGCACATCTCTTCTGCTTGTCTTCCCACCCTGGGGTGCAGGCAGGAAGAGCCAAAGAGAGGTTAAGCACACAGTGGCACAGATGAGCCTCTTGTCAAACCGTGTGCAGGTGTCCTCGGGACTATGGTCAGTCATAGAATCCCAGGCTGGTTTGGGTGGGAAGGGACCTTTCAAGGCCATCTCATCCAACCCCCTGCAGGGAGCAGGGCCATCTGCAGCTAGAGCAGGGTGCTCAGAGCCCCGGGCAACCTCCCCTGCAATGGTGCCAGGGATGGGGCAGCCACCACCTCTCTGGGCAGCCTGGCACAGGGTCCCACCATCCTCAGTGTAAAACATTCCTTCCTTCTCTCCAGTTCAAATCTTCCTCTCTTAGTTTCAGACCATCCCCCCGTGTCCTGTCCCGTGGGTGGGAGTCTCTTCATCCCATCTCCTGCTGCTCCAGGAGAGCTGAGCAAGCAGCTGTGGGGCACAGTGGGTGTCCTGCTGAAATGTTTGGGGATTTTGGTTTCCTGTTGTTTTGTTTGGTTTGGGTTTTTTTGTGGGTGGTTTTTCTGTTGGTTGGGTGTGGTGGGGTTTTTCTTGTTTGTTTGGGGTTTTTAATAGGTTTTTTTGGGTTTTTTTTTTTTTTAGTCTGAGTCAGAGACTTTGTTCTTTGCCCTTTTATAAGTGAAAACAAAATGTTGTCTAGGAGCAAGCTGCAGGGTGGCTTTAGCTTCCCACGGCATGTATTTTACCTTCTGTTTGATCAGCCTAATTAACACATCACAGCCTCCAGTTCTGGTTTTGACAGAGCGCTTTCAAACTGGTCCCTCAGCTGGTGTCGCTTTGGAGAGGTGTGAATAGTCCGGGCTTTTCCCTGCACCCCAGCAGAGAAGCCGTACGGGTCTGGGGGTGCCGGGGGTGTCGGTGGCCGCAGGCAGGGCCCAGCTGCCGGGGTGCCGGGGTCAGCGTGGTGACGGCAGCGGTGCCTGGGCAGGGTCCCGCGTGCCCACCGCTGACCCCAGCGCCGGCGTGGGCTTGCGGGCGAAGCTGCCGGGCGGGTGGTCGGAGGCGGCCGAGGGAAGCGATGTCTGTTCAAAACCGTTACAGTACCAGAGAGTGCACAGCCCTGGAATCTGCATCCCGGGCTGCAGCGGAGACGTGTGGGTTCCCAGCGCTGCCTGACACCACCTAACCCCAGAGGGATGGAGTTTGCCCGCGGGAGCAGCGGGCAGCGGAGCCACGCTCCAGTGGGCTGTCACGCTGCCGCTCCCGGAGCCGTTTTATTTTCTCTTTCTGGATGGGAGCATTTAAGGTAACAATTGGGGTTTTTTTTTTTTTTCAACTTTTGTTTGTAACTATGGAGACCAGGAGTTTTGTAAAGCAAAGCCAAAGCTCGCTAGGTGCCGTTGGAACTACCTCAGATATTTCTGCCTCTTCTGGCCTCTTGTCAAACCTTTTATCTTTCTGGAAACTGGAAAAAAGGAATCAATATGCAGAATATTCTACCTTAGATTAAAATTCAGTGGAGTAAACATGACTGAATTTGCATTTGAAAACAAAGGCTGCCTCTCCAAAGCCTCTCTGCCAGTGCTCTGGCTATGGAAGGTGTGTGCCAGTGCAGTCAGCAGGCGTGGCCCCGGCTTCAGCTTAAAGCCCGTACCTGGAAATGAGAGTAACGGAGGAGGTGGGAAAAGACGGAGGAAAATGGCTTGTTTGTTCTGCATGTTTGAATCCTTGAACTGTTGGATAGGGATAGAAAAGTCCCTGTGATTAATACCACTGCTGTGACAGGGCTGCACCGTGCCGAGCCCCGTTTGAGCTCTGATGGATCCATGCAGCAAAGCCTGGCTTTGGTAAGGATTTGTGTGGCTCGAGAATTGTGCCAGGCTCTGTACAATCCTGCTTTGGACTTGAGAGATGAGCAGTGACTTTGTTACGGTCCTCGATTCCCCATGTGTTACTGAATCAGAGAGGATAATTTATTTCCTCAGCATGTGCTTTCGGGGCCTGGAGGGTGTTTAATCTTGGGATATGACAGCAGAGACAAATATTTGGTGTTTTGGTTTTTAAGTTCAAACCAAAAGCTCAGTTTCAATCCTGTCTTTGTGAAATGGGCAAAACAGTCACCAATGAGTCCTCGGGAGCTGGGGATCTGTGCAATCAGTAATTCTGGTCTCCAGAGGAAGTCCATGAGGGAACTGAGCTGCTCTGACCCGAGGTCCCGGCAGGAAGGCTCACCCCAGAGGCCAGGGCTCCGGGTCTGGGGGAGAGCTGCAGGCAGGCTGGGAAAAGCAGGCTGAGGAGGAAATGTTTCCTGGGTGTGGAGCAAATGGTCCGTGTGAAACAGCAGCAGAATCTGGCCCATAAGGAGAGCCCGTAGGAGGATTCCTGCTCCTGGTTCTCTGCTTAATTGGTCCAGCAACCGGCTCGGTGCTCAGGGGGCTGCGGCAGCACCTCTCCCGTGCCTGGCAGGGGATGTGTGGGGATGCACTGAACTCATACAGGAAATGTGGTTTCCCTTGAGAAGGTGATTTGATGGTGCATAAAAACCTGAGAACGTGCAAGTCTGGCTTGTCTGTAGAGAGATGGTTTATAGCACCTTGCTTACGAGGGGCCCGCTGGGTGCTGCGGCAGTGCCTGCAAAGCCGCTCCGGCCCCGCGCCCGGGGAGCTGTGCTTGTGGCAATGAGAAGTCATTGAGTTGTGATGCAAAGAGTTGTCACGTTTTTTCCTGAGACACAAAGAACGACTGTGATGAATACGGGTGCATTTTAATAGCATTTTTTAAGTTGTCTGGAAATGATCATCAGTACTGCTGCTGCTCTGTAAGATCTCAGCCTACACAATGATCGTCTCCTTCTGAGAATCGTTTCACATGGAGCTCGAGTAGCTATGGGAGAATTGTTTTATTTTGTCTGTATTGTACAGAATTTTGACTGCATAATAAATGTCAGGAATGAATAAATGACTAATTCCTTGTAGCAGTAGTGCTGGTACCCTAAAACATAAGCTAATGACAACTGTTTAGCCAGACTTGAGCCATGCTTACTCGACAAGCATTTTAATCACAGACAGGAGGGGTTTCTGAAAGCTGCTCTATAAAGCCAAGAAACCACTGGCAGTACTTGAAAATAAGGTGGGATGCTGCACTGGAGCTTCAAGGTTTCAAGTGTGCTTCATTGGAATGGAACAAAGACATGAGGTGCCACCACCCAGGGTCTTTGTAGGGAGCCATCTGCTTCCCGTCATCAGTCTTGTCCCAGGTCCTTTCTCCTGTCTTAAGATAATGTTGATATTGCTACTAAAACCTTTCTTGTGCTACCTTGGGGTATCTTGTACTTTTTCTTGCCTGCCAAAACCTCAATGTGGGCGTCAAGGGTCCCATTTCATTCCTGAGAATACACGAGCTATGTGGATGAGCTCCTCTCACCCCGTCCTGAGAGGTGGCCAGGCATGGCTTGGTGCTGTTTCACCCCTGCTTGGGACAGCCCTGTCTCCTGTCTGAGCTGGGTGGCTAACCAGCACTGGGGGAAGCAGGTCTGGCAGGCTGCACCCCTCAGAAATTAAAACCTCTGTTGGTCCAGGGTACGTCGATGCAGCTTTGGTGCGATGCCCTTTCTCTGTTAACCAGAATGCACAAAGCAAGCAGCAAACAGTTCTCACCCATCACTCTCATCCAGCCCTTCTCCTGCAGGGCCAAGCACGGCTGCTCCTCCTGCTGCTTCTTGTCTCTGTACCTGCCCCTGCTGAGCTGTGCTTCCTTCCTTCCCACCGCGCTCAGCCGTATGTGCCCAGAACCCTGTTGATGCTGAGCAGCCTTGCCTTTCCTTCTGGTTTGGATGGAAATGGACTTGGAGGTGGTTTCTGGATCAGAGCAGCTCAGCCTCTGTTCCCATAAAGGTGACAGAGCAGGAACTCCCGCTCCCTGCCCCTGACACCAGGGCCCTGGGCTGCTCTGATGGAGCTGGTGGGAGAAGACAATGAAGATGAGATGCAGGGATGCTGTCAGCTTGTGTAGAGCAGGGCGCGTGGTGTTAGCAGCTCTCCTCATTAGAGAACATGAGATAATGTGGTACTTTCTCTAATCCACTCCATTGCCAGCTGGAACCAGGAGTGACCCAGGAAACAACCCCTTGCTGTTTCCAGCGCTAATAGTCTGTAAGTGTCTCCTGAAGCAGTGAAACTGAGGGGTGTGCTCAGGAGAGCACAAAGGCCAGCTGCCGTTCACAGTTTGGGGTTACATTGCTTGGTGAAAGTCCCGTGATTTAAGGTCTGTATCTAGTTTAAGATCTATGTCATTATGATGATATTTTCCCCAAAAGACAAAAAATGGGAGAAGCACCAATATTCTGATTGAAATTAATAACTGATGTGGCTTATTAGACATTCTTTGATGTATGCTGAAGTTGGCAGCGGGAAGTCAAAGAAGCTCTTTGTAGTTCTGCTATCTCCTTCAGTGAACTTGGAAACAACTGTTAAGAGCAAATTAGTTAACAGCACTAATTAAGTTAGAAAAATAATATAGAGAGGATTAATAAAGACCAGGAAGTGGCTGAGCAGCGTAATAGCATAAACCAAACTAAATCTGTCCAACCAAGCAGCCCACTAACATAGTTCACAGGCGGCACTGACAGTGAGGAGGATGAGACTGGAAATTAATGGGTTTAATGGGTTTCTTGAGGACTGGCCCTGAGCTGGCAGGGGAAATTAGCAGTGTGACTTTCTGCATGCTTTTTGGTTCCAAGGAGATGTTGATGGAGAGTGAAAAGGTGATGACGTTCCTGAGATCGCCGGAAGGAAGCCTGCTTTGCTCCAGAGATCCCTCTGCTTGTAATGAACCTGGAGAACCGTACACCCGCCTGCCAGGCAGACTGCAGTGCCCTGCCTGGAGACGAGGTCAGTACCAGCCACCCTTCAAGCCCTTTGCATGTAGGATCTTGCTCTGCATCCCTTCTTTGCCTTGCTGCTCCTCCTTCACCCAAAAACTGTCCTTGCCTTGCGTGATTGGAGCTGAAGCTCTTCCACGTGGTGGGGAGAGCAGGAGGTGCCAGGCTGCTGGTGCCTTCCCCTCCTGTCTCTGGGTGGTCCCAGCTCTGGTTCATCCCATGGTTTGTCACAACAAACTGCACGGATGGATGTTGAAAAGTAGCAAAAGAACTGATAAAATATGCACCCAATATAAATTCATGAGCAAGGTAATGCAATAGGATCGCTCCGACACGAGGGTTATTTTCTACTTGCCTTTTTAATTTGAAATATTCAGAACAGTTTGAGCGTTTTGACGTGCAATAAAATCCCGACCTGTTTTTCACCAAATTGCAATTGTACAGCCCTGGCTTAATAATATATCACCATCTGGAACCGGGTCAGAGCAAATCCACATACATTATATAACTTGAATTGGTTTATACAAGGAGGGGGGATATAATATTTTAAGCCTTTTGAATAAGGGATAAGTGAGATTCTGGGAACTGGTTAATATTATCTCATGCAAAATTTGAAAATGCAGTTCCAGGTGCAGTATTTAAAGCTGAGGCTGTTTGTTTGGTGGGATCTTTTGCTTTCACGTGTCTGGGAGCTGTAACGGGTAGGGATGCCAATGCACAGTGTCCTGTGGTCGGGTGGTACTGTGGTCAGAAGCTGTTGTGAGGAGCTTGGTGAATATCACCGGATGAACAGGGGCAGGGTCCTTCCAGCCATAAAAAGGAAGCAGAGCAATGATTTGCCGGAGCAGACAGAAATAGCTGTGGTGTAAAGCTCTCTTGTACTGCTCATGAAACTTAGTCAAGTGCTCCAGACGTTGTCCCTTCTCTCAGTTGTTGCTCTCAGATAGAGTCATAGAATTGTCAGGGTTGGAAGGGACCTCAAAGCTCACCCAGTTCCAACCCCCTGCCATGGGCAGGGACACCTCCCTGGTGCTCACAGCCCCATCCAGCCTGGGCTTAAACTCTTCCAAGGATGGGGCTTCCACCACCTCTCTGGGCAGCCTGGGCCAGTGTCTCACCAACCTCATGGAGAAGAAATTCTTCCTGATGTCTAACCTGAATCCTCCTATCTCTAGTTTTAATCCATTCCCTCCAGTCCTGTCACTGCCCCACAGCCTAAAAAGTCCCTCCCCAGCTTTCCTGTAGCCCCTTCAGATACTGGAAGGCCACTGGAAGGTCTCTCCAGAGCCTTCTCTTTTCCAGACTGAACAACCCCAGCTCTCTCAGTCTGTCCTCACAGGAAAGGTGCTCCAGCCTCTGAGCATCCCCGTGGCCCTTCTCATACTCTCACTCCTCCTTCCAGCTGCAATTGCCGTAGCACATGTTATTTTCCCCTTCTTAATTCTGTTATCCTGAGGGGGCTCCCACCAAGCTGATGGGCTTGGCCTCGGGCAGTGGTGAGTCCGTCTTGGATCCCATGGCATTGGCTCCATCGGACACAGGGGAGCTTCCAGCAGCTTCTCACAGCAGCCTCCCCTGTAGCCCCCCCGCTGCCAAAACCCTGCCACACAAACCCAGAGCAGCTTTCTTCCAAAGGTACAGGTGCGTTCGTCATACCTCACATTCCCATAGTGCTTCAGGAAGAGGAACTGGGCCTTACTGGAGCCCCGTGGAGCCAGGCAGGGGACAGCTGGGAACAGGGCTGTGCCCTGCTGGGCCATCACAGCTCGCACTGCAGCTGCTCCAGCTGCTGGGTGCCAGCGCAGCCCGCGGGGCGCTTTCTGCGGTAATATTTTCGGGTGTCGTAGTTGTAAAGGTCTTGTTCTGTCACTATTCCAATTTCAGAGTCCAGGGCGTGGCAAAAAGGACAAAACCTCTGGTCTGTGTGACGTGTGTATTACACGGGTCACACCCGTGAGCAGCATCCCTGGGGTGGCAGCACTGCCGCAGGGAACAGCCTGGGGATGGCAAAGTGAAAATGGATCAACCAAATCTACACCGTGTCAGCGAGTGTTGTGTGCGAGCCGGAAACATGGCAGTGGTCAGGCAGCAGCCCCTAATGTCAGCCGGGAGGCCTCGTGCCACAGTGGCCCTGGCCAGGAAGAGGAATGGTGCCTCTCAGCTGCCGCTGCCAGCGAGCAGGCCGGGCAGATGGCCACGGGGAATTGTTGCCACGGGATGACACGTGGCCTGTTGGAGATGAGCTGCTGTCACAGAAGCTTCCTCTCTCTGGAGCTGGCACGTAGGCAGTTGCCAGGCACGGGACCAAGGCCAAGGAATAGGCTTTTCAGCCTGTTTATTGCAAGT
The DNA here is from genome assembly GCA_025345505.1 of Todiramphus chloris collaris. Taxonomy (NCBI): domain Eukaryota; kingdom Metazoa; phylum Chordata; class Aves; order Coraciiformes; family Alcedinidae; genus Todiramphus; species Todiramphus chloris. The sequence goes on from JANVCC010000030.1 coordinate 22,422,824, forward strand.
AGGTGCTCTGTGCTGTCACTGCCCCATGCACTGGCGTGTTGGGGGGCACGGCGTGGTTCGGCTGAAATCGCAGGGTTGTGGTTGGCACTGCCCTTGTCCTTTCCCCGAGGAGACAATTGCTGCTGCAGCATGAGGGCTTTGGCACAGAGGGGTTCTTTCACAGGTACCGCCGTGGAGGTGTGCTGGCCAAGGACAAGAGGGTGGCATGGTGTGTGACAGTCCTTAGCTCCCGACAGGAGTCGCAGCAGCGATGTCCAAAGATGCATTCACGCTGTGTGTGAAGGACACCGTTTTAGTGGGAATTCTCTGGGATCTTATTTAATTCACTTTAAAAGTATCTAGAGCAACCCCACCCAAGCCTGCACTGACATGCAAACCCTTCCTACCCCTCAGGGCAATGTCATTGGACGTGGCCACCAGCCTTCAGTAGATGCAGGAGGACCTGGTGCTGTGATGTTCACCATCAGCAGCTCGAGGGCAAAGGAGCTGCGGGAACAGTGATCAAGGAACTGATTGGTACATTAGAGATCGTTAATGTGATAACTGTCCACATTTAAGAAATATGTGTTAATTTAGCAATGCAGAAAGACAAAGTATAACACATGACACTGAATATGAATTGTCTCTGAATCTCACACAATACATGCAGAATTTAAAGTCACTGTAATTACCTATGCTACTAATTTAATTAGAATTCACTTAGAGGAAAACATCCTGTGACAGCTAACAGCATTTAAACCTTGCATTGCTTGTTCAGAAACTCCATTTAGGGGATGTCTGAAAAATTTAAAATATTTTGAAATGAAACTGTTTGCTTCCTTCCCAGGCATGTGCTCTTGTGAAAACAGACACTGGAGCTTTACAATTCTTGCTTTGCATGAATAATTCATTTGCAGGATAGATGATAATACTGATATTCGTAGAACATACTTGAATCAATTATCAGCAGCATCAGTTTTTCTGGAGAGGAAAAGTAAGTGAGTTTGTCCTTCATTTGGCACTTCAGTATGTTCTGAAGTACTGCTGGGAGTTGGTGATGCTTCTGATTGTCCATCTAACACATAGAATATTTGGATTTTAATGAGTTTGATCTTGTCCCCTTTTCATTAGAAGAATTAACTAGTTCAGAGCACCTGCATGGGGCTGGTGCACAAAGAAAAATAAGGGAGTAATTGAGGTACACTCACGAACCAGGAAATTCTTGTTCTCTGTCAATAACATAATCTGGTATAGATTATGTATATAACCTACAGATACCCCCAGAAGAGCTGCTTTCTTCACACACTGAATACAGCCCATATTTGCTCTCTTCATGTATTTTGCTTTAAATTTAAATGTCAAGATAACTTACTAAAAGGCTATTTTTAGGGATTATCTGCCTATAAAAATCTTTTCCTTTTTGTTCTGGCCTTCAGGCTTACTTGTGTGCCTTTTTACTTACAGTATGATTTTAAAGCATTAAAGCTGTTTCCAAAGATAACATGCCCTTTGTGAGGTTTAAACATAGCCTGTTTCAGTTTAGTATAAACGAAACAAAAATAAACTGCATCTGAGGAAAGTCTCTTACCGAACTAGGAATTTCTGCATTTTGCAGCAGTTAACTTAAACTAGAGGAATCAAAGTGGTGGGTTTCTGTGAGTAAGGCAAAAATGCCCACTTTACATTTTGGATGAGGATTTTATAAACCCATCTGCCTTCACTGGCAAGGTTAAAGCCAAAGGACTCTGCTCCTGCAGCCCGTGCCACTGCTGCCATTGCCGTTAGCATCGTGAATATTGACCTCTTGTGCATGAACGCGCAGAACAAAGCAGAATAATCTATTTAAAAGGTATCTGATTTTTTTGGTAGGAGAACTGTATTCCAATCTCGTTCCCTCCCCGGATGTGTAGTTTTGTGCAGGATCTTGCTGCCCTGGGGCCGAGATGTAGAACTGGAAGGCAGAGAAGGGTGCAGGAGCGGAGGCTGCGGAAGGGCTGCCAGGGCCAGGGCAAGGAACCAGCCCAGGGGCTGGAGCTCGGGCAGCAGGACGTGTGCAGGCAGCCAGTGTCCTGCACCTCCCTTGTCTGAAGTGACTGCTGAGGAGTTATCTTAATAAAACAAAGTTATCTCTGTGGCTCAGTAAAGGTTGGCATTGCAGCGAAAGGATGCAAGGTGCTACCGTTGCGTGTGTCCCATAGGCGTTCACTCACGATGTGCTTGTGCAAAAGCTCATGTGAAGGATTAAAAACAGCAGAAAACAACACCAGTTTTGGTGTAATTTTGCTTGTGACATCCTTTCGTCAGTTGAGGTGTGCTGCAAAACATGCTGGTTCTTTGGGGAAAGACAGGTGAGTTCTGCTCCATCACAGCAAGGCAGGGGCCAAGCGAAGCCTCTGACAGAAACCAGGGACATGGAAACGGTCCCCAGGGCAGGGCTGGTGCAGAAAGAGCTCTCTTCCCAACGTTGATTAAATCAGGACCTTTTCTTATGTGTGATTATTTAAAGTAATTTTCTGACATCTATGAGGATGATATAACATTGAGAGAATGGAAAAGGAACCATTCCTCCAGGGCTGGAGAACCAGAGCCTTGCTGAGAGTGTGTGTCTGTGCGTAGGTGGGGCAGAGAGGAAGGGGGGAATGGCTCTTTCTCTGCCTTCTGTAGGCTCTGTATCCCAAGATGAGAGGGTTTTGTAAAAAAAAAAAACAGGACAAAAATAGTATTTCTCCTATGTAAATAATATGTAATATAATTCATTGTAGAATACTAACTTGTAAATATTTTTTTTTATCATTTGAATCTAGTTTTTCCAGGCACTCTGCACGCCTGAGGCTCCTGGCGCTGGCCTGGCTGCCTGGGATGCGGGCAGGGGTTGCCATCTGCTGGCAACCACCCTCACCCAGAGCCCCGTGTGCAGCCTGGTGCAGGGCGACTCGGCCAGCAGAGATCTGGGGTCTCCTGAAGTCCTGGAGAAGCTGGATGGCTTTCTGTGATCCCAGCAGTTCGGTCTGACCTGAGCAGCAACACATCTCCCGAGTTTTGTGTACCGTGGACAAAGCGAGGTGAGAAACATAGGTGGATGTGTGGCTGCTGCTTGCAGAACAGCCTGAACCTGCTGCAGGGGCTGGGTTTGACTGGTGCACGTGCTCTGTTTCTGCTCTGGAAAAGAGGGGACTGATGATTGCCCTGGGTTTTGTGGTTCTGTAACAGAACTGGATTCTGAGGTGCAGAATGCAAAACCCAGCAAGTCACGGGAGCTTGCTCTGGGGCAGAATACATTCTCAGTGAAGAACCTACAGAAATGAGGAAGGCAGGGGAGGATTAAAGTCAAGCACCAAAATCTGTCTTTCTACCTGCAGGTGCTGCTCCAGATTACTCAAGGGATGTGAGCAGTCGCCACAGTGCCAGTGCTCGGTCACCTTGGAGCTTCTCCTGCCTGGTGCAGGCGGGTACCAGGGGCTGGGTTCTGGGAGATTCAGGGGCTGGGTTCTGGGAGGTTCAGGGGCTGCTTCGTGTCCCGCAGCTGCGGTAGGATTCATGTGAACAGGGGCAAAGACACCCCGGGGCGAGGAGACGCTCGGTGTTTTCAAAGCCCCAGAACACTAAATAGATCTTTCCTGAGAAAAGTTTTGAGTACAGCATACTAAGTTTCTTAAAACCCAACCCCCAGAGCCTTTTCCGTGGACAGTGCTGCGGTGCCCTGGCTGAGGGAAGCAGGAGAGCAGCATCCTCTGGCTTCCCTGTGACGCTGAACTTGCAGCATCCGTCGCGAGAGGGAACTGCAGCACAAGGGTAGGACCTGCTGTTCTTCACACCGGCTCTTCCCGAAGGACTCGGTGTGTGCAGTACACTTTTAGTAAAGCCAGCTGTGTTCTTACAAGTGAGATTATTTTATTCCTTTCTTTATTTTAATCTGTGCATGGGAGTATCAATTTTTGAATGCTTTTGGAACTTTATTTCTGGCTGGATCAAACTTGGAAACGTTGTAATGGATTTTTGAGGCTTGCAAAGCTTTTTTTGAGTTAAGTGATTTGTTCTGGTAGTTTTTAAAATGCATATTTTCCCCAGCGTGGAAAATTAATTTCAAAAGGAAAATAGAAGCTGTAGAAAAGAAAGGACCAAAGTCTCGTCCCCTTTCACTGGCTGCCAGCTGTGCTCACAGCGCTCCAGTTCCTGTAGTGAGGTATCTGTAGGTGTTTCTGCCGCAGAAGGTGCAGTTCAGGGTGGGTGACTTTAGGGCTCACGTTCCAGGGCTGGCTCATACTCACTTGTGTTGTAGTTTTCTAACTCAAGGGGGAATGTAAAAGAAAAGATTGTGAAGAAATCCTTCATTTTCTTCTAGAGAGGACGTTTGAAGTCATCTTGCTGCATCTTTAGCCAGTATTTGTGGTTAACTGGAGTGATTAGATCATGAAATAAATTATTTAAACCTTAGATAAACACAGCATTTTAGAAAGATCGTCACAATTTATGTTACTGAATATATCCTTTTTTGCTTTAGCCAGTTTGTGTTTTGCCATTGTGTTCTCTGCTGGCACGATCTAACGTTCTTTCAGAGGACACAGTAAGATCAAATAAAAATGTTTTCAGCTTGTGTGTGACTTTGCTCAGCACGTGAGCTGAAATCACACAAGCCAGCGTTTGTCTTTGAATGCAGTCTCTTCAGCCTAGGAAGTTGTTTTCAACCAGGACATTCAGGGCTGAACCAAGAACTGGAGCACACATCCCAGCTGAGCAGTTCAGTTATTTGTTTTTCCAGAGTTCGAACGAGGGAACAACCAAAAGTGTAGTTTAATGTCCAGCCGTTTCCATCTCTGTCTGGGTACGGCCAGGGCATCACGGCGTAAGCAAGCGCTTGAGAATCACGATCCCCAGCTACGGGGCTGCTGCGGATGCGCTGTGTTGCTCCTGGCCTCCTGCTCTGCTGCCTCCCCACATCATCCACCCCCTGAAGGAAGCTTTTCCTGCCCAGTTGAGTCTGACATGGTAAAAACGTATCCTGAGTGCTAAACTTCAAACTTCACCTGCAAGAACCTTCCTTCACAAGCCAGGGAAATGGGGAGCTGGGCAAAAGGAGAAGAAATCAGCAGGGAGCAGCCTGGGCAGTCATTCATCCCCTTCTCCCCCCTCCAGCTCTGCCCTGGTGCCGCAGGCAATGCCCGGGGGAGGGGGAAGCCCCCAGAGCTCTGGTGTGGGCCTCGTCTCACCCTCGGGCACAGGGGAGGGGGCTGGGGCAGGGCACTGGCCAGGCTGGACCCAAGGGGGTTTCTCCAAGCTGACCCGAGCAGTAATTGCTCATCTGTAGGGTGAGAATTGGAAAGGATTTTCCAAAACCAGTGCAAGTGCTATCGTGTACCTCGTTTTCTTCTTGCCTGGTACCTTAACTCCAGCACATCTGGAGCCAGAGGGAGCTTTTCAGGACAGTGTCAGTGGAAGGGTGGAAGATGCAGGGTCTTGAATACAGTTGGCTGCTTGAAGATACTAATGGTATCTTCTTGATGGCCACAGCTACTGCAAACCACTATGGGGTTTGCCCTCGTACCGGGGGTGGCTGCGGGTTCATCTCAGCTTTTTGCCAGCGGAATGGAGCTGTGGAAAGTGCCACGACTCTGGCACCTGGCCACTCCTGAGCGTGCCTCCCCATGCCTGCACCGAGGCCTCTTCCTCTGCCTGTTTGCTGCACCACAGGTTACAGTTTCTTATCTAAATGTTAACTTCACAGGTTTGTGATAGCGGGAAAATTCCATGGAAAAGGTAACGATGAACCTTGGTCAAGAAGTTAAGATTTGGATCAAATCCAAGCAACGCATTAAATACCTTTTACATTAGGAGGAAAATGCCAATTTTTCTTCAGCTGTCACAGCCCAGCCCCAGCGGCAGGTTACACTGATGTATAAATCATAAAATGCATCCTCCAGAAAGCTGGCAGTTCCCGAGCCATGAATCCCATGGTGATTTATGGCGTGCGATGGGCTGGGTTCCCTTCCTGAATGATAATCGGTGGAGAGGAAGAACTTCAGTGAAGTTTTCCTATGAAATATCTGGAACTTGTCCTGTCGCTGCTCCTGAGCTGAGCAGCTTTGGTTGCCGAGCTCTTGCCGGGAGGTGGTTGGTATCCTGCAGGCAAAGGTTTGGTCAGACAGGGCTCCAGAGCTGCTCTCTGTCCCCAGATAGCTGTGGGCATTGCAGAGCAGGCCATGCAGAGCAGGCTGCGAATCCCAGTCAGGCTGTGGTGCGCGCTGGGACCTCTGAGGTCCCCTGAGGTGGAGCACTGAGGAATCCAGCGGAGGTGGCTTCTCCTACCTTGTGCCAGGCAGTTTTGTTCACAGCAGCTATCGCTGTGCCAGCGAGAGAGGTATTTACCAGTCACCCAGCAGCCATTCAAACGAAACTCTGCAAAGACAGAGCCTCCATCGTTGTCGACGTTATTTTCAGACACCAGTGGGGAAATAATCCAGCAGTGACCTTGCACGTGTGGCTGTCCACACTGTGAATCAGGGGGGGATCGTGCTGTTCCCCCAGAATATTTGTGGGGTTTTTATCAGGTATCTCAGCATCTACCTGAAGGGCTCTGCCAGAGGAATGCCATGCACGCTCCAAGCCCTAGGAAACAGTGCAGGGAATTAAATATTTAGCAGCTTAACAAATGGAATTCTTCAGGTCTTCAGTTGCATAGTTATCAAATAAATCAACAATCAGTCTTTATTTTCATGATGTAGATGTGAAGGGAAATAATCTCTGGCAATTTTTAAGGGAGCTTTCAAGTGTTAAGATTGGTGTGACTAATAAAATGCATCTCGTTAGACGAATTTTCCACACACACATCCATTTTGTGAATGCAATAATTTGATACTTTCCCACCTTCTAGCCTGCAGGTCACAAGAGAGTATGGCAAAATAATGAAACACTTTAAGGTATGTAAACATAACTTGATTTGCTAGTAAATCAGCATTTCTTTTAAAGGAAATAGCTCAATTGCAAGAAAGAAATGTGATTTTAAAATATAAGTTAGTACAAATATTACAAAGCTACAAATGTTTTATGACTTGAAGCATTCCTTTTGTGAAGATGGGTTGATATGTCCCTCTAATCTAATGTAATGTAATATAAAGCAGCATAGCCTACACTTCTGCAAATCATATAGGATTTGAATAAGAGCATTTCTTTGCCAGTCAAGTGCACGCTGCCTGTGGGCTTTCAGCTGTTAGAAGCAGGGCTAACGGAAGGAGAAGTTTGACATTCTAATACTTGATATCTGGGTACCGGTGAAATTACGGAGATTAGAATGTACTCTGAACGTTAGCTGTTTAAACAATAAGTATTTCTGATGTTCTGTGCAAAATGGGTGGTACTGTAACGAGGTGTTCTGGCAGTTGCTTCCCAAACAGCTCCCACTCGGCAGCAGCAGCGAAGTGAACGCATCCATCTGGTCGCTACCGAGCCGTTCATTTTTTGCTTTCTCAGTTGTATTCCCAGCGTTCCTCAGAGGGGACTGTGCTATGAAGAAATCGCATCTCTGGCACAAAAGGAGAGTTTCCCCTTGGTGAGGTGACAGGTGGTTGTTTACAGTGAAATCTTTCCCTAATGTACGGTCTAAGAAAGCGGCACCAGCTCGAGGAGAGGGGCATCTGTCTGTGGCTCTGATCTCTGAGCAAGCACAGCCTGTATTTCTGCTTCCTGGCCTGCCCTGTTTGCACCAACACAGCGCAGAGGGTGGGCTCAGGGGTGCAGAGATGCCGTACTTCCTGATGTTAGATTGGTGCCCATTATTGTTACAGGAAAACAACCTACCACCACCGTGTTGTGGCAGTGCTTCCATCAGCCTTCTGGCCACGTTAGCCTGCTGAAAGCTCCGACGTAACCAGCCTACCTGTGTGAGCCATACAAACACATCTCTGCTAGCGTTGGCTTGGATGGGCTTGTTTCCTTTTGGATTGGACTCCGGCCTTATTGCCCCTTTGCCCATGAGCACTCCACTGTGGGTCACCTCTGTGCTCCAGGGCAGGTGCTGCTGGTCCTGTGTTTCCAGTGGCAGAGGTGCCCGCTGATGCAGCAGCACCGACAGCTCCCCAGGCCTTCCCTGGCAGTTTTGGGGCAGAAGCAGTTGAGTGGCTGGGCCGAGGATGGTGTCAGTTCTTACAGCTCCTTTGTGTGGCTGCAGGAAGAGCCAAAAGATAGCGATCGGCGAAATAACGCACTGGGTAATGTGAGCTGGGGTACTTCTGAACACAGCCGGGGACGTTGCTCCTTCCAGCCCTTCGACAAAGCTTTGGCACAAAACCAGTCCAGCGGGTGCTGAGGGTTCTTTCCACTCCCCAGGGCTGGCGGTGTGCGTGGCTCCACTGGGGAGCAGCAGGAGTTTGCCAGCCAGGGAACCCAACAGCAGCCTTGCCTTTATTTTGCCCTTTTTTTTTCCTTTTGGCAAAGTCCACGTGGATCTGAGAAGTTTAATATCTTCTACAGCATCAGTACTGTTTTTCCTTTTCAAGATGCTTTCTCTTCCGGAAAGGGTTGCAGCCCTGCTGGCTTACTCAGTTCCTCCTCTTAATTTTGGCCCTGAATCACTGAAAGTACTGAGGCATTTAAAGCATTTAAAGTGCATTCCTAGCTTTGAGCAGTTAATGGGACTGAAGTCAAGGAGGCGTCTCAAAAGGCTGCTTTAAGACAGATCTGTTTGAGTACCTCAGTGCACTGAAGGCTACAAAAGAGATCTTACTTGTGACCGCAGCTAACCACCCAAGCCCAGCTCTGAGCATTTCATCATCCTAGCACAGACAAGGAAGAAAAAACATACAAGAGTTGTAATGTAATCTGGAACACAAATGAAAATGAGGGAATTTTTTTTCTTGTCTATTGTTCTTTAGCTGGGAAAAAAGTAGATGCTTTTTGCCGTGAATCATTCTCTTGAGTTTTTCCTTGAGCATTGTGTACTTGCCTTGTTTTTTATAGTTTGAAACTCTCCCCTTGCTTTTTTTTTTGGCCGTTGGACTGAGATCTGTTGTAGAATTTATGTCTGCACTTCATTCCTCCATTCCAAACAGAAGATGTGTTGTTTAAAATAATGTCTATAGTGTCACCGTTTTCTTTGCTGTAGTTACAACTTTTGTACCCTTCACCTCCTGCTTTAGACTTGCAGAACAATGCTTACTACGCTCGCAGGGTAGCAGTTAGCAAAACAGCAATGACTCTGCCCTTGCTTAGGGCAACTGGCTCTGGAAAGAGCCCAATCTGTGAAGGTCAGATTGTCTTGTTAGGGATACGTGGTTCCTGGTAGGAATTATTTCCATTAGATCAGATGTATATATATAATTAGCAGAACCAAACCAGATAGGAGTCTTACGGGAACAGCTACGCAGCCAACGAAGTTATTGTATCAGAGGCGTGGCTGGGTTTTTTTCCGATAACTACATTACCCAGAGAACAGAACCATACTTATTTTTACAACAAATTGGATCTTATCCCAAAAAGTCTGCTGTGTAGCAAAGCTAGACAAAGAACGCAACGCTCGCAGTTTATCCCCGTGTTCTCGAACTGATGTGAGACGCGGAATTGTTCGTGGCGTAATAAAATGTTTTATTTTAAGAGTATACCCGTTTTGGAGAAGCAGCAGTGAAATCCCTTGCCTTACGTGGTGCTTGGGGGAAGGCAAGTATTTCTTAAAGAAAACTCTCTCGAGAATGCAGAGGACTGGCAAAAGCCAGCTGTGGAAACGTACTGGGCCTCCCCAGTACCGGGTGATCCTGCCTTTTCAGTTGTTGTATTATCACACCCATTAGATCCAGCTGCTCTCTCGAAACCAGTGGAAGGCTTTGACTAGTTTCCCTGGGCCGATGAGCGCGATCCTGTGAAGGACGCGCGGGTCTGGAGGTGCTGCGAGTGCTGCTGGGAAACTGCCGGGGGGAAAGTCTAGAAAGTAGCAGGTCCCAGAAATTCTGCTGGTATTAGAATTTATGAACATGGTGTTATCACATGATTGCTGTTAATTGGTAGGCAGGTGTTTCAGGTTCCCAAAAAGTCCTTTAAGTCCCATGCTCCTGCTCAAGGAGGTGGGGCTCTGATCCTGCAGGCAGCAGAGACTTGTCGGTACAGACCTGGCCTTAGTGGGCAGACAGCAAAGCTCCATGTTCCTGTTGCATCTGCAGAACTGGAAATAACGCCTCCAAGTACCTGCTCTGAAGCATCTCATCGTACAAACAGAAACACGAGAACCTAAGAGACAGTGGGTGCGAGCTGACTGAGGAACAGGGCCGTCAAGTTATTGATTGCAGAAACTGATGAACACTTCCTTCGGTGACATCACTTGGCTTCAGTTATTTTTCTGTAATTGTCCTCTTAGAGCTCGTGCCAAATTCAGAAGATGGGGACTGTTTATAGTATGCGATGAAACCAGTCTATACAAAGCTACGTTCATCACTGATGTAAACCAACTGTTTCAGTGAAGTTTGGCCAGAGCTGAGTGCTGCTCACTCACAGCATGTATGTTAGTGTGGTTTCTAAGATACTGATCACGGCAATACAAATAATTGTGTTTAAAATATTCCCCTGCCATTCACTTTTGTAGTTCATTCCAGATTGAAGTATTCTGCAGATGGACACAAGTCATGTGTAGCCTGGGGCCCACACTTCCTATCCTTGCATCTAGGACAAAAAGTATTCTTCTTGTAAAAGCAATCGGACGTGTAATTGCGTTTTGTGGGGGTGGCTTGGAGGCTGCCTCTCCCAGCTGCTCCGTAGGTGCAGCACTGGGCATGTACCTGCACCCCCTGCTCTGCCCCCGCAGTCTCCGGGTGGGCAGGGAGCTGAGGAGGGGTGCTGGGAAAGCAGCTCCTGCCTGCAGGAACAGACCCTTCCTTGGTAGGGACTGGGATTGCCTTTCCACTATAGCCAGTTCCAGTCCTTTCAGAATTAGATACCTGACTGATCGACCCGCTTTAGAGCCAGTTAGATCCTGTCGGTATGAAAGGCCGGAATTTTTTCCACTTGATGCTCTGGAATCTAACTTTGGCTTAATTCCTTTTCTCCAGGCTGTCTGATATAATCACTCCAAGGAAGGTGTGGTCTCCACAGCCACAGAAGACAGGAAGCAATTCTGAAGACAGGTGATAACCAAAATTTGTATTTGTTTTTTTAATGAAAAGTATTTCATCGTTAATTAACAAGCACATAAGAAAGGGATAATCCTTTGTAGAAGATCCGCATAATGCGTGGCTGAGCACCATCTGGTCTTCTGGGAGCCCACAACCAACTGCTCTGAACTACACAAACAACCAGATTAGATCTTTTCCAAACATCCTGTGCACCTGTTCCGTGCACTGCCTGTTGAACAGCCACTTCTGTCCTTCCCCCTTGCAGAAACTCACAGGAAGAATCCGTGTTTCATTTGCTATCCAGGCCCAGCTCTGAAATGGGATCATGTATAACTTGCTGAGCGGTGCAGAAAACGTCCTCCCGTGCCTGAAAAAGCACATTTGGTTAAGGGCTTCTTCCTACCTTGTGATGCCCCTCTGTGTTCCTCCCAACCTTCTGCATGGGACTTGATTGACCCAGTAAACTCTGAGCGTGTTTCCTGTGCTAACTGGTCAACGACTGGCCAGGATCACTCCAAGGCATCATTATATGGAGCTCTCCTTTTATGTGCAGCTCTTGTGCAGTTTGTCCCTTTGGCTCCGTCTGGCGCTCATCTGATGCTGTTCTGAATTAGAGATGGCAGTTTGCAATGACTTACCCTGTTTAGGGCCAGATTTCTCTCAGATTATTTTAGGAATGTTCCTCCTTTGAGTTCCCACCACCCAGAGGAGCTGGGGCAGCCTGTGACCGTACGCAGTAACCTTTCAGAGGGAAGAGGCTGAACGTACCGCTGTGCTTTGTGGAGTGCAAGGCCCATGCTGGTGCCTAGCAAGTAACTAACGGCCATAGCAATACCTGTACGAGTATTACTGAACGGGGTTTGGTAGGAGAGGGACAAGGGATGATGTGGGGGACTAAGGAGGAACTGGATCCCTGCCAGGCTCTAAGTGTGTGGATGCACATAAATATTGCATGAACTCACCGTGTGGTGTTTCGTGGCTGTAAAGAGACCAGAAAGCAGTTTTCGCCCTTGTTTACTCTCCCTCTTCAAAAAATGACCCCTCTTTATTCTGCTCTCTCTGAAGCAGATGTGCAGTTGCAGGGCTAGGAAGAGGTAACCCTGAATCCCTTGAACTCCTCCTGCCTTTTTAGACAATTGAGTGCAGATAGCCAAAAACTGGCATCAGAGAGCGAGGCGGCTGCGGCACGTTCCAAATATTGCTCTATTTAAAGCATCCCAAGGCTCAGAAGAACAGCTGCAGAGGCAAACCTTAAAACTTGCCAGTAAAACTAGCAGAGGAGGGAATGGCAGAACCAGGTAAGATGCACCGTTAAATGGGAATGTGACAATTTCTTCTTAAAATTCATAGATCTGAGCAATGTAACGCGAAAATCCCCAGCTCTTTGTATTCTTGTGTGGTACACTAGATTTTAGTTTTCAGTAAGGAAGTGTGCTCAGTTTAACAGCTAGTTCTATTAACAGCCATGAGTTTAAAGTAGCCTGGGCTCCTCCTGCATTTCTGAATCCTGCCAGTTTTGTTTTCTTGAGTGTTTTTGTAGCTGTGATTTTAAGTTGACTAACGTAATTAAAGGGGGCTGTGTAAAATCAGTTATGTTTGACAGCTTTGTGAATATACCGTCTGTGTAGCTGAAGCCTGAGCATAATCCCAGCTGAGCACAGAATAACTTGGGCTTCACGGAGTTAAAACCTACGCGGCAGAGCAAGATGAAATATTAATAATGACCTTTTCATTATAAGCACATTTCCACTTCCTCCAAGGAGAAAGGGCATTTATAAAAATGCTTTTTATAGTCATCATCATTTTTTATTTACTTCTCTGTGTACCTCCACCTGGCATCTTGGGGTGCCCTTGGCAGTGTGGTCGGGCCCAGACGTGTAGACATTTCAGGGGTGGGGGCAGCTCAGTGAGACCACAGGCATCATTTTGCTCACGGTACCTGGCAGGAGTTTTGACCAACTACAGATGGCAAAACCAGGATAAAAAGTCACCCCTCCCACAGAAGAAGGTAGTGGTCAGATGAAGTTTATCAGAGTATTTAGGCTGCATGTAGCTTGGAAGCCCGTGTTGCTGTCTCCTGCAGCTGAGGGATCTTTGGCTTCCCTGTGGTTCTCGGGCATCCCGTGGTGGGCCGTTCCCAGGCTCCGACCTGCAGGGGCTCAGTGCTCGGGAGCCTGTTAATCACGGGCAGAGGAACCCTGCTGTGGCACAGCAAACGTGCTGTGAGTTTGCTGCCCTGACCAGCCTCTCTCTGTTTATTTTGAGATAAATTCATGTTTGAAGTTGAGAAAAATTACTATAATAGGGAAAAAATAAAGTAATTTGTAGCTAGAATGCTGGCTTACATACACGAGTCACAGCAAGATTCCTTTATTTACTCTCACTGCCATCCAGAATTGGCCTTTTTATTTCAGCAGGCTCTGGCTCAAACCCCAGAAGCCAGGGTTGGTTTCCTTGGTCTGTTTGAAAGCAGTACTTGTGACTGCAATAACCCACATTTCCCTCGGCATTCTGCTTTCTTCCGTGTTCGTTCAAATGGCGATTCAAATGAAACCCCATGTTTTGGGTTTTTAGCTAGTGTCAGTAAAGGTTTCTTTCTTTCCAAAACACAGTTGCTTAGAAGTATTCTCTGTTCTGCTGCTGCTTGTCCCTGCAGAGCCCTTCTCCACCTCGGGCAGGAATGCGGACGGTGCCGATGCTCTCTTTCTGGCTGTTGGAGCACAACCTTGCTCCGTGGTCAGGGACATCCCAATTCTCAGGGTTGGACTTGGGACAGTTTTCCATTTGACCAAATATTGGCACCTTGGAGTCTGTCACCTTCCTCCGAGGCCCTGCAAAGGGGTGACCTGCTCGGGCATCTCACTCGGCCACCCCCAGCCTTGTGCATGTCTCACACTTCAGTCTCTCCTGCTCATGAAATAAAACACAGTCTTCCAAGCAGATGCTTGACTCTAACTCAAGCCTTGGGGTCTCTGTTGTGTGACATGTGGAGATCAGAGCAAATGCTCTCATGGTTGTTCCTGTGTTTAAACTGTGAAACACCAGTACTCCCAGTGGCTCCTGTGAAACCCTGTCCCACGGAGCCAGCTGCCTCATGACAAATGCTGGACACAGTGTTCCTGCTGACCCCTCAGGACTCACCCACCTCTCTTATTTTACTGCATTTGAACTGGATCTCATTGAAAACCAGAGCTTTCAGTAGCCACAACGGCAACTTAGCAGGGCTCTGTCAGAGCACTTCTGCGTACCCCCGTAGGACCCAGCCCTTTGTTTGTAATTGGACCTCTAGGAAAAATGGCAAGAGAAATGATTCCCAACAGAAGTAGGATCACCTTCCAAAGTGTCAAAGGAGTTACAGTCTTTAACCAGAACAGGTAAGGGGCCCTGTGGCAAAAGCACACTCAGTTTCAGAGCAGGATTCTGTCTTCTTGCTGCGTGGTTGCTTCTCTGGTTAGTATTTTTATGGCAGCACATGCAGGTTTTCTCTCTGCTTTCCCTTCTCCTCGCTGCACCGTGCAGTGTCGTGGTGAGACATGTTTGTCATGTGCATAGCTTTAAGAGAGCAGTGTGGAAAGCCTTGAATTATTAAGCACCCCTCTGAAGACTGTCTGCTTGATCTAAACTGTGCAAGGTGTTGTGAAGAGTTCCGCATTATTTATTAATCCCTTCACAAACTGCAGAGGGTTGTGCTTTAAAACCTTGTTGTATATTGGTAAGCAATGTGGTCTCAGAGGATGATATGCTGCTTGCTGGCGAGCATCTGCTAGTGGCAGGAAACTGACTGAAGGGTTTTGAGATTCTGAGGCTGTACAGAAACATATTTATATGAAGTGCTAGTCCTGGTTCCTGCATCCTCCCTGAAGAACTGTCACCTGCACCGGGCTCCACGTCTCCATGCAATATGTTAGCTTGTGGTAGTACCAGTGGGCAATACAGGCAAGACATTGTGTGTCTGAGCTGGCCCAGCTCTGCCAGGCAGGTGGCACGTTCACATTGGAAACTCTTACACTGTGTTCTTACTTGGAAGTGGATAGGAGAGGGCTGCACTGCCCAACGTGCACAGAAAGAGAAGAGCTGTGAATCCCTGACTCACGGCTGCTGGCAAACAGCCCTTTGGGGTGGGGGATCTCCTACAGCTTCCCCCTGTTGCAGCCACAGCCACATTGGTCCTTAATGGGTGCAATGTTAAATAATCACTGCACTTTTTGTTGCTGCCAACCTAATGAGGCTTCTAGGAGGTGCCATACATGCCAAGGGCTGAATCCTGAATCTGCTGTCAGCGAAGTCCAGTGCAGATGTTCTCCTGATGACCTGTGGAGACCAAGGACAGAACCATGCCTGCGTCCTCCCTGTACCCTGCTGCTTTGGGAGTGCTAAGCCTTGTGCCTATCTGATTGCAGAGGCCATCGTGTGAAATCCCTTGGGGTTTTTGCTGTGCATTCTCAGTAGAAGGCCTGCCAAGATACGGTGACTCTGTGTGTGCTAAGAATAGCACTCATATATTATGTGGCCTGAGCTCACGGGTACCTTTTTGCTGTGTGATAACCATGGGTTTGATGTATGTAATGCAGTGAATTCAGTGTCACTTCTGAAAAAGACCACCTTTTCCCTTTCAGCCCAAGTGCCGCTTTCACGCCTCGTTGTACCCCTGCTCCTTGCAGTTGGCTGGATCGTGGGCTGTGCACTGATGGTTTACATTGTCTTCTCCTGATGGCAGTAAGTGCCTCTACAGTATCAGTACCATCCCTGCCTCCTGTGGCTCACACTGCCACCTTCTGAAATGTCCTTTTCTTTGTTTTACAGGGCAGAAGAGTTTATGGTTACGTTGATTAGAAGACCCTGGAAGTTAAATTGAAATTTCTCATGACTACAATATGTATAAAATGAGTTATTTTTAATATCAACACTGTAAACCCGGTGTACATTTTTATCTACAACAAAGGTTTGAAATGATAATTAGAGCAATAGGAAGACTCATCAAACCAACTTTCCCATTTTCAAATGGTGCATCACTCAGTGGGTAGTTTCTGGAGGCTGTTCTCTGCCGTTGCCACCTTGAATTTAATCAGGTTTGGAAACAGTACTCTGAGTGACTGATGCAGTGGTGGACAAAAAAGTGAGTTAAGCTCATTTGTGAGCCATGCTGAGCTGGGGAAACAGTATCTCAATGTATTTGGGAAAGTTTTAAGGGAGTTAAGACAATTTTTAAAGTTTAGTAGTAAAAATAAATGGTTCCGTTTAAAATACTGTGGTGGTACACTCTCCCTGTCCCAAGATCTGAAGTGTTAGTGTCTAATAGATTTTCTGAGATTACCTTAGCTTCCTTTTTTACAAAAGCAGACAGCCAGTCCCACGAGCACACGAACACACAAATCACAAACAGGCCTTTGGAAAACGGAAGGCAGACAGGGAAGATTACCTGGAAGCAATGCTTCCTAAAATGTACAACTTGGACGTTCTAAATCCTAAACCATCTGGGTTTTATTTAGTAGCACACAGATAAATACCAAATTAACTGCTGGTCTCTTCTGTTTACATGTGTTTGGGGCCCCGTGTTGCATTTTCCATTGGCGACGGGTCCGGCTGTGAATTCCTGGTGCTGCTGCTCCGCTGTCAGCGTGCTCACGTGCAGCTCCCAGTGCAGTTCTCGCTCGCCCAGCAAACCAGGGCGGAAGCTGAGAGGATCACAGGCCCTCAGGTGAGACAGGCTCTACCACACAAGCTCTGGTAGGTGTTCCATGGTGTACCAAACATCACGTACAAAACTGTTGGCCTTGCAGTTGTGTGAAGATGCTGCAGTGTTGCCTGCATTGGCCTCGGTGCAGCGTTCTTGCACCTTTCTTTAGCAGCTCAGCCTTATGTGGCACGTTGCTGAATAGCAAACTTTTTAAACAGCTGCCACCACCTAAGGAACACCAAGCTTTTAAGAAACGGGCAAGAGTGAATCTCTCATGAGGCCTGGAGAAGTATTTTTACCAGGGAAACTTCTTAGAATCCCTTGTTACAAAATGGTAACATTTATGTCCTCCGAAAAAAATGCCATCAGACAACTTCAAGGTTGGGAGGCCTGTTGTGCAGCATAGCGAGTCTGGAATTGTGGCTCACGCTTGCTGTGGCCTCCTCATTATCTTGTACTGGGGATTTGCCTTTTTTAATGATAATTGGAGATAATTATGTTCACCCACTAGATAATGTGCTGTGAAACCTTCCAGTGACCTGGTCATCTGAAATCAGAAATGATCATGGGATTATCTGAGCCACTGCATTTTCACAGACAGCTTTGAGACTTTGAGCTCAAAGATTTTTATACTAAAAAGTTTAATTTCTCAGAAGACTAAATTATTAACAGTTCAATCCCCAGGTAAAGTAGAAAACTAATTGTGAGAGACATTTGAAGATCCCAGCAAGGTGGATGCTTAAGAGAGCTCATCCTCCCTTTTGCAAGCAGACAAAGCAAACGGGGAGTTTCCCACCTGCACAACTTGTCAGGTGGATCTGGTTTGTGTGATGCCAGCAGGTCTCCCGCGGCTGCCTCGCAGCGACCTGCACCCATGGGCGAGCTGCCTGGGCACGGCCACTGCCAGGACAAGGAGCCGCAGGCACTGACCTCGTACTGACCACGGACCTATTTTTATTTACCTGGTACTTAGGAAAATACTTCTGAAAGATCTGCTTGACTCAAGTGGCTTTTTGAGGTGTCCTAACAACACTGGAAACTGAGCTTAAAATGTTACAGAGATAAAATACAAACATTACACGATGGTTTAGCTTTGCTTTATTTTTGAGAGCCAGAAAGATCTGATTTGGCAAAGCAAAACAAAGTAAGTTTCTAGGTTAGCTTCACTATTGTCGAGCTGACTTGTTATAGATAAAGAAGCTCCTGCCCGCTTTGTAGAGTAATAAAATGAGGATTATTCTAAGAAAACACACCTCCCACACACTGTTTAAAGTGCTCTGGCCACTCTGGAGAGGGGCCTTTTGCAACCACCTTCAGCACAACCCACGGAGGTGTCCTTGTAATGAAGCTACACAACTCCCCTCTGGAGCTTCCTACACATGCAGGGCTGTGGTGGGTAACAAAAGGTGGGGTTTTCTTCTTGGGAAGTAGGATGAGTATTTGGGTGCTATTTTTTTTTCTCTCAAAAGGTGAGGTGCTAGTGATTGAGGAGAAAAAGGGAACTTACACGCTCAGATTTCTACTGAAATTCAGGTGCATCACTATTCATTGTGGCCATGGCTTCATTTTTTCTGTCACCATGCCAGTGTATGGAACACTTGTGTTGTTATGATGCTGGAGAGGACTCTGACGTTGTGTCACCGGAGATGCAGTTCTCCATGAGCAAAGGTGGCCTGCACACACTGAGGGTGCACACTTCTTCAGGCTCTCTCTTAATTTCTATCATCTCCTTCCAAATAGGATTGTGTTTTCTGTGCATCTAAGAAGATCTTTAGTGATTAATTTATCATTTGTCTTTTTGTTTACAAGAACTAAGTGGGGACATTTGGGTTTCTATTGCTTCAGAGAGCAGCTGCCAAGTTTGCACCACAGCCCCTGCTTGGCTTCCCCATCACCCATGGAACAGCTCTTTAAATCACTTGATCAGGGATGAGTCTCTGGCCTGGGGTGCTGCGTGTGGCTTCCTGGTAACTGTTCCAGTCTCTTGTTTATATTCTTTTAATGCCTGTAATCCAATTTAAGGATATTAGTACACACAAGAGCGTAACTGGTGTAGAGTGGAGCCGTTGTGAGAGAGCTGGGCTGGAGACCAGAGCCTGTGCCAGGCTGCCCAGAGAGGCTGTGGAGTCTCCTTCTTGGGAGAGATTCCCACCCCGGCTGGACCCTGCGCTGCTGGGCCCCTGCTCTGGGTGCCCCTGCTGGATGGAGCAGGGGGTGGCACCAGAGCAGCTCCAGAGGGCCCTGCCAACCCCACAACGTCTTGTACAACCCTCCAGGGGAGGAAGTTTTTCCCACTGTCCAACCTAACCCCCCCTGGCACAACTTGAGGCCTCCTCTGGCGCTGGTGCTGCAGTCAGGGCCCTGGGCCTCGCTGTGCCCGGGCCCCTCGGGGGGCTGGAGGGGACGGCAGGGCCGCCCCGCTGCTGGGGCTGGGCACGGGGGACCCCCCCCGCCCCCAGGGACACAGCCCGGGGCAGACCCTCACCAGGGACACAGCCCCTTTAAGGTGCCCCGTGGGGGGCCCGGGAACCTTCTGGAAGGGGGCGGAGCCTCCGGGGGTATCCGAGGGCTGGGCCGGGCCGGCTGAGGAAGGGCTGCGGGCAGGGCCCCGCTCGGGACCCCCTGGGGACCCCCTGCCTGTGCCCCAGCAGCTGCAGGCAGGAGCCCAGCCGCCTTGCCGGGATCCCCCGCGGGCTGTGCTCCAGACAGGGCGGGCCCAGGGTCGGCCCCGGCCGCC
Organism: Todiramphus chloris collaris; assembly: GCA_025345505.1. Taxonomy (NCBI): domain Eukaryota; kingdom Metazoa; phylum Chordata; class Aves; order Coraciiformes; family Alcedinidae; genus Todiramphus; species Todiramphus chloris. The sequence continues at coordinate 22,442,304 of JANVCC010000030.1, forward strand.
CGAAGCCTGCTCGGACCTCGGACTTGCAGCGGAGACGAGGCCGCCACAGGTAAGAGCAGCATCGGCCTGGTGTCAGTGCCGAGGGTATGTCCGACTCCTAAACCTGCCTGCAGCGTGCCCGGCTGAAACCCAGCCCGGTACCACAGCCCTGGGGTTGCTTTTGTGTCGGGGAGGTTGAGGCTCAGGTCCTGCCCCAGTGTGCAGGCCCCGGCCTGGGTCCGGTCTGAGAGCGCAGGGGAGGCTTTGCAGCTCCCTTCCTCTGGTAGGGTCAGCAGCACACGATTAGTTACGTTTCATTTGGAAAGTGACTTCCCTTGTACAGTGCTGCAGAGATTGTCAGTTCTGTGTGAAGATGGAGGGTGTCTGAATTTCTGCCCTTTGGTGAGAAAGTTCCCACCTGTGGTAGTCGCCTCTTCTGTTGTTATTTGTCATCATCAGTTGTAATCCATTGCTCATCAAGATACCTTGTGGTTACTGGAGAGAGCCTTAGCAGGATGGAGGGCTACTGTGCTGCTGCTATGTGCCTGAAGCTGAACTATTCAAAACTGGCCTAAGAGCTTAGTGTTTCAATAATCCAATGGTAGCTACTAGTGCTCTGTGTAAGTATCCTGTTCTGGGTGGTAAGGGAGGGAGGAGGTCACCAGAGAAGGTCAGTACTTGGATGAGATCTGCTTCTGCGTAACAGCACTTAACTGGAGTTAGGAACGTGGGGCTGACAGAGACAGACGGGTTTGCAGAGTCCGCTCCTGAAAGCTGTTCTCAACAAACGTAGAAATGCTTTGTGTAAATGGGTGAAAACACTTTGGTGAGTTTGCAGCCCTCTGTGGTTGCACCTGATTGAAGATGCGCTGGATAACTGGTTTCTATAGGGAAGAGCCTGGGAGTCGCTGCTGGCTTCCTCAGGTTGTAACAGCGGTTGTGACTTACACGTGCTGCCACCCGTTTTGTCTGAGCTGCCCTACCTCATCGTGGTGATTAATGACTTTGCCTCACTTCATCACCTCATAGCTGGACTACAGGCACATAATTCACGTGGGCGTGAAGCCCAGTCCATAAGAAAGTCCAGCTTAGTGCAGGAGGTCTCAGTGCCAGCAAGATAACTGCCTTCTGCTCCTACATTAGCTTCTCATAAAATATTAAATCAAATTTCCGGTGTCAATCTTATGTTCAAGGCTCTAACTGTAACAGTACCAGAATAAACCAGTCTGAGTGAAGAATGTAATTAACAGACCTATTTTTGAAGTGCTGTGTACCTATCAGAAGGTGACTTGTGCAGGAGGAGGTTCTTTCCCAGGACCTGGTTCAACTCTGTTTTGAATTCTGACCTCTGAAGTCCCTCAGAAGCCCTCTCGTAGAATTCTGTGTCCTGTACTTGCACCTTTGACCATGTCTTCTGCAGTCTGAATATATAGAGCAATGCTTGTGGCTAACTAATGGGAGTGGATGCTGCAGTGCACATCTCCCCTCACGAGGAGAACAATAGCAAGCTTATTCTGGTTTAGTACTCTGCTGGTGTATCCTGGGGGAGACACGGGACTTGGAGCGGGTAAGGGACACTGGGTAGCAATCGAGTGGAAATAGACCAGTGTCTTCTCAGGTAATTTTAAAACTTTGTCAGTAAAATCCCTGTGTAAGGAAGGATTAGAACAATAAAATGGTGTACTTGGTAGCTTCAGAGGTGTTATCTCACAGAGGATTGTTCAGTCTGTTTTCTGTTGTTCCTGTTAGCGTGCTAACAACTGGCTGCGTGAGGGTCTGCAGTGGAGCACGTGCTGAACGGTGCCGTTGTCACCGCGGGTCAGGGAGAAACAAGGGCCTGGGAAGTCAGCAGTGTCGGCACGAGGAGTTTGTCCCAGCGGCACGGCTGGTGGGTCCTGCTGTCTTTGTGCCACTCTGGGTGGGGGCTGTAAGGGGGCTGTGGGGTTTGGCAGTCAGCGCACATATCCCTCTCCTGGGCACCGGCTCCCTTGGCTGGTGATGGGGTTTGGGGTGACGGGGTGACAGGGTTTGTCCTGACGCAGCAGAGGCCGAGGCAGCTGAGGGAACTTTCCAAGGGTAACAAGAGGAGGCAGCAGGACTCCAGGGCCCTGATCCAGCCTTCTGCCCGTTACCGAGTCTGAGAGGCTGCTCTGAGCTCATTAGGACCCACTTCAATTACGAGGAAACCTTTTTTTCTGTCTTGAGTCACCACCAACACTTCTCCCATATTTGGCCCTGGTGTCTCAGCGTGTGATGTGGGGAGAACGTGAGTTAACGCAGAGCAGTGCAGGTATTGAGACGTGTGGAATCTGAATAATTTGGGAAAAAGCTGCCTGCTGTCAAAGCTCAGTATATATGTATTTAGTTTTACCATCGTTGTTGCCACTTTCTGACCTGGCTGCTCTCTGTTCTGTGGAGCACTGCTCCAGTAGTGTAAAGTTGGTTGTATTTTATGAAGTAATTCCAAGTTCTGTTGTGCTCTCTTGCAGTGCGGCTGACTCTGTATGAGCATCTTTGATTCTTCTGGGGGAGAAGTTATTCCAGTGCCTCTTGATAATGTTTGGATTTTGTTTCTTTTTTAAGTTAGTAGGAGGATTTAATTCTCAGATAACTTTTGAAATACTTAATCTCCTTCAGTAAATATTACAGCATCAGAGTTTTCTTTTTTTTTTATTAATTTTTTAATGATTTTGCAGTTGTTCTGGGAAGTCTGGAGCTGAACTATGAAGTGGGGAAAAAAGCTTACTTCAGTTCTCTGTAATTGTAGCCTTATTTAGTTTCATTTCTGCACATCTGTGCCTGATAAACCTTTCACCCCACGTCCTGTGGGGTTTTTTGGTTTTCTTCTGCTTTCATCTGAATTTGCTGTGAGCGAAGGGTGATTTGTAAGGTAAAGGACTAACATCAAGATGCTCCATCCCTGTGAGAATTGAAACGAGAGCATGGTAGCTTTTGAATCAGTGTGATCTTGCTTACACTGGGAACTGGTTCAGGATGTGGCGGTGCTAGAGCCCGGAAGGAACAAGGTGCTTCACTGGCTGAGGCTAACCAGGAGTGCCCTTTGAGGAAAGGAGCTACAGTGCCAGGGCTGGGCTCCTGCTGCGTGTTGCCACCTTTGTGCCTTTGCTTGAAGGAAAGCTGGGGGCAGGGACAGGGCGCAGCACGCAGCTCGTTCCCAGCGATGGAGGGGCAGGGCTGCGTGCCCGAGCATCTCCCACCTCGGTTCCAGCAGGCTCTGCAGGGTGTGAACCACCTCGGCTGCCTTCTGAAGTCTGCTGAGGCTTTTCTTTGTGGTCAAGCACAGTGTTGGGGAAAATCCTTTCTTGGGCAATTATGGCTCATTAGCCATTTGGGTATAAAGCTCTTGTAGCGATGTTCTACAAGATGTGTGAACCCCTTGTGGCTCCTCTGGACACAGTACATGCCCCATCTTATTTATTTCTTGCTGTATTGTGATTTTCCCTTGGACAATAGAAACGATGGAGAGAACTCAGGTCTTTGCTGTTTTGGAGTAAGTTTCAAGCCAGCACTGCCAGCACAGCCTCCTGGGCCATCAGCCGTTGGCCTTGGCGAGCGCGTGGCCCGAGTCCCTGGGCAGGGGCACTGAAGCTGTTTGAGTGGAAGTCCCGGCGTCTCAGCGGTAGTTAGATGAATTATTTAGTGATGGTTGTGGATTATGTGTGCTTGGCAGCTGTTCCGTTAATGCATTGTCAGTTAATTGACCAGTGTCAGTATTTATGTTTATTTTATGTAGCCCCTAAAGTTTTGTCAGCCTGCTGCTATGGGAGGTCAAGGCAGCTGGAACAGTCAGAAGACCTCTGGAGAATTGCAGTGACTGATTCATAGATGTCACGGAAGCTGACAGTGATACTGCAAGTTGTTTAGAATACGTTTTTCTTATCGAAATTTTGGTGTGTTTTTTGGGTTTTTTTCCCTGGAAGCATGAACAAATGCAGCTGCTTGCCCCCCGGATCCTGCTGTATCTTGGTCTTACCGTTTATTACACTTGCTTTTGAATTCAACTCTGTGCTTTCTTGCACTGAATTAGAGCAGAGAAAGCTGTCAAGTAACGTTGGGAGTTTTTTTTCCTATCTGTAAATGTTTTTTTCCTGTACATTTCATTGGAGTTAACAAGGATGCTGTGATAGAGCAAAAAGCTGAGGTGGCATTTCAGCCAAAATGAAGAAATGTGGAGTGTACCAGGAGAAAGTCACCGTGCTCCCTCCAGCCCTTCCCTCGTGTTTTGATGCTCTGCGCAGAACGGCAGAGCTTTCGGGAGGGTGGGCAGGATTTGCTCCGGCAGCTTCCGGAGCCAGGGCTGCCGTGCTCCTTGGCTGAGCTCTGCGTGTGTGTAAAGCAGAACACAGCCGTGGGAGAAGCTGGAACTGAAATGGGCAGGAAATGAGGAAACCATGGCAGATGGGCTGTGTGGTTATTTGCAAGGAACTGATCCTCTCTAAGACAATCCAGGAGGAAGGTGACTTAAGTAGCTGGAAAATAAAACCCAAGAATCAAATGATGAAAACTGAGGGAACTGTAGGAATCTTAACAAGGAGCAGATAGCCCGTATTCATCCACAAAGCAAGATCAGTTTAAATTCTCATCAGCTATTAACGTTTTTCTTTCTTCTAGTTATGGAGTACTCTCCTCTTCCATTGAAGTAATGTTGATAGTTTTTTTCTCTTTTTGGCTTTATTTGACTCTCTTTTGGAACATTAACAAACACACAGCGATGCACACTTCAGAGAGCACTAGGTACTTTTTTTTCTACGTATTGCCACAAGTTCTTCCTATCCCTGGTGTTTATGCCAGCTTGACTCTAGGCATCTTTTCAGTAAAACAGAAACATGTTTTCTCTGCAAAGGAGCCAAGGCAGGTAAAAGTTACAGAGAATGCCACTGCTTCAGCAACACTGTGTCTGTGTTAGTGGTACCCTGTGTATTGGTTTTGTAACTTCCAGGAAATCTGGAAATTTATGGAATTTCCAGGTGCCTCATGCCAAGCGTGAGTATGTTAGAAAGGACCAGTGCATTTGCATGCAACTCGAGCTCCTACTGGGAAATCTTGAGAGTATTTAAATGTGGGACTGCAGTAGCAGTAGAATATGAATAGAGCATCAAGTGATGCAGTCTCGTTTGTTGGTTTTGAGGCTTTTGGTAAGCACTTTCCATGGCCCGTCTAGAAATGCTTTCCTGACATATTAACACTCTGAGAGGGAAGATCCTCCCTGGCACTGATTAGTTTGCAAGCTGTGACAGAAGGAACGTTCTGGCTGTCACCTCTTGTTTAACGTCAGGTACCTCGCGTCTGAGCGATGAGCGCTACGTTTCTTCTAGGAAGCCCTGAATTTCACTTTTGCACGAGTGAGGAGATCGTAATCGCCACTGGTTAAATTCGGGTTCCAAGGCGTGTTTTACATTTCAGTTTTCTGTTAATTGCTAATACAAGGCTGTGCTGCAGCTAGCCGATGTGCCCGGTGACTGCTGGAGGGGACCGAACCACTGAGAGGTGGTGTACGGCGTGCCTGGCCCCGCGACCGGTGGGAGACGCCGAGCTCTGCACTGCAGGTGGTTTCTCGGTCTTCTCCTGGTTCTGGCACGTAGGCATTTCCTCCTAGGTCTTCTTTCAGCTCTCACAGCTTCCCCACGGTTTGGATTCAGCAGCTCTTGCCCCCGTGCAGCCAGCCCTTCATTTATTTCCCACCTAGTCTGAAGGAGCAGCCCCGTCTGCACCTCCGGGCCTGAGCCTGTGGCTTGTGGAGCCCGCGTGGCTGTGGGAAGGGAAGGGAAGGCAGGATGGACAGAGGGAAGCTGCTGGGGGTGGTTTGGGGTGTGATACAGATGCACGGACATGTGGAGACGGGACTTTTACAGACGACTTGACTGTTTTGCTCTATTGACCAGGACCTTTTTCTTCAAACCTTTCTCACTCACTCGTATCACATCCTGGAGTGTTCGTAGGCTTTCTGGGTGACCACTCACTTGATGACCTCCTTTCATTACCCAGCGTTTCTGTCCCTTTCAGCAGTGCCTAGAGAAGCTTTGTGGTTTCCCCTGGCCGTACACGTTATGTTCGCTTTCTATTTCACACGCTTCTTCCCAAGCTCTAGCTCATTGTTGCAGCTGGGCTGTCACGAAATCGATGGCAGGGCAGGAAGCACCGATGAGATGGGGGGTTGGGGAAAAGAGTCTTGTAATTGATGGATATGAAATCTGGGTTTGGTGACATGTCTAAGGCCAGCCATCCAATGTGTTGATGTGCTGATATCTGAAGGAGATTCTGTCGGTGCTCTGCTGGAGCGTTGCTGGGTGCTCTCCCCAGGGGTAGCTTTCTTGCTGACTGTGCAGTGAAGGAGATAACCGTGTCCTCGGCACGAGATGCTCCAGCGTTCAGCACGACTCTTCCAGCTGGGAGTTCGTGCAAAGGATTTGATTTTCTGCTCGCTTTATCATACTGTTGGGGAAGAGTCTGGAAGAGGAGGTTTTCTGCAGGCAAAACACATCTGCAAGGTGTGATGCCCTTGGCTACTAAAAAACTTCCTGACAGCTGCTTTTAAACTAGAACAAAACGTCTGGAATTCTCCTCTTGCCAGGTGTTGCGGTTGCTGCAGTGCCGTGCTCAGGGGTGAGAACAGAAACTTATTTGCGGAGAATATATATTTTTTTCATGCTTTTCTATTCCCCATAAAGAACACGCACTGCATATGGCTCATAATTTCAGTTTATTATCAAAACGCTTTTATCAGATGACAGACTCGGAAAACTAAGAGGAACATAGGTTTTGAAATACCTACTGTAGCAGTCATCCGAGGTACCTGGTAGTTACTTTTGGAAATCTGTTTGCTTTGATACACAAAGCAGTAAGTTCCTTTGCAATCTGCGTGAGGATGTTTAGTACCTATCACTGCAGATTTAAAGCCTTTTACCGTCTTACTTAAAGCTCCTCCTGGTTCTTGCAGTCAGCTGTGCAGCTGGACCGAGGTGAGGCCTGACGTTGGGCAGGATGTGGGCAAATTATGTGCAGGATCAGACCCTAAATGCTGAGAAAGTCAGCCTGAAAACTTGAATACTGGTGTACTCTGCTGGAGAGCTCAGGTCTGTAGACTTTGTCTTACTGTCCGATACCATGCTTTGCTCAAAGTTCCCAGTTCTACGCAGCCACTGATAAAATATATTACAATGCTTCAAGTCAAAAGTGTAGCTCAAGATTTAAATATAAAAACCTATGATTTATACATTACTAGAAACATTAAAAAAGACCAACTTTAGAGAAAGCAAGAAAAAGCTTAGAAAACTGTGAAAGGGTCTTTGATCTCAGTCTTACAGATTATATGTTCCAAAATTAATAAATTACCTACAGTTTCAGTTTGGCTGGAAAGTGGTAAATAAACTGTTGTAAATAGTGACGTCAGGTAATACACACTGGAATAATTAGTGAGAAGTTAGTTAAGTACAGCAGGTCTTTGGACTCCTCTTGTATAAATGGTTTCAAGTAAAAATGAAAACATTTGGTGGAACGGATTTCTCCTAACGGCCAGAGGGTGCAAAGTCTGACTCTGAGGGTATAAACTGTTGTCTCATTGTCACGTTATGATGTCTAAAACTGCGTGTTACTTAATATTTCCTTCCTCTGCTCGATCAGAAATAGGCATTCACCGGCCAGTGGAGTTAATGTCTTACACTTGGACACTTTGAAATAATCCAAACTGCCCCTGGCCGCTGAGGAACAGGTTAACTACAGGTGCAGTGTTACTGTACACTGTCGGGTGATTTAGGCTCTGCAGGGTTCAGGGACAGGAAAAGCAGCTCGAGCAGCTGATCGCTGCACTGGCAGCAGTCCTTTATTTGATGTTTTCAGGTCTGATTTTGGTTGGTTGGTTTTGCCTGTTTACTAAGAATTGCAGTGACTACTCTAGCATATTCCCTCTCAGTTTTCTTCCCTCCTCCTCTTCTTAAAATTAGTTGAAAGCTTCTCTTTCTGGAAGGAAAGCTTTTCAAGATGCAAGGTTTACGGTTCCATCACCAAACTCGGCACTTCTTAGCGGGATCCATGTAGTTTGTCTTGCTGCACGAAAAGGCTTCGGAGAACTCCGGAGAGTTTTGCAGTGATCCTATGACCCTTTAAAACAGAACAACATCATCTTGTCATTGTCACTTGCCTTTGTCTAAAGTAAACAAGGCAACCCACGTTTTGTAACCTCTTTTCTGTAAGGAGAATCCCTTGCATTCAGCAGTATCCCAGAGCTACGGGGCTGTGGCACATCCGCAGGGCTCGACCTCTCCTCCTGCCATCGCCGGGTTTGGAGGGTGCACGTTAACCCTCAGATACAGATCGTCCTTCACCCTTCAGCCATGACCTGAGCTAAGGCATCTCTCTTAACTTATTTTTGTAGCAGACAATGGATTCTACCTGCCCAGCACTCGGAGCTGTTAGCCCAGAAACTAAAATTACACTAGGCAATTAACAGTTTTTATGAAGAGATGCCTGTCGTACCTGTATGGAGAAGTAGCCTGCAGTCAGTGTGGCACGGGTTCAAACAAACAACAGACAAACACCCACCCCCCAAATCATTCACAAAAGGCATGTTGGGAGCCATCGTGACGTCTTAATCACACGTCATTAGGCAGTGATTCGGTGGGTATGTGTCGTGTACTGAAATGCTTTCCATTTTAGAGCTCTTAGGGGGGTCTCAACCTGAAAATTACTTCATGGTGTAAAAATGTTAGTGTGGTTTCTCATTAATACTTGGGTAATTCTGTAGAAAGTTTATAGCCTTTCATACTGATGCAGAAGCAGCACAATACATGATGTAATATATCCAAGATAACACAAATTCAATTACTCAAAGATGGTGAACTTCAAAGGGCTCGTGACTCATAGAAATTAGATCTGCAAAGAGGAGGCCCAGTGCTGAAGAGCTGCTGCAGAGCCTCCTCAGCACTGTGACCAAACCCTGATTGTAGGACTCGGTGCATAAACTGCCTCCGGGAGAGAGCTGCAGATAGGACAAAAAACACCCACAGTGAAATGCCAGTCAAGTGGCAATTGAAGGAACAGTCCCTGCTTTCAGTAAATACTTCAGTGTGTGGGATAAACAAAATAATTCTTCACTGAAAAGCCATGGGAAGAAAGATACTGGAATTGACGTACTGGGTTGTATGGGGAGAGAAACTGGCTGTTGTGCACGCGAGTCCTGGGGATGACACGGCCCTTCAAAGCTCACGAGATGTGGAGATGTCTACATTACTACGTGATCTCATGGCCCTGACCAGACAGACTTATCAGAGCAAAAACATCGCCGTGGTCCTGCCGAATAGGTTGCTCTGCCTGGAGTTAAACAGCAAAGATGCTAGCCTGGCCGAACAGCCACGTGTCCTGCGTGACTCTGCTGAAAGCAGGGCCCTGTTCTTGGGAAGGCTGTGTACACAAAGCAGCAAATGCAGATCTGCCTGTTACACCGCAGCGTAGCGGTGGAGTCCCTCACTGCCAGGGCAGCAGAGGCTACTGGCTGCAGGGCATTTCTCTCATCTCAGCACAACTAGCTGAAAATGAGGGGTTTTTTTTTCCTTTCCTCCATGCTTGGAAGAGCAAAATCCTTGTACTCTACAGATGTGCTGGAGATTTTACCTGTGACTTTAGTGGAGGATGGAAGTCTATCCAGAGCCTCTGGTCTTTATTAGAGCCCTGTCAGGAGCTGCTGTGGGACCTTGGGGACTTTGGAAGAGCACTGGGTTCCAGACACAGGCACTGGAACCCTGCCGCAATCATCGTGCACGTTTGGGAACAGGCAGGTGATGGTGTTTGTGTCCTGTGCTGACAGCTCTTCAGAGCTTCTCAGCAGTGGGCAGAGTTAAGCTGTATGGTCTTGTCTGGGGACAAGGCCCCCCCAGCCACCTTCTGCCTGGGGCACTTCCTGGGAAGGCCTGTGCCTGTTCGGTCGGCCCAGAGCCATGCCAGGCTGGCAGGCTGGGGACTGTCTTTCTCTCCCCTGAGCCCCCTCACAGGGCTGTGCCTCTCCATGTGTACGTGCCCAGATCTGCCCTGGCACCCTTTGTCTGGAGTTCTCCAGAGCCTACGGCCGTGCTGCACCCAGGAGCTGTGCTCAAATGATGCATGCTGACCTGAATTTGCCTGGGCTGTGCACGTCGGTTTTGATGGAGTTGACAGCGTATTCTGGTCGGTATGTTCCACACCACACCTACACACGGAACGGAGAACAGCGGTCGTTAGCCGTGAGCTTATCCAGGAAGAGACCTGCTGGCACTCTGCTATGAAATACTTGATGGCAGGAGAATAAATTTCACATTAGAACATAAAGAGAAAACATTCTGCTTTGTTGAGGAAGTCTCTATGTTATCCTCAGGCAAAGGCACTTGGGCACAAGAAACTGTCTACCAGGCTTACTGGTGGCTGAACTCACTTTGGGAAGATGAAATTACCTAACATGACTTTATTTTCACAACTTTGTAGCAGACAGTGCTGAGCGGAGTAGCTCTACCAGCTCTTGGGAATGCAGTGGAATTCAGCCCACTCTGTCTGACTTACAGTTAAACTGTAAATTCGAGGGATTCTCAAGAGCCTTCAGCCAAAAAGTATAGAATACCTGTGCGAAGTTCAGAAAAAACAGCTGTTTATGGTTCATTTCAAGACCAGGAAGAAGTTTTTCTTTTCCATGCTTTTTCACAAAGTTTTCATAGGCCTGCAGAATGAAATGAGTGGAAACATTACAACTTCCAGCCCAGACAGCCGAAACCATGACAAGGAGGAACGTGGATTCTTTGACATAATTAATCATGGACAACCTTGGCCCCCCCCTTGCCACAGGCCACCCTGACAGGGCCCTTTCTTAGTCCTGATGCCAGTGGCCTGCCTGAATCAAGACCGTTTTCTCATGCACGGGCCTTACCAGCTCTGGTTTACACCAGTGAAGCTGCCTGACTTATACTGGAAAAAATAAGAGAAACAGGCTTAAAGAAGGCAATTTATCGTAGCAAAAAGAAGTTCAGGCTAATGGACTAATTTCAGTGAGATGGGTGCACCCAGATAACAAGATTTTGGCATAACTATGCATCATTTTATGGGGAAAAAACTGAAGAATGCAAAGGAGAAGAGCCGTGTTCTGAAATACAGTAGCTACAGAGAGTTACTGCTATTCTTCAGCAAGCTTTATAATAATTGCTGCATTAAATTCCATTGGACTGTGCAGGATCCAACCGTACTAACGCAAAACTGAGTTTGCAGGGAGAAGACATGAACGTTATCAGTTACCTAATGTTACATTATGAAAAGGAGGGGGTTTTCATTGTCGTTTTTCTGGGGTCTGCGTTGTGGTTTTGGTTTGAGTGAATTGCAGAGGACTTTCAAAGCTCTCCATATTAACTCTCCATATTAACACTGGCTGCTTTCACGTTTCTTGTGAAGACCACGTGTCACACAGAGTGTTGTTGGTGTACCATTAGTGATAGAAAGATGCTGGCAATTTGGAGAAACGGTGTGACTGAAGTCAGTTCCCAGCTACCACAGGAGTAAAGGCGATGAACCGCACAAGCAGGAGCTGAGGAACGAGCAGTTAACAGCTCCGCTGAAAAGGCTCCGGAAGCTTCAGTGGGTGCCAGAGAGCCACAGAACTGCAGAAAGGGCGAGTGTCATGCTGGGGTGTATAAACAGGAGTGTCTTATATAAGATCCATGAAGTAATCCTTCTACTCTACTTGGCACTGGCCAGGTCTCAGCTGGAGCACGCTGGCCAGTTTTGGGCACTGCACGTCAAGAAAGATGTGGACCAACTGGAGAGAGTCCAGAGGAAAGCAGCAAGAATGAGCAGAGGTCTAGCAAACATGACCTATGGGGAAAGATTGAAAGAACTGGGTTTGTTTAGTCTAAAGAGGAGAAGCCTGGGCCTTCGAGAATGTAACAGTCTTCAAATACATAAAAGGTCGCAGGGGAGAAAGGAGCAGATCGCTCTGTTTCCAGGGGTGGAAGCAGGGACACGAGGGCCCTCGAACCGCTGGAGGAGGCAGCGGAACTTCTCCTACGGTACGTTCGAACGCTACGGGAATGGTTGATTCTGCCTGCTAGGAGGTGGGGGGAGGGGGGGTGCACTGGATTCCTTTTGGACCTTTTTTTACTATTTATATGATGTCATCATAATTATAAATATCCAAGTCTTTTTTTGTAATTCTTTGACCTAATTCTTCTCTGGCTACTCCTGTTCCTTTCAGAAAGAGTATCCCCTTCCATGGGTTTGTACTGTTGGTTTGCTTAAAATGCACGAATGATCCGGTAACTGAAGCTCAGACTAATCTAATGTGTCACACTGGCACGTCTTTAGGCTGCCAAATCATTCTTTGAACTCTCCTGGATAGCTGGATTTGCCCTCAGGCAGGTGTATTTCTAGTGAGGTGAGTGTCACCCGTGGTTTTGCAGAAGCTGTGCTGGTAACTTTGAGAAGTGTGAGTTGGCCCAGGCATCCCAGGGGCCCTTTGCTGAGGAATGACAGCACTGCAGTTGTCAGGCCTTGAATGTTTGCTACAGCACGAGGAGTTCAGGGAAGGAGAGGGAGGATCGCGTTATTAAGGCCTGCGACCATCAGATTTGTAAGGAACAAGAATAGTTCACAGCGCAGCTGATTTGCTTCTCACTTTCCAAGCAGCATGCACAAGTGAAGACCTCTGCTGCTTCTACTTCCAGTCTCAACCTTGGCCAGCCCAAGGAGTTAAGTATCTCCTGCAGGAAGAGACTGAAAGGAAACCCAAAAAGTAGGCAAGCTCCCGTGGAAGACTTAGTGCAGAGGAGTCCAGATGTCCCTGACATCTCTGGATACCAGTACAGGGGACCCAAGTCTCCTGTACAAGATGGTATTTTGAACAGTTCCTGAGTGGTGAAGAGTGTTCCACGCAGGCAGGGGCTGTTATGGTAGAGCTTAGGAGACAGTCATTCTGTCCCTCCTCCCAGCCATACAACAGCTGGTGAACAGAGCAGAGAGCTGCTGGGTATCATCGCTTTAGTCGAGTGATGGTCCAAGTGTGGTTCATTAAATGTTTTCATTCTACAAATTCCCTATTCATAATGGGAAATAATAATAATAAAAAAGTCAGATGAAAAAGAGATTCTAGGAACAGATCATGTGTAGCAGGAAATAGGTAACTGGATGAAAGAAATGCACCAGCTGGTCAATAGTTTTAGACCGTGCCTCAGTGACACAGGAGGTATGGTCCTGGCCCTAACACAAAAATAATGTTTCTTCTTCAAAGGGTCTGAAATTAATTTTCTTAATCTTTGATGGCTTCAGCTAAAATAGGAAAACAGATACTTCTTACCTTATATGCTTGTCTAACACCCCCATTATCGGCAATGTTTTCTCCTAGTGTGTTGATTCCACTCAGCTGTAAAATAGAAAGGAAAAGTACAGATTATTGTAGAGAGCAGCTTACAGAGGACCTGTAATGTTAAACTTGGTGCATTTTTCACGTTTTCAAGGCAAGAATTCCCTTAAAATCTGAAGTTTTAGCAGAAGATGATGTTAACAGTTCTGAAAAGTCTTTGCCTCCCTTGTCTCAAAACCCGTGTGGATCCTGTTGTTCTCCCTCACAGACAGCCTTCCAGGCTCTCTCAGCTCTCCTGCCCAGGTCTTCTGATGCTTAGTCCTTGTTCATTCATGCTTCCTATTTTCTCCTCGTCTTTAACCCTCGGCTTCTTAATGCAGTTCCAGTTAGAGGAAGCGGGCAGAATAGTCTGTATAGTCTACAAAACCAGTTAACATGCAAACTCTAATAGCTGAAATCATCAGCACATCTTTTGCCTATACATTAGATAGCTCTTTGGTAGCAGGACACAGGCAAGGTACCTATTTAGGATGTTTGTATGTTTAGGACATAAGATTTTTATGCTTCCTCAGTACAAATGACATTGGTAGCTACAAATGCAACTTACCTGCTGTCCCCCTGCGAGGTCCCAGGAAAAGTTCCCATACTGGTACACCATACACTGGGACAGATCCTTAAAATTCCGTGCTGACTGCTCACTCCACCAGTCTACAAGGTCTCCATTCTCATTAAAATTTCTGCCTGTAATAATACATTAACAGAATTATGTAAACGGGAAGAGAGCTTTTGATGCAGCACCAAGGGTAGCAAGTGAGTATAGCCACTCGTGCAAAAAAAATCCCTGTAATGAGGCAAACAGATGATGTGCTCGCTGCTCCCCCCGGGCTAGATTTCAGCAGAGGAGAAAGCAAACACATTCAAACTGAATCCCAGGATGGGATTACAGCTCTCTTAGGCAGCCTGGTATGGTTCTAGCCTGTGATTGATCATAGTGTGGGTCTGGCAGGGCTGACAGACCCTCGAGCTCACCCCTGTGCCAGCCTAATGGTAGTTTATGATGGTTTTTGACATAGCCTTTGGGAAAAGCAAGTGACCAACAGCTATTTGGAAAGCCCTTGTGTGCCACAGGCCCACACCCTGGGCTGGCAGCCTCGCATGTGAAATATTCTGTGCATTGTAAGTTTTGCAACTAGAAACTCGGTGCCTTACCGTTGTCATCAAACCCGTGTGTGATTTCGTGACCGATGACCATGCCGATGCCACCGTAATTCAGAGACTTGGGCTGGGATGCGCTGAAGAAAGGGGGCTGCAAAATGCCAGCGGGGAAGACTGCAAAAAAAAAAAAAACCCCAGGACAATCAAGGGCATGCCTCCTTGTCCTACAGGCACAGTATGAACAGACAGTTCTTAGGGGCTTCAACCGAAGTCTCGCTGTTGTCTCAGCTTCACGAGCCAGCCCAGGGTACTGGTGCAGTAGCAGCAGCAGATCAGCAGGCCCCCTGCCCTCTTCAGACACTGCCAAAATCATGGCCATCTTTTACTGTGCTACTATTTTGCTTTGAAAAAAAGCAGTTTGCTATTGCAATGTACAGCACCTGCTGTCTCAGGCTCCTGTATCATTGCTAACTAAGCCTCACACCATTATGAGAACTGGGAGGGTGTTTCCCTAAAAGAATAAATTATTTGATTGTTGCCCCCACCACAAATCAATCTCAGAGAGAAGAACTTTTTTCTTCCACTGAAAACATCAGTAACTCTCACTAGAATCAATAAAAATAAGCCCGGCTGGCAACGAAAGATCAGGAACAAGGTGGCTCTTTTCACCCACTTCTGTGCTCATTTTTCTAGGCTTTTAAGGAACAAATTAGTAAAAAAGAATCATTCTGCAACTGTGGTCTTTTTATAAATGAAGAATTTAAAACCCAACTCTGTAAACCATTCAGTGAGGTGTTCTATCTCATGCAGGCCTCTTCCCTGTTCTGTTGCAGGTAGATAAAAAGTATAGTTCCCCCTGGGAATGAGATGTATGTATCTCTACAAAACTTGAACAAAAAAGAGGAATCAGATGACAGTTTTCACACAACTGAAGAAAGAAAACTGGTATTTCAGGCATTCTAGGAGAACCCCACTGTAGCTCTAGCAGTTTCTTTCAAGAGGAGCAAGAACCATGGGGAAAACTACAAAACAGTAGCCAGGTTAGAACCCCCTATTGCTGCTGTCCTGCCTGAAGTGCTGCCTCCTGTCCCAGTAACTGCAACGCTGGGAGCTGGGCAGGGAAAGGCAAACCCTCTTAGCAGCCCAGCTCATGTCTCTCAGGTCGAGTGGCTTCCTTGGCATCAGTGCTGCTGGTGGAACACCGATCATCAGACCAGATTAAAATGTAATAATGGAGCTCTACATTTCCTACACGTTGTGCACAGAACTCCTCTCCAGAGGGATTTTTTTTAAAAAAGCATAGTACTGAGCTAACCCAGACGTCACTCCGAAGGTCAGCCTGCTTTAATTATCCTGGGGCCATGTTATCCATGCCACAGCTGAAGGCTGAGGTAAGAATTTATGCTCGTATGAACTGCCAGTCACCAGTTTCAGTCTTCCAACTCATGGTTCCTTTTCTACACATCGCTGAACAAAGCTATTTTAAACACAGCCCCCCGAGCAGCTGTATGTGCTGAATGTTCAGTACTGAGCTGAACACTCACTTGGCCTTTCCGCTGTCCCACCTTCCTTAACCAGGCCCTGTGGGTCAGGGCAGTCAAGAGCTGTGGCTGTACAAGTCCACCGTGGATTTCACAGTGCTCAGTGCATGTTCCACCCCCAGAACCCACCGCAAAGCCAGCACGGTCTGGGTCACCTGTTGGTGAGCCCTGACAAGCATCACCCAAGTTTTGACTGGCACATGAAACCTAAAGATCTGCTTAACAGATTGCCTGACTCAGCAAAACATGGGAATTGAGGAGTGTGGGATGTATTTTTAATCTTCAGTTCTTCAGTGGGGATAGATACAATTAAAAAAGGAAAAATCCTTTGGGGAATCCTGGCTTAGTTCATTGATTTTTTTCATTCTAATGGTAATTTCATCCCTGGCAGTGAAAATGTCTCCACCAAATACTTTCTTTAGAAGCCTTCATAAATAAACAATAAATAATATTGTTTCATGTCTGTGCAGAGCCCTACAGGAGAAGGTTTTCTCATATTTTTAGAGACTTGCTTTTAGGAGTTCCATGATCATAGCTGGCTTTGAATCCACTGATGGCTTAGAAAGGACAATGCAATCTATGAAATGTGGATAATAACAACAGTTGCAGAACGGGTAGGACAAATATTGTGAGGCATAACTGATGTTCTGCAATGCCTGGTGACTCCTGTTAAGAAAGCACTGCTGTGAAGAGAGCTGGTGTGGGTCACAAGACGAGACACCCCAGCGTGTCCATGCAGTTCCAGTCCTCAGCTAGAATGAATTTTACATCATCTTTATTTCTTTAAGAGCATTTTAATGCTTTCTCCTCTATTTTAAGTTATTTTTAACTCTGGGTGGTTTTGGGTATGCTGCCATTAGAAATGTTTATACTCAAAATCATTACCAAAATTACTTAACTGTATCAAACTTTTCTCTTTTTGGATTTTTTTTTGCTTGGTTTAACCTACCACGTCTTCATCTTTCCAACACAAAAGATGAAGAATTAAAGGACACATCAGACCGTGAACTTGAAGTCATGTGGCAGACTTTAAATCTTAAGAACAATTAAGGATGCTTCAAAATACCTTCAACTTATGCCATATATAAAAGAACGCATGTTGGGGCTTTGTATTTAAGCCATCTAATGGTTAAAACTTGCAGTTTAAATGGGACTGACTCCTTCAAGCCATACTAGTGTGGAGCCTTCTGTGCTGTCGTTCATAACTGGATCTTGAAGCACTATAGGTAAGAGAGCTGCAGGGAGACTTTCTGAGTAAACTTTGTCTTTTGGGAAGTGCTGGTTTCATCGGGCCCCAGATGTTTTGTTCCAGTTGTCATAATTACTTTGATGTAGGGAAGGTGGTGACACAGCCATGTAGGAGTTGTCTGCTGGGGACTGAAAGCAGCTCTGGAACAGTGACCTTATGCTCCAGAAGCAGTGACCCCATGGGTTCTGGTCCCATGCAGCATGGGACAAGTTTGCTTAGCTCAGCTGATGTGAAGCTGATGGCTGGAGCTTGTTCTGAGCACTGGATCCTACAGCTGTGTACAGGAAAGGGCTGGAAACAAGGGGACAAACTGAGAACAGGCTGGGCTTTGTGAAGGGGCTCTAAGGAACACAACCTGCGTGCACTCTATGGCAGGAAGCTCTCTGACTTTCTTTTAGTCAGTGTTCCCTTCAGGTAACAGTAGTTCTGTACTACTTGCTTATCTAATAAAAATAAATAAATAGTCTGAGGCTGCCAGATTGGCTTGGCTGTTAAACTGGTAGCCACTCCAGGCTGCGGTTGGTGCCAGGGCTGAATGCCCAGCCTCTGCCCCTGCTCTGCACAAAGGGGACGCAGGAGGAGGTGAGAACGCTATAAATGAAACCTCTGACCCTGCTGCCCTGAGGCCCTTCTCAGACTCCGATAACGCTGTTTAACTTCCCGACCTTAAAAATACATACATCTAGATAGAAATCATTTGGCCATTAAATCTGTACCAAGTTAGTAAGCTGGCAAACCTTACCTATCTGATTTCTGCTCGCTGAATAAAAAGCATTGACCACAGCAGCTCCACTTATCCACCTAGTAACAACAGAATAAATGTTAGATTCAGTTCTTAACGGCATCTTTCACATGAACTTAATCGAAAGGCTGCTCTCCAGGAGTCCACTTAATCCCAGAGCTAAGGGACCAGACTAGACCTACTCCAGAATACTTAACCTTCTCCACCATCTCCCGATTTCTTTGCCTGCTTGCTTGTGTAGGTCCAGCCTTTGAGAAACAAGCAGGGCCCTCTTACCTGCCCTCTTCATGGAGGAAAAAGTGCAGGAGGAAGGTCGTTAACTCATCACTGATTCCCCCCAAAGCTTCCTCCTGTGGAAACTGGATGAAATGCTATACACGGGATTTTTCAGTACTTACTCCTCTTTGTCCACCTTTTCTCTAAGCTTTTTCAACCTTTTCTTCTGGGTAAATACTAAATTTTGGATAATGTTTTCAAAGTATTCTTCTTCTTTGTAGCTCAACTAAAAAGAAAGAGGGAAAAGTACTTGGAGATGGTGCTACTGATTTGCAATAAAAGACACAGGAATCTAGAAAATGTAGTCTAAGCGTGATGAGGTCAGCAACACATTTTTAGGAGTATTTTTTGTTCTACAATTAGATCTTGGTTTGCAGTTCTCTGCTACATCACAGAGTTGATACTGTAACTGGATCTATTTTAGCTGCTGTGAAATTTTTTTTCACAGATATTTATTCCACACACACACATATATTTTGAGGGGAGTTCAGCATTTGTTGGTTTTGACCCTAACTTGTGGCAGTTGCCCATCTGAAAGCAGTAGCTGCCAGCTTGGTAGGCTGCTATTCCACCTTAGAAAACCACGGAAATGAGGCTGTAGTGGTGTTTTAAGCGGGACACTTTGGGTATGTGGCTGTAGTTACGTGTCTGTATTTTTCAAAATTTACAGCTTTCACTTCTAAGACACGTTCTG
Organism: Todiramphus chloris collaris; assembly: GCA_025345505.1. NCBI lineage: Eukaryota > Metazoa > Chordata > Aves > Coraciiformes > Alcedinidae > Todiramphus > Todiramphus chloris. Next base: position 22,461,264 of record JANVCC010000030.1, read on the forward strand.
CTGGAACATGTGTGTGTAGCGACCATCGCTGGCTCTGTGTTTCCTTCTGGCATCGTTCCTCTGGAATTGCTACGTTCCCCTGAAATCCCATCGGATACTCAGGATGGTCTGTACCGGTCGGCTGTACCGTGCTGGCTTTTAACACATCCTTCCCTACAGCTGCACAGCCCGGGACGGAGGCACCCCGTGCCCCTGCCCATGTCCAGCCGGGCTAGGGAGGCAAGCTCATCCTTTTCTCCCCTTCAGACCCTGTTCCAGTTGCGTGCCCACTGCGGGTACTCACCTCCTGGTACTCGCTGTTCAGCTTGTTGTCGTCAGTCACGATCTCGTCTGGGTACCCAATCCTCTCTCTGATTGCTGTGGCCTAGGGACAACATCCTTCGTCATCCACAGGAAATCCAGCCCGATTTTTAAATCAATCATAAATTATACAATAAATGCAATACGGAGGCAACTGCAGAACACACGGGATGTTAGTTACATGTAGGGTTTGTTTACATTTTTTTCTTCACTGGAAGCACTGCAAAGCTTATGGTGAATTATAACAGTAAAAAATTCTAGAAAGTATATTCTGTTCCTTCTTTCGCAAGTAAAATTAAAGCAATGGGCATATGACAGCCAGGCATACTATATAGAAAAACTATAGAAATAGATAAATAATAGAAGAGAGATAATAGAAAAACTATGCTTTTGAGCTGAAAGGCTCATTTAAATAAATAGTAGAAATCCTGAAATATCTGACATTTTACAGCATCTAAAATAGAAATAAAAGTAATAACTGAACATTTTTCAGTGCATTATAGGAAAACACATGTACACATTTCCAGAAATGTTTACAGTTTGGTTCTGTATCTCTTAACTAGCTCCCACGTCTACAGAGGAGTGAAACGGCTTCTTTAATATTCCCCACATGTGACAGTCCTGAACAAAGTGTGGGGGTTGGTTTTGGTTTGGATTGATTTTTATGAAGTTGATAAGGTCGATAAAGTTGATATAGTTGATTTTTATAAAGACACACCACATGACCAATATTTAAGAATTAACTTACTTTTTGTTCCGCTTTCTTTTTGGTTTCTGCATCCATCCAGGTAAGTTCATCTAAGGTTTTTATGAAAACATCGCGGATATCTGCGATCATTTCCTCAACCTTGGAAAGAACATCAGAGCATTACAAACCCACAGAAAATGGTCCAGTTGTTCTTCCCCAGCCACGGCTTGTTTCTTGGGGGCTCTCCCTGCGCTAGCCGGCTGAGCGCGCGCTGTGTGCGGGCCGCGCTCAAAGCCTGGAGCTCAAGTCGAGTTGTGTATTTAGCCTGACCTAGGGGAGGAAGGAAATGGGCAGGAGATCACAAGGCAGTGCCACTTAGTCACTGAGGTTACAGAAAGTCTGTCAGGTATCCATCTCGGGGATGTTGTGCTTCTGATCAAATTATCTTGAGTATGTAAACTGCAATAAACCGGTGTATCTTAAGCCTGGGTTACAGTAGGAGCGATAGGAGTCCAGTGCCTACGGCTGGACGTCAGATTGATTGCCAGCAGTTTTCTGTGTGGCTGAAGACCAACAGGAGCAGCCGATTGTCCCCGTGCCCCACGATGGCGGGGGGAGTGAGCAGAGAGGGCTCAGCGGGTGCCGCTGTCGGTAGGTGCCGTCCCCGGGGCGGGTCTGCGGGCAGCCTTGCGGCCTGGCGCCGGGTGCCAGCCGTGCGTCGGGCAGCGGGCAGATGCCTCTCGCCCCAAGTGCCCATCCTGTGCCGCACGCTGTCCACGCTGGCTCCTTGCTGGGAAAGCAGCCCAGCCCCAGGTGAGCGCCTGGCTGCAGAGGAACGACTCTCGTGCCTGTCTGCCCCTGGCACTCCTGGCTGGTAGCTGACTGAGATTGGGCTTCTGAGAAGGTGAGCTGCTGTGTTCAAAGGGTGAACAAAAAGGTGTGATCAGAGCTCTGCAGAAAGCCGTGACAATGAAGTGATGTGCAGGTGGCACACGGGCTAAGTTTGTTAAGAGCTTTACCACATGTTTACTGTCTCCAGCAAACGCTTCCTCGACGTACAGCCGCCCCACCGCGTTCTCCATGTTGCTGTTGACGTAGTTGGCGCAGCGACGCCAGACCGCGCTTTCTGAGGTCGTGCCGTAAAGTGCCTGTGAAACACAAACCCTGGGTAGCACGGTGTCGGCCGGCCCGCAGAAGGTGGAGGAGGGGGTGACCGATGGGCAGGCGTGTTTCACGGGGCCTACTCTACTTTAAATACGTGCTTTTAATTCACATTTGTGTCTATGGCGGTTGGCTGGGCTCACCGTAAGGGCACGTCTGTCACGGGCTGAGAAGATACGAGAATCATTAGCCATATTCTTTATCCTTTTAAAACATGAAAGGTAGAGGGAAGAAAACTACTCTAAAAGCTACAAATGGGAGAGGTGAAAGAGCAATACCCCGGCACAGAGCTGTCACCCTGGTGGTTCCAGGGGTCTGTATTGCTGTTCCAGTTCTGGCAGGGACAGTGAGATTAGCCAGCAATGTTCTCTCCTTAAAAATCTGCATTTGTGTTAAAGTATTTCTTCTGTTACTGACATCACTAAACATATACCAGAAGAGCCTTAACCTTTTTTTAATGGAGTTCAGCAAATTTACAAAGTAGGAAGTTCTACCATGGAAATACAAAGGACTTCCATCCCCAGTCTGTTTGGGGAATTGCTCAGCATCTCCTTTAAATATCTGCAGGATCAAATGGTTGCAAAGTGAGACGGGGCCCCTAATGTTTGACTTGGAATCTATTACTTTGGGTGCTGAAGAGTTTGTAAGAAATCAATCAGAACTGTCGAGTAACCATGTGCAAATAAAGGACTGGTCCGTTGCCAAAATGGGGATTAATTTAGACTCGGAAAAATACAGAGACAGGGACAGAACAGTGCTTTGCAAATCCACTCCAGCCGTCGAGCATATACCGTGTGAATTTTGTGTAGCCTCTGGCAGAAGCTTCGGCAAACACGTCTAGCAAAAGTCAAAATACATTGCGTTTTTATATACTACAAGTACATAAATTCTCTTTTATGGTTCATGAAAGTTATCTTTACAACTTAAGGAGAGATTAATTACTGCACCTTACGAAAAGCGTTCCTCGTGTCCTTGTAGTTACGGCTTAGGCTGTTGACAAGATCCATTACGAATCGCCAGACCATGTAATTTTGAAGGTCTCTGTTTAAAAGGAGAACAGTGATAAGCTGGTAATGTTTGTAGGCTTTTAAAGTTTATTTGGAGTCAATCTCAACTGCCAGAAATACCACACCTGCCATACCTACCTGGGAGTGTATTTATTAAGAATAGACTTCAGCCTGATAAGGTATTCTGGATCGTAAACGATGACGTGCTCGGTGTTCTCCACCTTAATCTGTACCGTGGACATTATGTCATTTATGAATTTTGACCAGTTGAATACCTGGAAAATCAACATGCATTATTATATGGTTAAAACATAAACAGTATTTAATACGTTGGGGTTTTTTCCCGTCCAGTTTAAATCTGTTTGTGTAGCACAAATGCTGCACCTCTGGCTTTCCTGCTAGCTGCGCTGCGTGTAAACGGAGCCACGTCCGAGGTCACCCGGATCCTCTGTGCTCCAGAATCCTATTGAGTAGGCAGGAAGGGTTGAGACATCATTTCGATTTCAGACTAACACAATTAAACATGTCATGAGCCCTTCCTTTTAGCCTGGAAAAGCAGGAATGGGATATTAAGTAAAAGTTCCAGTTGCCTTTTTGTCGCATTTGGCCAATAACTCTGAACTGGCGGATGACGCGGCCCGATTCCCAGCGCAGCCGCTCTCTGCACTGCGGGGCAGGGAGATTCGCCGTGCGCTTGAGGGGAGTTTGGCTGGAAGAGGCAGAGACTTCCATCAGACACGCTGAAGCAGCTGAGGAAAGCAGATCAGCTTTCAGGAATAGAATCACTTCAGGTTTGAGAGAGAAGCAGCAAACTTCAGGCTAATCTTGGGAATAATTGCTGTTCTATCCTTAGACCGTTACACCACTACCAGCTCCCATCATGTGTCTTTTGAGCATTTCTGGGTAAGTTTAGAGCAGATGGTTATTGCTGATCTGCAGCACTCCCCAGGAACTAAAAATAAGCGGGGCAGTACCATTCCGTGACAAGAGGAGTTAGTTTCTGACACTATGACTCTGATGGGAACTGTGCAGCTAAGACCCGCGGGAGAAGGTAAATTACGAAACAAATTAAGCTGGGCAGGAGTGAACTGTCATATCATTTAAAGCTGGAAAATGTAAAGTCAATAATAGCAGTCATTATGAAGCCGTGGTAGGAATAAGAGCGTTTCCTCGCACCTCGGTGGCCTCGGGAGAGTCGGACCCACCCTCCCGCCGGGCAGAGCAGAGTGCGGTTACCCGCTCGCCCGCGGCGCGTGGCACCAGGGAGGGCCGCTCCGGAGCCACGGCCCCCATGGCCAGTAGGACGGGAGGCTGCTGGGGAGGCACGCCCACGTTATCACAGCTTGGGCTGCTCTTCAGCCCGACTTTGTGGCTCCGTGAATTGCAGGCTATACTGCACAAACGGCAGAGAAAAGGCAGAGCTGGAACAGCCTGGGGGAGCTGCAGGGGGGGAACTTCCAGATTCACAGCCAGGACTACCTGGGTTCCTTTCTGCTTGCTTGGGAGCCCATCTTAATGAGGGAATGCTGGAAAAACAGGATGTTTTGTTCTGAATTGGCAGCTCTGGGTAGAAGGGCCTGACCGGTCACACTGCCACACATCTGAAACTGGTGGGTACAGGCTCAGTGCCTGTCCTGGGCCCGCTGGAGCTGCTGGGGTAGCTCTAGGAAGGGAATTTATTTGCAGTCTGCAAGGGATGCTCTCCTGATCCGCAGCAAGGGTGACCTATGTGCAAGTTTTGCAAGAGTTGCCATCCTCAGTCCGTGAGGGTAGGTCAACCTAGCTGTATTTTTTTCTTTTTGTTCCTTCCTAGCTATGTTGAAGCAGAGGGCGAGATCAGCCTCCAGGTCAGGAGAAACAGTGGGTTCCACATACAGCTTAATGCCATCAGACGTTTAGCTGAGACAGTGTACACGTCACGTATCCCATTCCAGTTCACCTATGTCTCAGCTCAAGAAAGAAATGTCTTTAAAAGAAAATAGAATCAGGCTTTATTGTTCTGTCATAAAATAGAGGTTACTGGATTATTGATCACTCACCTTATGATCGATTTCCAGTGAGAAGTTCTTCTGGAGTTGTGCCAAGGTCATTTTATTGTACAGCAGAAGTGGATCGTTTCTGTCTTCAGATTTTGTTGTTGCCTATCAAAGTCAATAATGAGAAAGTTACTGAGTGCCTTGGGTCGGTTCACAGGTATTTTGGGAACTGGAAGTAAAAAGAAAAGAAAGGAGCATTTCTGGCTTAACTATAAACTGGCATTAGCTGTAAAGTACTCTACATGTAAATATGGACAGCATTTCATGGATAAGAAGTATATAAAAGAACATTAAATGAACTAAATTTCTGTCAGCAAAATGGAGCTTTACTTCTTGGATGTGTTTTGTGTTGGAGCATCAGGAGGTCAGGCTGTGCTGGAGCACTGGTTGGAATACAGACCCATCCCACTCCCAGCACTGGGGAGACCCTGTTGCCAGCACATGCTCCACACACGAATGTGCTCGTGATATTTATGGGACGATGCAAGGTGCAGAATCTTGGAAGAAAGGAATATGGGAGTAGGTATTTGTTGATTAGAGGGTGACCGGCGTGCTGTGGGAGGGACAGAGCGCGCGCGTTCTGGTCGGGATGCACGTGCCATCCAGCACATTGTTTTGGAACAGAAAGGGAGCCAGAACTTGTAACTCAAAAGAAGCTTTGTATGAGTCCAGGCAACGTGGTTTTGCACCAGCGTGTTAAAAATGTGCATTCATTAACACCCTAATGGCATGACTGTAGTAGGGCCTCTATTAGACAATGCAGACTGAGAGGAGACAAAGCCAGCACCTAATGGTAACTCCTCCCTTGGTCTCTCAGTGCTCTCTTGGGTCTCTCTGGTTTTTTCTCAAACGCTTGCGGTCGTTGAAGTGCCTTCCTGTCTCCTCTTTCACACCTCTGGTCTCCTGCAGAGGTACCTCTGCGATGTGTCAGCATCAGCCCTGCTCCCCTCGCACTCCACCCCCTCTCAGCTTCCGCTTCGTTTGATGGCAGAGGGAGAAAATGCAAGTACACAACTGCAGGAGAAGAGTGATCTCCTGAGCCAGGAGAGTAATCATGGGAGAACCTACATCGCTGCTGGCTCAGGCGCTCTGAAAGGGCTGTCTTAGGAGAAAGAATAATAGATTTTACCCATTTAAACTGTTGAAAAATTAGTCATGCCAAGTCTGATTTTATCTCTCCTTATGTCCTTTTTTAAAGAAGATTTCTCTTCCGCTTCCTCTTTCCTAATCTGTTGCACATTCAGAATTTTTTCTGTGTTTTCTTTAGCAAATTCCCCAGAGCACAGAGCCAGCTCTCTTCCAGTACGGCTCAGCCCGGTGCTGAGTCTTCAGTGAAGGAAGCAGCTGCTTACCCACCAGCTGTACTCCACCAGCAGCAACTGCTGTAGAGAGGCTTCAGTTGTGGTTTCCTTCTGTACTTCCCTTTCAATCTTTCTCCACTGAATTCCTTTGCTTGTAATGAATTTCCCTCTCTGATCTAAGCACAGAGGTGTGTTTCTCAGGAAAATGTGAAGAAAATCAAACTCAGATGGTTTCAGTTTATACAGATGGGGGAGGGAGGAGGTCTGGCTCTGCCAAGCATGTGCCCTTCCTAGCAGTGTAAGTTGAAAACTAGGTGGATCTAGAAAAGGCATAGTTAGCTCGTTTTACAGTCCTCCTCGGCTCCAGGTCCTTCTGAAATGCTTAAGAATCAGGAGCCATGGTTTTACTCATGAATGCTTGAATTTCCGTTTGGTTTTTTTTTCCCGTGCGAGTTCAAATGGTAGCCGTTTCTCCACGGCACACTCGGCTGGAGAACAGTGTGTGATCAGAATGCCCTCGGAACAATCAGCGCTGCGGCGCGGCCGGCGCAGGACAAGCGTGACTTTGTGCGGCACGGCAGGGCGAGGGCTGGGAACCCGCTGCTCCCGGAGCCACGCAGCCCCGGCAGAGCGGGCCTGGAAGCATCTCCCCAGACCTGCTGTTTAAAACAGACTCAACAGAAGCCAAGTCTGTCTCTCACTCTCCCCTTCTTCTCTTGAAGGGCTTCTGTGAACAGATTAGGGGAAAATGTTTTGCTCTTCGGACAAGAGCTAACTCAAGTACTTTCCGTTGCTCGTTAGAAGGCATGTCTTTCTCATCAGGTGTTCCAGGCCCCTGCAGTTTTGGTCCCACAGTAACACGAGTGAGTAATGTAACAGCTCCGTTTACAGTTAGCTTTCTTAGGCACTGAGAAAAAAGTCAGGTTACTTAAAGGATACTTAAACGTTTTTTCTTACATTGGCAATCTCCTTCTCCAAGTCCATAACTCTTTTCATCTGTTCAGAAATCTCACTCTCATTGAAAGAAATGCCTCTTTCTTGTAGGATTAGTTTAGCTACAGAAATCATGAAATCAACATAGGCTGAACATGCCTGCGGGAAAAAAAGACCAACAGTTAAAAGACAAACCTTCTCCAAGTATAAGAATTCATCTGAAGTTCTATGAACTACAGTTCTTAATCCCTTTCTTAAACAGTTTAACAGCAGCTTACTCTGAAACACCGGTAGATCACAAATAAAAATTAACTTTGCAAATTCTCTCATGGAAACTTGCTGTATAATCTGTAGCCCTGTTGGGAGCTCAGCAGTCTCAGCTTCTGCAGTGTGTCTCCAGTATTCAAAATGAGACCGTTGTAAGTCCACATTTAAGCCATCACCCATGTGTCTTCAAGCTCACTTTAATTACAGCTTCCAAAAACACCACTTCCAAAGAGCAGTGCTCCCAGACACATGAACCCGAGAGAAATGCTGATGGGCTGTGCTGAACTAGCAGTGTGGGAAAATGCCTCCCACAGCAGTTCACCTTCGCTGCTGGGAACTTCAGAACTCGTGCTGCTGCACTGCAATCTGGAGCACCGAGATAAACTCTAGAGCATGGATTGCACTTACCAGAACTCACCAAGGATAAGAATACGGAAGTGTATGCTCTTAAAGGTTACACTGGTGGATATCTACAGATCTCTTTTTATGGAACTTTAATATCATTCTAACTCCTCTTTGATAAGCCACGCTCATTTTGATATCGACAGAAATTCTGTTTCCAATATGCTTTTAAAATGCAAATAAAAATATATAATATTAGATTAGCTATCTAATAATAAATTTGTTTTGTGCAAAACAGCATAATCTACTAAAAAATCAATATGCTTTTAAAATGCAAATAAAAATATGTAATATTAGATTAGCTATCTAATAATAAATTTGTTTTGTGCAAAACAGCATAATTTACTAAACCAGAGATAAAACCTAGGATTAGTAAGGTGTGTGTGCCATCAGCTTTACTGAGAGAAGTACTTTGGCGTGTTCAGCTCGCAGGCAGTAGGACGCTGCCCTTGAATGAATGTGCCATTTGTACAGCCACCCTGGTAACTGCTTCCTTGCCATCCAGCCCTGCCAGCCTCCCCTACCTGCCAGCAGAGCTGGGCTCGAGCAGCTCGGGAAAATACTGACAGCAGACTTCAGGCAGACAGGGGCTCACAGCATCTCCAACGACTGAACTCTCAGTGTTACTTTAGATCAGGATCGATTCTTTTCCCAGAAAGAAAAAAGCCCATGAAACCACTGACAGCTGCAAGTTGCCAGAGAAGAGAGCACATACCAACCCCACCAAATACCACCTCAGAATACCCAAATATTTTCTGTAAACATCCAGTACAGACGTTACACCAAAGCAGTTAGTCAACAGAGGTCTTCAGGGACCAAACAATGGACTTGACTTTGTGCCTAAAGTGCGGATGATTGTCTGGTCAGGTAACAAAGAACTCCATTTCAGAGGGACTGCATAAAAATACTCTTGGTATTTTAGTGGGACCGTAGAAATCAGACTAACTCCTGTACGAGCAGAAGAGTCATGTATCTTAGAAGAGAAAAAGATTTCAACGAGATCTTGTTCTCCAGACACTTGTGGTGGGAAGTCCTGGCAAAGCCCGAGGTGAAAGTGCAGACAGGTTGTTTGCTAGGTACAGCTCAAAGAGTAGAATGACACAGCAGGAGACGGAGCCAAGGCAAGGCTGCTCCCCCAGTGCAGGGACTGAAGGGAGGAACGTCTCTCATTTGCAGTATTCGTGCTTCTGAGAAGGTTAGGAGTCTGTCTTTCAGTGATAAATCTCTGCTTTTTAAAAACTCTCCCTCCTCTGCTCTCCAGCAGTGGCCCTGGTACGACACTTTTGGGTAGCTCAGAGGTTAGAGCAGGAGGTGTCTTTTAAGGCTGCAGTCAGTGTAATACAAGGAGGGGGGCAAGGGGAACAAGTTGTGATGCACGAGCCAGCTCCTCGAGGCCATAATGTGTGTGATAACAGGGGAACTGAGCAGTTAATGAGGTAATGATTGTCTTTACTAACATGTCATCTGTAATTAAACGTAATCACTATTACAGTATGAACGGTTAGTGTGTCAGCAAATTACCTACAGACCCAAAATGTTTGCTATGATTTCTCATCACCTCTGCATTTAATTCTGCAGAAGAAAACTGGCTAATTAAAGGTTACTGCAGTAGCAGTTTCAGCTGCATGACTTCAGCAAATGCACATCCTCCAGCTCTCAGGGACTTAAAGCACACCCAGGATTAGCAAGGAAGGATACACAGTGTCAGTGCTAACTGGTTAAGGAAAATCCATGTGAATAATAGCTAAATAATGAATTAAAGAAGTCCAGATGACATTTTAGGTATCTGAAGCCATTTCTATGATATCACATACTGTAGCTGCTGCACTTTTTGTTCGGCAGTTGACTTTGGGGACTGTCATCTTTTCAGGTATTTCGTGCAGAAAAGTGTGCCTTTGGTTCTCCGCGGTTCGTGTTTTCTGTCTGAGCCTGTCAGTGTCAGGAGTAGCCCAGCAGACTGCACTGACTCCTGCAGCACTCGCCACTCGGTGCCAGGAACAGCAGCCTCTGCAGCGAGAGAACGGGGTGAGCTGTCAGCGCTCGTGTTCTGTCTTAATACAGCTTCGGTGGGTGTGAGGTGCCTCCGGACTCAGCCTGGCAGAAGCTGTGTAACAAAGCTAAATTGTTTCATGTTTGTTTCCTTCCAAAAGGCCTTAAAAAGTCAAGTAGCTGTTCCTCTTCTGACTTGCATCATTATACAGGAATTGTGTGGAAAAGCTGCTTTTCTTCCGCGTGTATGCTGAGTGATTACAAGAGGAATGGAAGAGAATGAAGGGGGACACAGGAAGGGAGGCAGGTTGGGATGCCTGGAGCGCAGTGATGACAGAGCAACGTGCAGTCTTCTCATCCAGTGCAGAGATGACTGGTACCTACTGGCCTAGACAAAAACCCCTTGGTGCCTAGTGCTGCGAGAAAAATCAAACAAGGGCACTAACTTCTGTGGCATAAAATTGTAACACCTTATCTTCAGGATGCTTGTTAAAATCTCTTCCATTCTTAGCTAATTCGATTCTACTTGCCCTTAAATCTCCTTTCTCTGTATCCTCTTCATTTCCCTTCAAACCGGGGGAGAGCTGGTCCTGCTCCTTGCCTATCCTGACTCTTGAGGATGTGTCTGCCCTGAAAACAGGCTAGTCAGCAATGGTCAGCTTCATCTTACCTCTTTGTATGCACCAGTGCATTCGTAGTAGTCACGAGAAGGCAGGCCGAGGCCAGGCTGATCGATCTATAAATTCAAACAAAAATCAGAGTGCTTCAGAACAAAAGGCACGGCATTGTACCGTTCCTTTGTCAGGTACGGGTCGCTGATGCTCCACCCTTGCCAAAGGGGAGATTTTCCCTCATCCTGTTGCCCTCCTTTAATTCTTTTCACTCTCCTTATATTTTTTGTCTTTCTTTTCAGTCTTTACAGTATCTTTGCAGTTCATACACGTGAAATAGTCAAGGATCTATCTGCCCAGAGAGGGGAAAGATGAGACCTTTGCTCTTGTAGCTGTTGTGTCTCGGGAGCGGCCGGTGAAGATTCACCATAGAAACACTGCTTTCCTTGGCTCTCCCTTCCCAGACCCATCCCAGCGCTGGCGGCAGGGCACTCTCACATACTCCTTATGCAAAGTCCTCAGCCACTTCCCTGGCTGCCAGCTGACTGCAGGTCCCTCAGTGCTCTGCCATCTGAATACCTTTAAAAACACAACCCCCGTTGTGGGCTTCCTGCCACTGGGACCGGAGCCCAGGCTGTCGGTGACAGAGCTTTCTGCCCGAGATGCGTGGTGAGGTGAGAATAACTGTGTGAGTGCACAGAATAAAGACGCTAACTTTGAGAACAGACAGTGCTCTGGGGAACTGAAAGCCACAGAGATTCACTTACTCATCTGCAGCCTACTCTGGTAAAACTCGAATCGCTGACGTTTCTCGGGGTTAACATCGATCTCTAAGCTTCGTATTCTTTTGCTGCACTTTTATGATTGACAAGGCAACGCCGCGCAGGGAGACTTACATGAATTATATGTGCTGTGGAATTCTTATCGTCTGTGCCAACAAAAAAGTTAATAAGGACCTTTTTTCCATATCTGGAGTTCAGCCGTGCAATAGCTGTCTCAGCTGTCCAAGCAGTACCTAAGCAAATGAAAGGTATGCTCAGTGTCCATTTTTGGTAAGCAATGAAAAGTACAATAGTTGAGAAGCTTTAACTGGCAAGGAAATAGGCACAGAATTCCTTACCGTAGGAAGAATCCCAGTTAGCTGTCGCTACAGGCCACTCGGAGACATCTGGCAGTAAACGGATTAAAGGCTGTCCGCCCCTGCTATCAATGGTGGCTTTTGGAGAAAAACAAAATAAGTTACTGTGACATTTGAAAATGTTAGATTATTATAATGAGTTGAGAACAATGAAGCTGAGAAGGATGTTGTCAGCATCGCACAACAGGAGCATGCTCTGATGTATGGCTGTGTTTTAACGTTTCATTTTAGAAAGATTTCAGTCACGACCACAAACAGCATATGCAAATCCCTGCGACCATGACATTGAAGAACTATTGTATTTTCACTCTTCAGAGAGCTTCAAATAATAGTTTAGAGAAGTATTAAACCCGTGTGATTTAGGGAGCACTGCTCTTTTCCTGCTCCTCGTTCTAGCAGCAGCACCTAGCTCCAGCTCTTGCAATGAATGATGCAGCTCCCTGCCTTTCTAGAAGCCTGGTACACCACTTGATTTTCACCTCATCCCTGATAATTTAACTGCAACAAGCTGGTAACTGAAGAGTAATGTAATCTCACCTAAAATACCCAAGCTAGTAAACCAGGAGATACGAGACTAATTTTACTTCTGCCATTCTGATTTTATTCTACAGGACATTTTAGTTTTCACAAATAATTTCTGAGAAGTTACACAGAGAAACCAGGAGGATATAGGTGTAGCTGACTGTGAAGATGGGATTCTCTGGATGATAGATATCTTACAGGCAATAAATCCAGGAGACACTTACTTTCATTTATGCACGATCTGTACAGAGTTTTTGCCTTTTGCACTGCTGGGATATCGTTGCTGCTGGGTGTGTCGAGGACATCTGAAACAGAGAGCCAGGACATCTTAATAGCTGATCTTTATTGGAAAGATACTGAGGAACCTCAGTAGATGCCATCCTGAGGACCAGAGGGTAGGCAGTAAGTACTTGGTGTCCAGCTTTGATTCCAGGACAGGTCTGCCTTTCAAAATCTGAGGAGGGAAAGCTCTGGAGATTATCTGTCTGGCAATTACATCAGACTGTGGTAGTATGTTGAGCATCAAGCAGCCAGGATTACTCTGTGGGTCACCACTGGTGGAACACAAAACGCTCTGACTTTTCAGAGACGGTTTTTAGGTGACCAAGCTATTGTGAAGAGAGCTGCTGTCAGGGCCCTTAGTGTACCAGAGGCTCTAACTGCAGGGACCAGCCTGTCACTGTCCTTTCCTGTAATGCCAGCCTGCAGTCTCTTCAGTTTGGCTGTTCGTGCTCAGGCTCTGCTCTGGTGCAGCTGTCTGACTGTGCATCCGAGTCCTGTGGGAACAGCTACACAGTCAGAAGAGCTGTTGGAAGCCTCCTCTGGTGCCTCCACCTGTGCACCCCATACTTGTACCTTGCTGAGCCTGACCTTGCCTGAGCGCTGCTGCGTGACTCTGGACTTGGCTGGTGCTGATGGGCTGGACCCGGCCACTGCCACCCGACCTGCTCTGCTCTTCTGCTTTGGGTCCTGTGGGACTGAGCTCCTTGTCTGTGAGGCCTCTGTCCCTCCCTGTCTCCAGTCACAGTTGGCCTCCAGCTCACCTTTCTCTGGGGGGCTGCCCACTCTCCTCACTACTTCACAGTTACTCCGATTACTACTTTAGGGTTGTTTTGCTCCACAGAAACTGAATCCTGAGGAACACTGTGGCATCCATGAACTGCACACCTGGCAAAACCAGACGATATGCAAAGTAAAAAAGGGATATTCAGTCTGCAGAGAGTGGTTTGGAGAATGTTTCATAAGTATAAAGTGACTCCTTTGTTATTTTTTCCCGAAAGGGGGAATACAGACACTTTGACACACTTACATTTTGTAAGTTTATGATGTGACTAGTTAGAAAATTACTTGCCAGCTCTTTGGGATTTAGCTGATGGAATACAGACGTGCAGGACAGAGGGCTGCCAGAGAACAAATCCCAGCATTTCAGCTGACTTGCACACAGGCAGACCTCCTCCTTCTTCCCTAGCTTGGCTGCTGTCGTTAGCGTACGAGGGCAACGATATGGATTTCAGTTGTTAGAATATGCAGATGAGCACACACAGTCCACATGCCAGAAAGGTCAGGTCCCATCGACTCCTCTCTGGTGTCAGACACAGCACCGTAACTTCCCCAGCCTGCTCCAAGCAAACTGTGGTAGATTTGTCCCGGACCTAACACCAAGAAACTGAAGTACGTGGTAGTTTTTTAAGCTTTGCTACACAACCACATCTTACTAGGATAACGTGTAAGCCAGAGAAGAAACTTTATATAGTCCACAAACACAAACCCCACTGACCTTTTAAAACAACTTCTAGTTCGTCTCTTAAAATGTCAAAGTTGCTATAACGGGAGCTGGTTTCTGGAATGACGTTCCTCTTGAGCCACCCTCCGCACGCGTACTGGTAGAAGTCTTGACAGGGCTCCGCAGCCGTGTCCATGTTCTCAAGGATTCGGGCTGCTGCAGCAGGAGACAAAATACGGAACGTGTAGAGAAGCTATGTGAACACACTTGTTTTCTCTGAAGAGGGAAGTCGTAATCGTGTTGCCTTTGGTTTAGAATAGACTCAAGCCTCCTTCCGTGTTCTAGACCAAGCACAGTGCTAGTCACTGAACAGCTAATTACCATTCCTCTGCTGCCCGTAACTTAGATCCTTCTCTGCTCCTGTGTTTACTGATGGGTACATGACTAATGTTCCTACTCCCTGCGAGTGGTTGCTCAGTGTTAAATAAAGTCTAAGATATTGTGTTTACTGACTTACACTTCTTTGGATTGAAATGTGATGAAAACAGCAGTTAAAAGCACAAGACACATCAGAGGTTCAGTATGCACTACAGTGTAATTTAAGTAATTAAGTGTGATGTCGGCTGACCTGAATCCAGTCTGTTTCAATAAAATCATGACTTATTGTACTGTTTAAGTGTCTGTCAGGGAAGCTTTCCTGCTGATGCTTTCCTGACTCTATACTGACTTTTTTAGATCTACACCCCATTTTATCCCAGAATAGATAGTGCCTCTTGCTTTCCCTGACCGGTCACAGACTGGTCGTGACATGGGATTCTTTCGTGGGATCTCTTTCCGTGATGACAGTTTCCCAGCTGCTGTTCATAAACCTTCTGTGCTGTTTCCTTTTTGTATTCCCCTCCCACCTAGACTGCTTCCACCACTTCTATGCTCACCCCAAGCCTCACCAAAAGGAGAGATGCCAGGAGTCAAGTGAGAGCAAGCAACACCTCTGAATTCCCCAGGATACTGAATATCCTTCCCATTTTTCAGACATTATTTTTAGTAAATAGTGAGGTTTGTGGTTTCAAGTGTTCATCCCTCCTACACGGGTGAAGCAAATAGAGTTATTTCTGTAGTATTTTCTGTATCTGCTATGCTGGTGGAAGTGAGAGGTGGATAGGCAGGCTATAGCATTTGTGTTGACTCTGCCTCCCCCCTGCTTTGGGATTCAGCCCCCTGACTGTGGATTCAGTCATGTTTTTCCTAGGTTTGACACTTGCTTTTTACCCGTTCTTGAGAAAGCCAAGATCCAGTCCTACTGTCCACTCTGTTAGAGCAAGGAATTTCACCTCTGCCTGTAAACTTGGACAAGAGGCAATGGGCACATACAGAAAGAAGAGGGGAAAAAAAAATATCCTTTTGAACTTAAGAAAAAACTCACTGCAAGGGTGGTCAGACACTGGAATGGGCTGCCAGGGAAGCTGTGGTGTCTCCATCTGGGAAATAATTAAAACCTGACAAGATCCTGAGCAACATTCTCTCACTGTGTCTGCTTTAAGCAGGGCTGTTGGACTGTGGGATCTCCAGAGGTCACGTCCAGCCCAAGCTGTGCTGGGACCGTGTGAGCTCTGATACTTGTTTCTGTCAAGCTTGTCCTAGAGGGGAATGTTTCGAATGGTGCTCTCGATTCCTCTCCTAGCTGAATCTGTTTGCTGTAAAAGAGGAAGACTGCTGCTTATTTCTGACATGTTTTAAAGGTAGACTCATGAACGTCTCTGCTAGGCTGGAGCAGCATCTGAAGGGCAGCAGTGTCCCTTGATCATCTTGGCAACAGAGACTTTCACAGCCAGGACTGGACACCACGGTTGGCTTGTTCAGAGCAGCGTGCCAGCCGTGCCGAAAAGCAAGGGCAGGCCAGAGGAACGTGACGCCAGAGAGGGTGGCTCTTAGCCAGTCTTGTCACTTTGCAAAACCAGAGCAAAACAAACCCCACACCCAGGAGATATCCCCATCCTGCATGAATCAGAGAGATTAGGAGCAGTCTAGGTAATACCAAACCTTGCTTGAACTGTGGAATCGCGTTGCTCTGTTTGTAGTCAGCATCTCTTTAATCTTCCTTGCCTGCCACTGTCTCACAGAAATAATGCTCTCTCCTACCTAGGGTTTCTGCCGCGAAGGCCGGGCCAGCCAATATTAGCTAAGCAACTTGCATCAAAGCTTGGACCTTAGGTACTGCAAACCTAACAGAAAGATCCTGGTCATGGGAACTGTAGTCTTTCATCATGCAAAACGCATGTATTAAGTTTTCTTCTCAAGAATACTCTCCTCAAGTGTGTAATTTGCACATCTGGACCCCAAAATAACCTTTTGTCATTTGGTTGATACTATGGTTATGGAAAAATCAATGAAACGTGACATTTTTTTGTGAACCATGCCCAGAAGCATCACCACACATCAACTGCCCCTTCAAAGTCAGTGGGACCAGTCAGGCTGGACAGAATCCTAGACATGCTCTAAGTCATCGATAAGTTGATAGTTGCGCTCAGAGCAGCTTTATGGCGAGTTCATGGCTGTACACAGAGGCAGTTTTGCTCTGTAAATAAGTGTGGGACAGATGAGTATTTCTCCTTTGAATTCTAACAGAGGTTAATTTCCCTATACAAACAGAAGTAACACATGGTATACTTCTCCTTAGTCCTCACTGGTGCTTTGATGAGCCAGAGTTTGGGTTTGTTCCTATTCTCACTTGTTTATTCCATTTCCTAGTTGTCACTGAAGAATGTACAGCCTTATCTCAATTACTTTTAATGATTAATTTAATCGTAGTACTCCTGATTGCCAGTTGTTGCCTTAATAGCTTACTAATAAAACAATATAAGCTGACAGAGCAACTGGTGACCTGGGGAGGATACAGGAGAAACACAATATGCTTACCTAGGTGAAACTGAGCTGAGAGAGATCCAGATTCCCTGTTCTCATCAGTGTGTGCTGCCTGAGCTCAGGAAAACTAGCAGAGAGCGTCAGTTTATTCCAAACATGCTCAACTGCACAAATTACGTGGTTCTTCACGTGCTGCACTGCAGAGGGTTTCACAACCTGGGTAATGTTTTCATGCAGTCACTGACGTTTTACTCTGTGTATAGCCAATTAATTTTTCATCCCATTTTTTCTTCTGGTCATTTGTTTGAAGCTCCTCTACTAAACATATTCTAAATTCCATAGGCATCTTTATTCCTTTTTAGTGGCTTGTACCTATTGCAAAACTTGGAACTTCATTGCAGGAACCTGCCACAGAACTGGTCAGTTCGGGTGCGAGGCACTTAATTCTCTATTCCTAATTATATTTCTTACAAAAACACAAGGAATGTTCCAGAGTTAATGCTTCTTGCTTTCTGTCTGTGTCTGTCTGTAACTTTTCCTGTATGTTATCCTACATTGGCTGGGAGAAGCAGCTAAATTAAAGATGAACTGTTAAAAAGCCTGATTCAAAGTGATATTAAATGTCTAGATTCATCCCAGTAAGATTGTAATCCACCAGTGGATGACTCCAGCAGGACCCAGGTGTGGGTCTCTAGTTACTGTCTAAAATGAGACCTAAAACAAGTAGTCCCACAGAAGTAAGGACAGCAATATAATGGCCTTTCTGAGCCGTTCCTGGCTTGTCTGCAAGTCTGCAAGGGGCCTTTGGAGGCCCCCATGGCTCCCATCAACCTTTTTCAGAGTCAGCCTCTGCTTGCACTCTGGCCTGGAGGTGGGCAGGGGGAAGAGCCATCTTCCAACTGACCTCAAGCACCTTCTGAAGCCAAAGGCATTCTGTGGAGAGTCTGTTTCTGAGTCTTAAACTAGCCAGACCCTGATGACTCTCTATGATTTGACAATATCACACCACAAGATTTTTACACTTGTGGAAGAAATACACGAAGAAAATGATGTGGCTGAGCAGATCCCATGGCTCGATGTGCCACATCTGTCTGCAGTTAACTGGGAAAATTACACGCTGGGAATTTTGTTTAAAAATACATAAATTAATTTAAAAGGTGTGTATTTTCTTTCTTACCCGATTTTATACAGTCTGATGTCTTGCAAATCCCATCTGAAAGAGGATACAATCATGTTATTAATTCTGTACTGAGTGTCAATACAATAAAACCTACTGTAAACATCATTTTCATTGACAGTCACTTTAGAATGGCATTTAATTGCAGTGTACAGGAAGATACAGAGGAATGGACACATCACACGCATCATGCGAGTATTTATAGAATCGGGCTCTAAAAAATACCGTAATCTTCATCCGTTCAGGGTCATTCAGTGCTAGTCACTCATCACGTGGAATTTTTCTAGTCATCACAGGAAAATGTTCTATCAATCAATTAGAGGTGGGCAAAATATTATTTTTATAACAAAGAGGAAATTTGGAGAAAAATAGCACATGGGCTGAAGGCAGCTGCAAAGCCAGTCTGAGTTCAGCAATACGCTTCGATGACAAAAGTATTCTGGAGGAGTCAATTGAAAACTATGAGACATTCACTCTGAAGTCTTCTAAACAAAACACAAGGTTCAGAAACATAAGATGTTTCCCTTGAGACTTTAGAAATAAAACACTTTTTATTTTTCATTTCAGAATGGCATTTTTCCATTCCATAATTGAACCAGACTATAATAAAAAGTCTAAACAAATAAAGTACTTTAAAATGAAACCAAGCATTTAATTTGCAGTGTAAGGAACATCCTAGCTTGACCCAAATGGAAATTTTAGCTTCTCTGTATCATCGGTTCAAAAAATTACCAGGGTATTTACCCCTGTATTGAATTCTTTTCAAAGTTTTGGTATGGCTGCTGAGTCCCAGCACCCGTTAGTATGGCTGCATGCACCGAGTCCTTGCTGCAACCGCTCGCAGAAGGGAGAAAATTGGATTTCCCTGTTTCTGTAGGAGTATGGAGGAAGCACTGCAGTTTGGTTTTCTTCAGCAGAGTTGTATTTTGTAGAGTTCTCTGCTTACTGAAGCATTAATTACAAACAGAAGTATTGCAGAGTCAGAACAAGCAGATGTTCTGTGTTTACCACAACTTTGCATGAACAAATGAATTTATGGAGTGCCTGCTGGAAAAAAGCACTTTCGTGTCAGTGGCCAGCGATATTCAAGTGTGGATGCAGCTTTACACTGCAACTAACTCTGTCATCCTGTCTAGTGACATACATGTGGAATATCGTTATGATGTAGCAGCTACCAGCCATCTAATTTTATACGCTGAGGAAGGTATGATTTTCTGTTATCAGGCAAATAATTCTGAGCTGACCTCATTATTTTATTTCCATGTTTTATGTAGTGCAGCTGTTATATACCATGCAATTAGACTTTTCTAATGCACCACTTTAATCTAGTGCAGCTTCAACGTCTATTTTTTTACTATATATCAACAACTAGGTTCCATTTATTACAGCATTTTTTGGCAATTTCTAAAAATATTTTTCTATTCCTATGTATTTGTGCATTCAAGGACAGCTGAAGCGTACTCACCGTCGTACGTTGCGTAGAGGACGATCATTGTGATGGCGACGATAGCCAGCAGCACCGCCACGACAGCGAGCCCGATTTCCAGGCTGCTCCATCGCAGTTTCCTCTTTGGTTTCGGAGTGTTCATCTCAGTGATATCCATCTGGCTTTCTGACTTGCCCATAACCCAGCGTCTGGAAAGGAAAAGGGAAACTCCGCTGGAGGACTTACACCGAGCCGTAGGTCTGGAAGGTGGCTCCTCAGCTGCACAGCAACCAAGATGTTCTCTGGGTGAGTTTTCAAATTAATTGTAAAGCTACCAGAATGTCAGTCATGACATGAAAAATTCTCTCCTCCTCTGACAGGCTCACACACACACACAAAGTACATACCACGCACTACATGTCAGTCATGGGGAGCAGGAGAGGGGTCTGCCTTCATGTGAGGAGGCCACTGGATAGAAAAGGGAGGCCAGTGAACCAAAGCCTATTTCTGAAACATACCTGTGTGGTTTAATTACGGTTCAATGGTACAGGAGTTCAGAAGCGAGCAAAAAGCAGCTCTCCCTGCTTGAATAAAAATTAACTTAAATCTGCCAATTACTTATCTAATGCCAAAGGTCAGAATATGCCATTGTGCTTTGCTGTCATTTCTTAAAATATTATGTAAGCAATTCTTGACTACAGCTTTACATCTGTCTCTAAAAATAGGAAAAACACGTTCAGGCTCTGCTGGGAGCCTGTCAAATTCACACTGCAAACAGTGAAGTCTTCCCAGCAGTTTTTAAAGACGCAAGACCAAGTGCTCTCTTTGGAGGACAGAACACTGTAAACTGGGAGTGACTACGACGCAGGCAGAGCTGGTGGGAATGTGAACACACTGGGGCACGCTCATGGAATGTGTATGCAATGGGAGATGTTAAGGTTGCATTTCTGTCACTGTTAAGAGGTAACCTGGCCACCTTTTGCATCACTGCTGTTCTGTGGGTCTTTGCTCTCTCTTCATCCGCTCCCGCTTAGGCCCAGGCTTTCCTCTGCTGACAGACACTCAGATTCCTGTACGTACCACAATGTATTTCTCAGCATTTCACAATGAAAACTCATTTCTTTTCACAACATTTTGGGGGATCTTTGCATCCACAGATTGAGCACAAGCCCTTCCTGTTCCAAGGGGGAGAAAATCAGAGTTCCACTGGGATAAAGAGTGGAAACACCTACATTCACCAGACCCCTCACCAGATGTGGTGCAGGTCAGGGCAGTCGAGTCCTCTTCTGTTCATCACACCCTTTCCTCCCCACTCTCTGTAAGTTGATGCAACAGCAGCAAGGGAACCAACTCTTCCCAGCTTCTGCAGCCATTTGAGTCCAAAACTTGAACTTCACGAGTTTGAACTGTTCTGACTGCACTGCTGGCTTGTATTCCTCTGTCTCCTCAAGCGGCTACAGTCCCTCAGATAGCCAGTCTTTGCTTTTCCTCTGGACCTTCTGCTTCTGCCCAGTTCCTGTTCTTTAGTTTCCAGCAACCTCTTCCTCTCTTTGATGTCCGTCTCACCTAGAATGCCAGCTCCTCCACTGCCAAAACATCTCACTGAAGTGTCTATGTTTATTAATAAAGAAGCCAAGCAACTCAGTGTCACGGAGCTCAACAGAGATTTACTCTGTTCCACGTGTTTACACAGTACCTGTCTCAGGGGATCCCTGGACACCATCCCACTAACACTGTTTCTCTAAATGAATGAGAACATTTTATTTCAGTGTGTTTCACCTCCCCGTTTGTCACTCCTCCCTGGACATCAAGAGGCATGAAGTGACTGGCAGTGCCTGATCACAGCTCTTCTGGGGCTTAGGGGCCTGGAATCCTGCAAGGTCTGCCCAGCTTCTGTCTTTTCAAACCCGCAGGGGCCACTACAGCTGCCTTCATGTTCCTCATGAGCTGCTGTTTTTCTCCAGAGAGTACATTTTTGGTCAAATCAGCAAGTGGTTTCTGAGACACAGGGCTGCAGTCCCACAGAACCACGTAAAAGAGTGAGCTATGCAGAGAAATTTGCCCTACGTTAACTGTGAGCTATAAACTCATAGATAATAAAAAAGCAAATTAACCATTATACCCATCTCACTTCTAGTCATGTTAAGCAGCAAAAAAATTTTACTTATATTGACTAAATTGACTACTTGGAGCCTAACTTAAGAAATTATGCTTATCTTGAGACTCTCATGGTGTCTCTGGAGCACTGGAAACACAGTTCATCAGAGCAGCATGCAGCACTGTACCTTTCATGGGCAAATACGGTCCTTACACCACTAAGTTTTTCCAAGTGAGCTAATCCTTCTGTTCCTGCAGGGAGGTTCCTCGTGTTTCAAGGCATGCCTCTGACTAATTTTTACTTCTAGTTATTTAGAGAATTATCCCTTCTGCATTTCTGAACAGCAGGTAACAGCTTCTTCATGTGCTAACTGCAAGCACAGCAAAAGCATGGGAATAACTTAAGCAGATGTAAGCCTCAGTATCAGAGTTTTCGTACGTTTCTCTCAGCGCTTCCGTGATCCCCTCTACTCTGCCGACTGCAGGCTAGACACGCCAGACAGACGGAGTTACTCTAGCTGATGCTGGTCTAGGTGGCACAGGGGGTTACTGTATTTATCGGCTTTTCTTTTGGGGATACGTATGTTAAAAATCGACTGGTGGCTTAGTCCTCGGGGTAGGCTCTCCAGAAGATGCGGCGTGTCACAAGAACACTTGCTTGGGTTGTTTTTGCAACTTGCGCAGCGTGTACCGTGCAGACGAGCTCGCCCAGAAGGCCGGAGAACGAGTGCCCCGGGGCGTCGCGCCGGCCGGGCGGGCTGCTGGCACCTCTGCTCCCGCCGTTCCGACCTCGGGGTGCTCGCCGCACGGGCTGGCCGCCCTTTCAAACCGGCCCCGGGCGCCGGCGCCGCTGGGTGTCGCCCCGGGCCGGGCCGGGCCACGCCACCCCGGTCGGGGAGGGGCCGGGCCGGGGCTGCAGCCGGCCGAGCCGAGCCGGGTCCCG
>JANVCC010000030.1:22484246-22535696 GCA_025345505.1 Todiramphus chloris collaris
GGTCAGGCTGGCGGCGCGGCGGGGGCGCGGGGCGCCGGCATCGCCGGGACATCAAAGCCCGGGGCGCTCCCTGCCCGCCGCGCCGGCTGCTCGCCGCTGCCGCCGCAGAGCGAAGCCGCTGGCAGTCAAAGGAGCCCTTGTCTGCCGGCCGAGCAGTTCTCCGGGTGACCTGAAGGCTTCTTCCTCTGTGCGATCGTAAAAATGGGATGGGGCAGGAAACAAACAAACAAGCCCCCCCCCCCGCGCCCCCCCTCCCGCCCCGACAGCCACAACCCGCGCTGCCCGGGGCGCGGAGGTAGAGCGGAGGGAAGGAGCTGCCGCCCGGGGAGAGGCGGCGCGGGGGAGCCCTATGTCATGTCCGATGGAGCTGCCCTATGTCCGATGGAGCTGCCCTATGTCCGATGGAGCTGCCCTATGTCCGATGGAGCTGCCCCATCCCCGCCGCGGGACCGCGGGCTCGGGAGGCCCCCGCTGCGTGCCGCGGGGAGGGCGGCAGCCGAGCTGGAGGGCGAGGGCAGCCCGCACCTGCCTCCCTGCTCCGGCTCCTCGGTTCTTTCCAGCCAGTTGAGGAGAAGGGAAGAGAGGCTGCTGCACAGGGAGGGTTAGCGGCTGCATGCCTGCAATGCCTGGTACCCGTCTCAACGCAACGCAGACTCATTGCCTTTGTCACATTAACGCAGTCACATACGCGCTGCAAGACCTTGCATCCTCACTCACCGAGCAGTTTCTTCTCGGGAGGGAAGCAGCTCTGACTTCTTGCACGAAGA
The DNA here is from genome assembly GCA_025345505.1 of Todiramphus chloris collaris. Classification (NCBI taxonomy): domain Eukaryota; kingdom Metazoa; phylum Chordata; class Aves; order Coraciiformes; family Alcedinidae; genus Todiramphus; species Todiramphus chloris. Next base: position 22,485,014 of record JANVCC010000030.1, read on the forward strand.
GGCAGCTCGGTCACAAGATTTCCCATCCAAGCAAATATCAAAAGAAAATCGTTTCATTCTTACTAAGTTCCATTTTTATTGTTTCATTTTTGCTCATAAATCAGCAAACGTCAGAAGCTGCGGTATGAGCTGCTCTCATTCCTCTCGCCCAAACCAGATACTTGCTTTTCCTGCCTTCCTAAAAACACCTTTATTACCTCTGAGACAGAAATGGCAGCTGAAATTTCTGAAATCTTTTATTACCGGCTACACACACTGAAATGTCTACTGCTTGAGAGGGGCAACCCTCCTCTGCTCTAAGCAAGGTGGAAACTGAACATGGACTTCTCCACGGAACTGCACAGCAAATGACCCACGGAGCAGATGCAGTGAAGGGGGGAGGCTGACAAGGTATAAACGCAGCATTAGCTGTGAAAATGAAGCACTTCTGCAAAATGAACTTCTGAGGAAGGAACGAGAACAAATAATGTTTTACTCACCGAAAAGGCAGTAGAAGTACCTAAAATAGGCAAGAAAAACATTTCAAAAAGTCTAGAGAAGAAAAATACTGCATTTTCTTACAGGCAAAATGCTGATTCTATCCAGAATCAGTGTTCAAATGAATATAAATCTCTCGCTTTGAACCTTTTCTGAATTAGTTCTCGCAGAGTTCTGGTTACTAGAAGAAGCCACCGGCTCCTGCAGATCAGTCCTGACATTACCTGGTGCCTTCAAAGACACCCCAACACAAATAATAGAAAATCTCACCAAGCAACATAAGAATAGGGGAGTCATTAAAAATACATGTGATTTTGTAAGCAGATGCCTATTGCAACAGCCTGAACTACAGCAAAGCTGGGAAAGCACAGGGTGATGTGTGTGAACAGGCTGGAGTAAAATGGCAAAAAAAGGACTTGTTTCAGAAATTTTCCATGAACCCAGAAAGCGTAGCTGCTTAATTCACCACAAAAAGAGAGAAAAGGGAGAAACCCAGCTGGAAGCCTGTAAATAGTCCAAAGAGGACTAACTTGCCTGACAGGCAGTGTGAGAGTTCCCACTCCTGTGGAACCTTGCGCTCGGAGAGAGGGATTAGCCCTTTGTGTAGACGCGAGCTGCAAGAGGTGCGATCCCCGAGTCCAGTGCTGAGATTCTATTCAAGGCTTACTCAGCCAGGGAATTATCCTTCCCCAAACTGTGCCCACAGGTAGTTCTGAACAGCACAAAAAATGGATGCACTCTCCAGCCTCCAGAAAAACAAACTGCATCACAATAGCTCAACTTGGAATTCTTCATCAAGTGAAGGAAAGCCAATAGCCCATTCAGTGATGTTTTCTCCAGCTGGTCCAAACTGACAACAGTAAGACCTTATTCTCAACATGACCTCTGGATGACAGCTAGGAATTTAGAGCTCATTTCTATTACTGTGAAACATCATTGATGATAATTGCTTATCCTTTTGGGGAAGCTCACTTTGCCAAAGTAAAAAAGTCAACCTTAAGAAATAAACAGCTGCCAGCATTAATGTTGCCTGGGTGCTTCTGACCACCCATATTGATCCTGCTGATTGCTTCTACCCCTGTCAAGTCCTGTGTCATAGGCAGAAGAAGAAATGGAAAATCTCCCACCTTCCCGTCTTGGTCCTGTGCGTCTTCAGAGCAGGTGGACTGTGAGAGAATTCAGATGGTCAGGTCTAATACAGTGTTTACTCATTTGTGGGGTTTTTTTCTGAGTAGGTTTACAACAAATCCAAGTCTGGGTGGTTTCTCACTTGGAAAAGTAAACAGCCTACGTCTCAAAATATTTGCTTCAGTGCCTAGATTATTCAGGTCTAATTGTATTGTATTATAAAGCTTTGTCTTTGTTAGTTGACAGGCTTTGCGGTGTAACTCATTTGCAGGTGTTTGCAAGCCTGACAAAATGCTTGGCTGAAAAGCCACGGGGGTTTTTTTTGGTTTTTTTTTTTAGCTGCTTTTGAGCTTGCCTAGAAAGCCACACACAATGCTGCCGTTAACGCAGGCTGACAGGCTTCTGGGGGTCCCGAGTCTGCTTCCCTGGCAATCACAGTTGTAAGTGTTACGGGGAAAACAGTGGGTGGATCTGTGGAAGAAGTGGGTAAAGAACTGAAGTGAGTAAAGCCGCATGTGATGTCTGCTGACGGCATCGAAGTTGACAATAATGTAAACGCAGAAGCAAAATCGAAGAGATGGAATTCAGATGAATTAACTATGAGGTTTCCCGCACAGTGTAAAAATGACTCTGCAAGGCGCAGAGTTTTCCGGTTGATTTTAAAACCACGGCACTAAAAAAAAAAACATTAAAAAACGCAAGCACAAGCGCAGAGAGGCCTTTACTCCAGCAACAGTGGAGCACAAGCTGCTGCGGACGGGCACAAGGGCAGCAGCCGACACCCAGCACGCTTCCAAGCAGTTGCTGGCGGCTGAGCTCGGCTGCCCGCGGGTGAGGCCCCAGCTGCCCCACGGGTGAGGTCCTGGCCCCGTGGGTGAAACCCCGGCTGCCCCGCGGGTGAAGCTCCATCTGCCCTGTGGGTGAGGCCCTGGCCCCGCGGGTGAGGCTCCCGCAGCCCCGCGGCCTGGCCTCAGGTAGCCTGTGGCCAGTGAAGGATCCAGGCCCAGGCCGGAGGTCCGGGCTTAGCCTGGCGGGCAGGGGTCCGTGTCCGTCTGCTCTCCAGCCGACCCTCCGGCTGTATGCAGCGAGCACGGGTGGGCTGGGGAGCGGTGGCTGCGAGCAGAGGCCAGAGCCCGACAGACCCCGCCTGAGGCCAGGCTGCGCCTGGAACCTTCCAGAACCTTCCGGAGCACACAGGGCCGACAGTGGGCGCCCGTCAGGCGGGGTTGGCTGAAGGAGCAGGACGAGCGTCAGGGCCGGGGCCCTGCGGCATGCACGGTAATTGTCGTGACCTCCCCCTGCTCGCAGCGGTGCCCCTGGCCCTGGTGCGGCCATGGCTGATCCCCACACCGCCTCGGGCAGCCCTCGGCCTCAGGGCTGCGGCAGGCAGGGCCTCGGTAGCCACGGTGAGCGGTCAGCGGGCGCTGCTGCTGTCGGCGAGGCCGTGAGCAGTGCTTCTCCGCTTGTGCCTTTGTGTGACGGCACGGTTCGCCTTCAGATGCTGTTTTGCAGAAGTTAGCTGCTTACGACATCTGGAAAGGCTCAGATCTGCTCGTGCGTTGGTAGCGTTGCCCCCATCTCTGTTCGTAGGCCTCGGGGCAGTCATTTCCTCTGTGCCTAGGTTGCAGAATTTGGCGCTGTCAAAGAGCATTGTGGTCGGGAAGTGGAGTGATGTGCCGGGAACGGGGCCTGTGGGCGACGTGGGCGACGGTCTGATGATAGATACGGTGGAATGGGGTTTGGGGTTGCTTTGTTCCAGGAAATGCTGCTGAGTCAGCAGTTACTGCCCAGAGAGGGAGCCATGGGCAGGGAGGTGCCTTGGGACCACGAATGTGGAGAGTATTTTGAATTACAAACTTGTGTGTGTGTGTGTCCCGGCTAAACGATGGCAGCTAGACTCTGCTAGAGCAGGCTGGACTGAACCCTGGCACTGTCTGAAGCCGAACGGTAATGCCTGCTGTGTGCGCACAAGATAATCACAGTTACCAGGAAGTGTAGCAGCACAGGTTCTGGGATCTGTTGGGTGTTCACAAATGACCCTGCTCTCCAGGAATTGACTAGCCTGCCTCAGCTCTGCAGAGGACTTCCAACTGGAAGTCATGGAGTGAGTTTATGAAAGGGCCTGCCCTGTTGCTGACAGGGTATGTGTGAATCCGAGCAGATTTGTGGAAATAATCACTTCTACTGAAATACAAACCAGTGAGCTATTTTGGATCCCTTCAACATTTAAACTGGGGGTGTTGCATAGTCCCGAGGGACACCGGCCTTGGTATAAACACTGATGCAAGGCGTAGGGCTGGCTCTGTGTCCAGCAGAATGCCCGTCCCCTGTCAGTCTCATTTTGTGTTTCTGATTTCCCCGTTGTGTGAGCAAAGGCACAGTAGGTATTGTGTAGTCACACAGTAACACGGGCCTCGTTGCTTTCTCTAGAGGCTCATAATGAATGTCAGCAATGCTTAACCAAAGGCAAGGTGAGTGTCTCCTCCTAGGTATCGTAGTGTGTAAGTTAAAAGTACAGCAAAGAAGCAAGAGAAAAAATATTTAAGTAGATTAAAGTGATTAGACTTATTTTGCATTTATATACCTGCCTTCTATGTCTTTACCTCACGTGAAGATATCTAAGCATCCTGTCCATCAACACTTTGAGTTATTGTTCAGGATATCAAACAAATCATTAATTAATGAAATATAAGTAGCAGGGCATAGCAGTGATGTGGGGGAGTTAGTCTAAGATAGCATTCCACACACATCTGCACTGTGTTTGGACCACGCTGGGTTGTGGATAGATGAGGAGTCATCAGGAGAGACCAACTCTTTGAAGGACAGGTCCTAAAGTTTGTGTTTTCGCAGTAGGGTGGAAATGTCGAGAGTGCTATGACCACTAATCGGGTTATCCCATGCCCAGGGGTGCGATTCTTTTCATTGTCATAATCTGTTAAAACAACAAGCCATCCACGTCCTGCAAGCCTAACAAACACGCTGAACACCAAAGGCCATGTTTGCTCCCAGTGTTGAGTACAGTTGCAGTCAAGAAGATTATTGAGGCTGGAAGGTATTCAAAATGAGAGGAAAGAAATGTCTAAATTTAGGATGACAGATTAAAATTATTCCTAAGTAATGTGTAGGTCACTGGCAAACAATCAGCCACAGCTTCCCAAAACAGGAAGTTATCCCATCTCGCCTGCCATAGCGGCAAAGCAGCAGTCCCTTTTTGTGGTCTTTCTTGCTGCTTGCACCCTAGATTGGGGTTTCTGTTCGCCATCCAAATGACATCAGCAAACAGTCTGCGAGAAAAATGAGTTGTGTTTCAGTGTCACAGATTAGCTGGCTCCACGTCTCTGGACAGTGAGATAATTTGAACAAAGTCCATGACTTAAATGTCTCTTTTTGGTCTTTTCTTAACCCCGAATGACAAAGTACAAGGCTTGCGTAGCATGAGTACTGTACTGAAAGTGGGGAGAGAACAGCCCAACTCCAGACTGTCAGCACAGTGAGAGCTGTCCTGTTCCAAACCATCCTTCTTCGGTCACATCAAATAGTACATCTGGGAGAGAAAAATAATAGTTCTTCCTAATGTTCTGTGTTAATTTACCTTTAGATGTACAAAGGCAAAGCTTCAGTATGAGCGAATGTGAAAAGAGGAGACTCAATCTTTGTTGCTTGTCTCAGTGAGGACTTGTCCTGCCTTCGCTTCAGCCTGTGGCAAAGCTCCTGGGAACTTTATTAATGAGATCAAGACCTGGGACATCTCTGTCCTGAGAAATCAAGCCCTTTATCTAGGTGCTTGCGTGTGTTATTTAGTTGCATAAAGCACAGTTGCAGATGTCTGAACATACACAAAATCAAGCACGTGTAATAAAAGCAAACATTTGCTCTGCATTCAGCTTGAAAGGCTCCATCACAGATTGCTGGGTGGAGACCTGCAGGGCTACCTGCTCGCTTGCCACGACAGGCTGTGGCCCCTGCTGAGCAGCACAGAGCTGCTCCCACACCGTGCTACCCAGCAAGCGGGCGAGACATCAGGCTCCTCACACCTCTGCTCGGTGGAGTTACCCTTGGCGAGGAGATACCTTGCACAGTGCAAGCACTATTCCTTTTCTCCCTTAGCTCTAAGTCTGCCCCTTTATCTCCCTTACTGCTCAGTCTTTTTCAACTGCCATTTACTTTTCTCATGTTTTTAGTTTACCTACCCTGTGATCCTGTTTCCACTTATTTTCCTAATGTCTTTGTCCTTCTTTTACTCTTCTCTTTTTCACTGAGCTGTTGGTATAAGGCAGATCAAATAATTTCAGGGTTAAAGCAGACCCTTGATCTCACAGCATGTAATGGATCTGTAATTAGGCCATGTATCCCTGTGAGAATGGGCAGTCTGGGAATTTGCCAGGATTTACAGGGGGATTTAGTAGCATACTAAGAGTTTCCAGACCTATTAAATTCTTTAAGAAGTTTTAAAGACGCCGCTGATTTAGGCAGGGAAAGATTTTGAACCAGGGCATCTCTAAATACACATAACACTGAGAGATGAGAAATAGAAAAATGCTTCTTTTGCGAGCAGAAAAGTCTCAAAGCTTTTGTAATTTAACGTGCAGAAATAGATTTTCAAAATTCTCTCAGTAACACATGGCTGGTTTAAGCCATAAGATGTGTGTTTTCTCTGGGAATTGATATTTATGTATTTGATAGGACATGAATTTTAAAATAGAGCTTAACCAGGCATTATGCATGCATCGTACTGTAGTGTGTGTGGCTACTGCTGCTTCCTGATCTTCGTAAGCACGTTTAAAAAAACCATGAAGTATTTGCTTTCTTCCGTCCTGCCTCTTTGCCATTTATAAGGTTCTGCAGCATTACCTTTTTCTGTATCTTTTGGGGAGATCAGATAGGGTCTGTTCAGTGCCACGTTATTTTATTACAAAGTCCTAGTTTATTCTTACTCACAACAGAGAACAAGTATGAGCTACTGTTGTTTGCTTTCCAGAGAGGAAGGGCAAATTAATTATAGCATAAAAATACTTTCCTCCCCTTACTCCAGGTCTCCATACTTTGGATTTTAAGCTTTTATCTTAGACAGGGTGGAAGGTAAGGGAAAGGAAAGGCAGAAAACAAATGGTCAGCTTTCTCATAGTAGCAAAAACTTCTATTTTTTTTTCTTCCAGGTTAAAGATACCCATTTTTTTCAATGACTGCCCCATAAAAAGACCACACAGACATAAAAATGAGTCCTCTTAACTGTACAGCAAAGTGAGCGTAAAACTTTCTTTAACTGTGACCTGGTCAGATCTGAGTTTGTATTAGCAGTGGGTTTGGCTTGTGAGATTTGGCTCTAGGCCTAAATTCAAATTTTCCTTCAAGTGTCATTTATATCAGCATCTCTGAAACCAGTTCGCATCTGTACCCTGACTGCAGCGGTTCGAATGCACCTGTTGGCTTTAAATTGGTTCATTCCCATGGAACCTTCAGGTCTTGCAGCTACAGTGAGTTTAAATAAGTCTTTTTTTACGTATAAGAATATAAATTCTGCTGTTTCTGTAACTGCTGTCTCGATTGCCTCCCCCGAGGGCATGCTCAGTGCTAAACCCATGTGTTTCTGAAAACGCTGACCGGTGTGCGTAGCGGGATGAACAGAAAAATACTAGAGTCTGCCTTGTGCCTAATAGCTTGGGGTTTATCTACATGCAGAGGTACAGTGGACTTTTATTCTTGACACAAGCTCAGAGTAGCTCTGTCACCTGCGGGTAAAGCGGTTCCGTTGCAGTCTTTGGCATTGTGTTGGATTTGTTCCACTGGTCACCCAGCTGAACGGCAGAGTTTGGCCTTCTTTAAATGCCAGCAGCAGTAAGAGGGGATAGGCCATTGTGTCACACTGTGAGTTCTTGCAATTTAATCTAAAGTATCAATCTGAAGAGGTTCTGGAAAACAAATTTGCAGCTTAAACATCAAGCACAAACTGTCCCTTCCTCTTTCCTCACTGAATTAGCTTTTGAAAGGCCAAGAGCTGCTGCAGAGATAAGAAGTGAAGAATTTACAGCAGGTGGTACCAACTGTACAAGTAGGACTCCCAGCCAGAATCATCTGACACCCAGCTGGGGAGCAGCCCCGGGGACCAGAGGGTGACTCAGGCGGAAGCCAGGAGAGAGAAGCTGGCTGAAGCACCAGGCTCGTTCCAGAAGTGTGTTATTATTCTCTCTCGCTCAGTGAGATAACCCCAGGGAATGCTGTGTTCAAATTAAAGAAGACTTTTCGTTAGTCAACCAGTTCTCTTCCTTTCCCAAAAGAAAGAGCAAGCAGCAAGTGCGAAGTGCTGTATTTGGTGACAAAGGGTGCACGCATGAGAGAGACTGGTGAGTTCCCAGTCTGTACCAGGGCGAGGCCCTGGTCTCTCCAGAGAGACCTGTGGCTCTACAGAGAGTTCAGGGGGTCTAGAGCCCCATCTGCCACAGCCCCTGCTTGGCAGTGCACAGTTGGTACCCGGAATCTCTTCAGGCTGGGGCACACACAGACACGCACATCGATAGCAGCACGTTCTGACAGCTCCTTTTGTAGAGGGCAACAGCACTAACATACTTGGTGTGCGTGGTGGTTCTTGCTTCCTTCTCACCCTGGGTCAACATCTAGAAAATAAACTTAAATTTCTTGGTGTGAAAATGGTAACATCTATTCTTCATTTCCGGGGCTGGGAATTGTAGTATTTATTTTGTGAAGATTTTTGTTGAAGACAGTAGTGTGTTGGTGTAATTTCTGCATGTCTGCACAGGCCTTTAAGTCTTTCTTGGTTTAGAGTATTGTTACAATTAGGATTTGATCTTCACTCCAGGGAAACCTCCTCTGAAAAATACTGAGAAATGCTCAGGACTAATATAACTCTTCTTATTTTCATACTTTAAAGAAGTGTTTCTGTCAGAGCTGTTCTTGCTTTCTGTGAGCCAGTGGTGCAAAGTAATGGTTGTAAAATCATGCAAGGCCTCACTCAGTGCACGGGTAGCTTGGTTTGCTTTGTTTCTTCTTATTCTGTGCATGTGGTTTTACACCGTTCTGCATCCTTCCAGTTTCAAAAGTGGTTGTCTCTAGCTAGCACTTTACTGAGGAAGGCTGTAACCTGCCAGACTAGGGTCTGGCTTTCTCAGCGGTTTTCCGCGGGTAAACCTTGCCTTTTTTGGTTGGTTTTTTTGTTGTTGTTTGTTCTTTTAAACTGATGGTGAGTTGACTGTCCAAGAGCAGTGCCTGTGTTTAAGTGGATGCTCTGAAACACAGAGCACTGCCACAGCAATGTGACAGTCTGATGCAGGACATGCTGGTGTGCTGAATTCTGTCAGTATTAGAGGAATGAAGGCTGGGAAGCAGCCCCAAGCCCACTAATGGCTTATCTTCAAAGCACGTCTGGCGCACCGCGCATTAAATATGTAAACTGGGCTTTCTGTACTGCAGCTTCCACCAGACAAAGAGAATACTTTTCAAAACTCTTGATTGTTGTTACTAAGCAGAGTGAGGTTGCTCATCGTAGAGGTGGAACGTTATGAAACTAAAGAAAGCAAAACAAGGGCTGCTTTGGCAGTCTGACTGGGGAGTTTCCATTCTTCCCAAGGTTCCACCTCCTGGTGTTGGAATACCACCCAGTGCCTCGGTGTGTCTCACACGGGCGACAAAGAAAGCTTTTTCTGCTCTTTTTGCTGTGTGCATGGTATGGTCCACTTTAACAATATCAATAACTTGTGATTTTTAATAGCTAAAGTAACTTAAATCACATCTTCTGCAGTACCCACCTGACCCATCTGGTATTTTTGATGCACTTGGCAAAGAAAACAGCATACTTTTGGGACTGCTTTTGTAGGAATGCAGGCTGCAGCTGGGCACTGCTGTGCAGATAAAGCAGCGCACGTAGAACGCTGATGTCCTGGTGTAGCTACACTAATAACCTTCCAAGGTGATTCACTGCTTACTGTCTCCTGTGGAGATGAGATGTGATGGGGGCTAGGGTGGCTCAGTAAGGGTGGCTTCTCTGCCGTGCTGCCCTGGCACTGACTGTAGAGGCAATCTGGCTGGGCAGCACAGCAGCAGCTGGGAATGTCAGCTCTGCGTCCCGAGATGAAACAGGTACATCTGGATCTACATAACTTCAGTCTTGTAGCAGAGAGGAGGATGGTGTGCTCCTCACGAGCGGGAGAGTTGGGCTGTTTGACGAGCTGCTGGGGTATGCTGGAAGAAGAGCTGTCCAATTAATTGCAGTTTGCTTTGATCTGAGTCTGGGGGGGAGGCTACAGAGTCTACGTGGGGGAAATACATCTATGAAACTTTCCCTTCAGGTTCTGTGGGTTGATTAAGACCTTTAAAACAGGAAAGCCTAGCAAGGCTGTGTTCTGGTGTGGGGTTTTAGCATTTTCAGTTCTAGTTCAGCCATGTTGGGGCAGGTAAGTAAACAACTTCAGGGAAACAGTACATCAGGTAGTAATTACACTCAGAATAAGAATGAGTAAGAGTTTCCTAATGGAAAGATGTTTTGCAAGTAGTTCCACCTAGGCTGATTGTTTTGTCTTGAGTGTTGTACGTCAGTGTATTGCTGTCTTGGCATCTCTTACTGATCCATACTCTCTAGACTGCAAATAAAAAGCCAGACATATTTTCCCATAGCTACAGGCCCACTTGCCACGCTGCTTACATTATCAGATGCCACTCTGTTGAAGTTTCAGGCACAGCTTCTGGTCTGTCCAGGAGATGAGGGAGAAGTTTTTGGAGGATTTAGGATGAAAAATAGGCCCAGTGGAACGTGGGGTGAGTTGTATCTGTAGGAGAGATGCGTGTACAGTTGAGAAGCTATTTAAGATTCTCTGTGTGCAGACTTTGAGAGAAAACAAGGTACAGTCTTGTGTTGCTCATGATCTAAGTTTGAGGAATATAAAGAAATACTAAACTTCATAATCTATCCTCTGCCGTTCCTAATGAACCCACTCTCCAACATGAAAGGTGTCGTGTGTGTAATTTGAATCTATCTTACTATAATAGAATCTTCTCTTTGCTGTTCTTAGGTTTAGCAACTGTAATTTAGATTTCATATTTCCATCTGAAGTTAATTGTTATTCCTCATAGATGAGGGGGAGCTGCCAAAGGATTCCTCATCAAGAGAGCTCAAGCTAAATTATGCTTCACGTCAGTTAATCTGAAATTTTCTGCCAGTGTTCAGAAGAGATCCATCCCATAAACAAGAACAGCATTATTTCGTAGGGATTCTTCTGGCCAAAAGCCACAGTACTTTGCTTTTGCTCTTACTATTTTAAAATTGTGCACTTTTGGCAACAATTTAAATATATCTTCCCAGCATAATATTTTTCCATACACAGTTTTCCCCAGAATGACAGTTTGGGATTGGGAGTAAAAAGTGTTATTTTAGGACACAGGGGGGGAAAGAAAGAAATAGTGGATTACACAGAAGTTAAGCAAAATACTTGTGCATTACAGTGCAGACAGAAAAAGAAATCCAAAGCATGATAGCCCATATTGGCACCTGTCAAAGGATTCCCAAATCCCTTCATAAACGAGCAGGACTGTTTCCTCTGATAACAGCCTTCAAGCCACACAGAAAAGAAAAAGCTGTCAGGCATCCACAGCACTCAGGCAAACATCTCCTGCAGAAAACAAACCGCTTCTGTCTTCCTGGGGTACGTTCTGGGTCACCTTTGTTGCAGCACGTGTTGGTCCAGGGGCTGTAGGAACACAGCCAAGCGATCACAGGCTCATGGCAGGGGGGAGGAGGCAAGTGGAATGCTGTAAAAAGGTAAAGAGTTCAATATCCTCTTAAGGGTTAAATATAAACTGTGTTGACAGAAGAGTAAATAATAGCAAGTAGGCCCCCAAAATGAGATGATCTGGCCATTATTAACCTGACTGATTTTTAACCAGCTCCTCAAACGTGGATTTGAAGCTTTTTCATGTCAATCTTAATGAAAGATCAGAGCATTGATCCTGTTAATTGTCACAGTGGTTTAATATGTGTGACAGTCTGAATGAACTACTGAGCATCAGAGCTCAGAAACCTGAGGAAGTCACAGAGTAAACCCCACAGTTGTGCAGATACTGTTGGCTGCTGGTGTGGAGTGCAAAGATTTCACAAAAATCAATGTCAGGCTTCAAAAACAATTGGAAGTTTTAAACCCAGTGAGATACACTTGATGCTGTTATCGAAAATCAAAATTTCTTCTGGTGCCCTTCCATCATGTTTCAGATTACCTCTCAGCGTAGCATGGCAGACAGCTTTGCTTGCAATGACAAGTACAGGTCAGTATGGCTCCAGACAGGCCAAATACAGAATTCTTCTTCAGAGGACTCTATCAGGAGCTTTATTCATTTTGCTGTGTAGCTTTATTGTGTTTTTCTGCAGCATTCTGTTTCCATCTGAAAAATTACAGTACCTAAGGCTGATGACATTGGGTCTAGGACTGCAGAAAGTCATTTTGCAGCTGCCTGAACTCTGTCAAAGCAGAGGGAGGTACCAAGCAGTTTGAAACTGTTCTTCATGCAAGGAGTAACAAAATAAAAATGAGAGTGCTGAGGCAGAACTGAAGCTCTGGAACGATTCCTGTGTCTGTAACCTAACGTCACGAGGCTGAGAGAGGAGCCAGTGCTAAGGTTTCTGTGGAGCATCTCTACTGGGGCAGCTTTTGTCTAAGTGTTCATTCAACCACACAAGAGCATTTCTAATTTATTCAGGCTTTCGGAGATGTTATCTAGCTGCTTTTCTGACTTCCCCTCCCTGCCAGTGCACATTCTAGAGCAAGGAATATAACCTCACTGCCCCTTCTGTGCCTCCTGTTCCTTTTGCCCTTGCAGAGTAACCCTTGTGCTCCTGGCTGGTACAGTCTTGTGGTGTTTATTACTTTGTTTATTTGGCATTGGTACTGAAGATGCCACAGCAGCTTGTTCATAGTTGTGGTGCATGTTGTGCACAGGTCACGTAAATGGGAACCCCCCTTTTCTCAATAGCTTGATATTGGTCAGATTTGATATTGCCACTGTGACTTTGTCACACGGAAGGCAGAAGGACATAGTAACTTCATTTGTGAGATGGATGTTCCTGTGGCATTCTGTGGGTCCTGGGAGAGAGACCCAGACTACAATTTTGGGCTGCCAAACACCCTATGATCTCCCTACAGAGAGCACAGGATGTAGTTGGTTGTTATTCCTCTGCTTCTCCCCCTCTTGTAGCAGTGATATCTGGATTGGTGTATTTGTGTCATTAGAAGCAGGTGCCCGAGGTAGCAATCCTAACTGCCCTGCTCAGCTCTTGGGCTGAGTTCACGTCCCAAGGAGTATTCTGCAAGTAGTGCCCTGGTTTTAGGCACACTGTGTGACTGGGGAAACTGGGGGGTACAGAGAGCAAAGGAAAGCTCAGGGGGCTCTGGTGGCTTTGGAGAGCTGTGGTTCATAGTGCAGGAAGGGAGGGAGCACCTTGTTGGTAGAAATTACCAGAGATTGGACTGTTGACTGCTTTGAAGGACTCTTGATTTTGCCAGGTTGATGCCTTTGTCCCATAAAGCCTTTCCTCAGACTCCAGCTCTCCCATAGATGTTCAGTGGAAGCTGTTCGGGTCGAACATTTTGAAACACAAATGTCTGCAGACTTCAATGTTTGTCTCTCAGCAGTGTTGAAGTAGAGACAGATGTACACAATGAAAAGTTCTGTGATGTAGCTTGGGCAGCAGATGCCACGGGTCTGGCTGCTTGGGGAGTTATTGGGTAGTGGACTGTGCCTTCTAAATAAAAGGAGAGTGTGAAGTCGAGATGGCCATCAGCCTGTGTGTTCTGTGGAAAGGATGTGTAAACTCAGCTTCAAAGAAAACTCAAAGGGCTGAAAGAAGTCAGAAGGGAATATAACTGAGTCATTCGGTTTTCCAAAATACAGCTGAAACTGTACCAGATGCTTTGTATCCTGACCAAAGCTGTCATTGTTTATTTTGAGGCCGATTCAGGAGTAGTGCAAGGTGGACCTGCCTTCAGTGAAGCTGGCAGACTTGCACTCGTTCCCACACAGTTGACTTCAGTCCAGCTGCTCAGATGATTGTAGGTGTTTTATGGAGCTGGTAACAGTAAATCATAAATCCAGATCAAGAGCCCTGGAGTTGCTTGTGCACGTTTGGCTTACGGCAGTGATGAAGTGGCTCTACTAGTGCCTTTGTGTGAGAATTCTTTTAGAGATAACTTGAACCGCTAAAGTTCCTTGTTGATGTTATTTTCTAATTTCACATGCCTTGGAGAAGAGTCGTTGGGTTGGAGTAGCTCTGGACAAGTCTCGCTATCACTGCAGCTGGCTGTAGCTTCTTGCTCTGGAGAAAATGTCAGCCTCTGGTACTTGGGCACCCGTGTAGGCCACCCTGCTACAGGTAGCGACCTCTGCTCCAGGGCTGGGATTTCAACTGGAATTTCAAAAACCGAAGGACACGGTGACCTGCAGCATAACTGCTATTCCAGCAGTCTTACAGGAAAGAATAGCTTAAGATAAGGATTTGCTTCTGTGCTTAATCTCTGTTGCTGTAACTGAAGAAAAGCTTTTAGTACAGACCTTGAGAAGGAAATGCTGAAATTTTTTCTTTAGATCTTCTGGCATCATAAATAAAATGTTGATTATATCCTGCTACTCTGCTGGGTGTAGGGCACAGCACTGCTCTGTGGAAATTCTTCTCGTTTTATCTGGTAGGATAGCTTTGGTCTTATGTCTTAATATACATATATAGATTGTTATCTGTGATCATAAAATAAATACATAAAATACACTGCTTCAGATAGAACCAAGGGGCAAATCTCACTAGTCAGGGAAGAGGAAGCAAGTCACGACTGACGGCAAAAATATGGGAGAAAAAGCAAAACTGAACAAAGTGTCTGAATTGCCCCCACTATGCTCTGCAATGTGTTTGCTCATGCAGAACTGCCCTGATGTTGAGCTGAAAGGATTGCTTTTTGTTACTCAGTCGTTCAGCCTTGCTCTCCAGCGTGTGAAGACGCTAAAGCCTGAGCTTGAAGCAGAGTTCTCCTCAGTTGTCTGTAGCTATCCCCTTGTAGCTGTGGCTGACGGCAGCAGCGTGGGTCCTTTCGCACACGTGTCTGGGTGCACGCAGGTGTTTGGCAGCAGGAGCAGCGCGGACCCCAGACAGACGGTCACAACAGAGCTTCTTTTGTTGAGCGGGAAGGGAAGCGTGGCTCCTTCCACTCGCAGCAGAGAGGAGAGCTGCAGCTGCTGGGGGAGTGCTGCTGCCCACAGCCGGCACTCGGGAGGGGACGGCGAACGCTGTGCCCGTTTGCTCGGCGCTCCAGACTGCGCGAGCGGGCAGCTCTGCTTCCTAAGCTGGACGCAGACCTCGGAACAGCGAGGGGCTCGGTGTTCCTGCCTGGGGAGCAGGTCTGCAGGTCATGTAGCACACGTACTTTGCATTGTTTGCCAGACTAGTGCTTCAGACACCCAGAATCTTACGGCTCTGATGGGTTTCTTGTAATCTTTCCCAGCGCCAGCATTTTCATACAGTTTGGATTGAAATACACATCCACTATGGTACTTTTTGTGCTTTTAATATTTGGAACATAGATCTTTATCAGGTCTTCTGGTCCTTCTGTTAAAACACTGAAGGCAGTAGAGCATGTCTCTTTGCTCCTTTGTGGATCCCAAAGTGCTTCAGCAGCACCACGGCTGGGTTATTGTCTGGAGCAGCAGTGTCCAGCCGTGCTTCTGGGGGGGCAAGTTCCTGAAGAATGCCCAGCCTTATTTTGTGGGAACATTGGTTCTAGCAAACAAAAAACTGCTCTTTTTTAACAGGAATGATAAAACTTTCTAAGATGAAGGAATGGGAGGACTGAGACAAGCAAAATTCTGCAACCAGTAGGATTTTGGAAGCATTCAGGTCATAGTTCGTTCTGGATCTCTTTGGATTCAAAAGGAGTTTTAATTCTCATTATCAGAAATCTTGTTCCATCAGAAAGTGAATTTTGTTGATGTAAAGGACCAACATTCTAATAGGGCTTTTGGACTACACTCATCCCAGGAGTGGTATTTTCTCACTGAGTATGGATCACTCATACTCATTTTAGTCTGAAAAGCAGAACCTGTTTGGATTGTTACCTTTTACTTGGTGATCAATTTATACCTTAACATAAGGCATTCTTCCATTGTGGTTTGCATTTTTTCTGATGAAAAGACACTTACATTAACAAGATGGATACGAACACCACAGTGCTGGGGTTTGGGTTTTTTTCAGTAGGTAATCAGGTTGTTCCAGCTAATACGGGACAGTCATATTTATTCAATTTGTGCAGTTTAGTTCATGGTGATTTTTGTTTGTCGAAGGAAAACTATATTGGGGTGGATTTCTGTGAAGTCGGAAGCCCAAGGCTACACAGAAATGTGCTGAATTTTCATGTGCTCACCACATTTCCGTGCACAAATCAAGTTAATTGAGTGCATGTTTTTGCTTGGGGCCTTGTGCTTCTGGTTTAAAAGGAGAGAGGCTTTTTATTTTGTTCCCTCTTAAAACAGTCTTTCTTAGGAGTGCATACAGATCAGTTTGACTCTCTGCAGGTCATGTTTGCTGTGAGGTAGTAGCAGAGGCAGTGGGAAGGTGAGGAGTTAGACTGTGTTTCTGCTCTGGTACAACAGAGACCAGTCCCTAGTGTATTTACGGCCCAGCTGAACTCCAGCTGCCAGCAAATCCTGCCAGATCATCTTGGGCCCTTTCTCAGAAGAAAAGTCAGGGAGAGAAGGCTTCAGCAAGGGCAGATGGATGCACTGGGACAGTGATGCCGTTGCTGTAGCCAAGCACACTTTATCTGAGAAGGTAACTGCACCTTTCTCACATACAGTGGTCCAGGGATTTTCACTCTGGTGTTCGGAGGACAGTCAGTCTCCCAGCTAGCACAGGTGTTTCTGCTTTCTTGGGGTTCCTTAAAGTGCAGGCATGGTCTGTCCTAAACTATTTCAAAGTATGCCCAGAAAATCTGACAAAATAAACAGAAGTGTCCAGGGTTGAGGTGAACTCCTCGGGTGCAGCAGTGGGAGGGTAGGAATTGATACACTGCTTTGGACTGAGTTCAGCGTAGGCTGTAGCTGTGAGTGGAAGGACAGATCCTGGCAGTTCTGAGCTGGTGCTGCAGATTGGTCGGTAATGTAACAGGCATAGGAGAGGAACACAAAAGAGCTCTGTGAGGGGAAGAACACAACGTGAACTGCAGACTCATCTCACTGAAACTTGCCTGGAAGGACAGGAAGGGCAAAGAGGTGTCTACCTGTCTGGGCTGGGGCCACGTTTCTGCTGGGGGTGTCCTACGTGGCAGGGACACGACTGAGTCTAGACCACTTCTGTTTGCTCTCAGCTTTATTATTGCTATTACTATGACAGTTGCTGTAATCCAGCACACTTAGCCAAGCTAAACTGCAGCGTTCTTGGTAACAAAATTCAGCGTGTTTGGACTTCTTTCTTGTCTCCCGTCAGGTGAATCATAGCTCATACTCAAGGTATCTGCACTTTGACCTTTCCCTGCTGCCCTTGGCAAGCATGGAAATGACTCTGATGGGACTTGGCTGCCGAGTAGCAGGAGTCTGGAGAAGAACGTGGTTAGTGTAAACTTACATATCCTATTTTTCCTGATAGCATATGCCACTGATGAATAAAGATGTTGCCAAACTGACTGCAGAGTATGTTAGTATTTAATCAGCCTTGTTGTTCACAGTGGAGCAGTGTTTTCTGTGTTGGCAGACAGAGGTGGCTCATGTGTGGGCCGTGGGATTCATAATTCAATGCAGCCGCTCCAGGGTTTTGCCGTGCCAGGAGGAGAGTGTGGGCTGAGGAGTGCATCATGGAAAGCAGAGCCTATCTTCAAAGCGTGTCTTGTGTTCTTTGTTACATCCTCAAACTTGAACTTGGCAAGCAATTTTATGAAATAACTAGAGGAAGGTAGGGGCCTATAAAATGATGCTGACGTGTGGATCATGAGGCACTCTTGGAGAGGGTCAGTTCACAGCCTTTATGGGACATTGTGGAGTAGGAAATCATGCACACGACAGACTTCTAGGCTTCTGGCTACATGCACCAGTTATGGTAGCACTTGAATATAAATGCCAGATCTAAAATCAAGAAAAGGAAAAATCCTGAAATTGTACCTGCACAGTGCCAGGAAGGAGTCTCATGAAGATTGCTAAAATAAAACTGAGTCTTCCAAGGCGCCAAGAAATCGTCCCTTCAGAATGTCCCTGCAGCTGGAAAGCTCTGTGTCCCAGAGCCTTCCAGTTCGGGGAGCTGTGAAACAAGTTTCAGTCTTGCTACTTGGTCAGGGGCTTGGGAAGAGACCCGTTGCACAAAAGGTGGTACAGCCAGTGCTGCTGTTCCCTCACACTGGCTGTGACACCAGTGCTCGTGGGTGGCAGAGCTGCGGAGAGAAAAGTTACACTTGTGCTGATCGTTGAACAACTCTTACTATGGAAATTGGATCTGATTTTTTCCAAGGTGTACCCATCAATTAGGAGAAGTTGTGTGTGATTTGGCTTAGTACTGGGGCACAAAGCTGAAGGATTTCCCTCCCTGGACTGTCTTTGCATCTTGCATAAGTAGAAGGAGTGGTACTTACCTCGCTGGTATTCCTTGGAACAGCACATAACACCTTCTGCACTGGGACCCGTGTTCTGGTGGATGGGGAAGCTCATTATGTTGGTTTCCTTGGCCTTGTGATTACTTTGTTTTTATGGTTTTTCCTTGCCTGAATGTGATTACCTCGATTACTGGCTATTCTTGCCAGTGCAATCCTAATAGCCCTATTAGCTGGAGGAGGGGAAACTCCTGCCAGTTTCCTCTGACAGTTCATCATTCAGTTGCCATCTGGTTGCTGGTATCAGGAGAAAACATGTTTTCCATCAGGAATAACATTTTTTTCTTGTAATGAACCTCAGTATCTTCATTATGTGCCTCTGATTAATTGAGTGAGAGGTAAGATGTAGGATTCTTGAGGGTTTGGGGCCTTCTGCATGCTGTGTGCTGTGTTACATTTGGGTTTAGATGCATCCCGGCTGTGCTGTTCATGGTAAGTTCATTGCTGTGCCTCCTGAAAGCTGCAGTGCATTGAGAAGTCACTTAGAGCAATATCCATGGCTGGTGTGATGCTTATGTGTATCTTACAGAAAAACTGTACAGCCATAAACGGGAGAGTTCAGTCAGGATTAAGGAGTGGAGAGAGGGAGAGAATTATGTTTAAATAGTGTAGTAATTGATTGGAAAGACTTCAAGGCAATCACTATCATTTTTTTCTCAGACTGCAAAATTACAATTGCTCTCTTAGCTAAACAGATGATGCCAGATTACACACCTCTCTTCCTTCCCACTTCCACTGTTCTCTTCAGTGGCTCCAGTGGGTTTTTCTCATTATCTTCAAGGGGTGATCTCACTGGATCTGGCTGAGGAGCACGTACTCCCTCCCTCCCTAGTTAGTTCTTACTATTGGCTGCCCTGGGTACTCCTTCAGCCTTCCTCTTAGCCTCTGTTATTGCTGCATTTCCTTGTGCCTTTGCTGTCTCTTCCCATCCGTTTCCATGTTCTGGAGGAGTTCCCCAGTGCTGCTGCTGTTGTTGTTTATACAAGCTGGTTCACGTGAAGGAAATGCAGATGTTGTTTAGCCAAACTGTCTCATTTTAATTTTCTAGATTTATAATAGAGCAGCTGTGACCAAATCCCAGCTGAAGAAACTTTTGGGATTCTTTTTTCCTGTAAGTGTGAAATGATACAAACCTTTGGAAGAGGGGAAAAGTGTCACCTAAAGCAGTAACAGTGAAACCTGACTATGTTCAGGCTGTTTGTGTTACAGGAGCGATGCATTCTTTGACCGGGAAATTTCTGCCTAGAAGAACTGACCTTCTGATGGGAATTACATCTGCAGCTTTGTGGTTCAATACACGTGTGTGGATGGGCTGTAGTGTGCGGTAAAACACGCTTAGCAACGTCACACTTCTTCCCTCTGCCAGGTTTCATCTGGGAAGAACAGTGAGGTGGTGTGGACACAGGGAAAAGCCATACAGAATTAATTCCCATTTATTGTTTCTAATGGGAACCTAGCACTTCTAGGTGTTTCCAGCAGCAGTCAGGCCCTAGCTTGAGAACTAGGAATGCTTTTCTTTAACATCAGGTTATTCAGTGGGCTGGGCTGTGCGGGGAAATGCTTTGCCCTTGCTCTTTCAGCCTCTTTCTCCCATCATCTGCGCGCGCACACACACACACACACACACACAGGTACTGGGGACCTGCCCCGCGTGCTGCTCCAGTGGCTGCCTCTGGATGCACAGGCAGCAGCACAGGTACTTTATCACTCTGATGTCATGGCTAAGGTGTTGTCCTTGTAGTGGCAAAACCGTGCCATTGTTTACCTGAACCTTCAGTCCCTGGTGAAGGTATGCAACCAAAGATACCCACTTTGTCCTTGTAATCTCTCTCCTCTTTTTTTGTAGCTTAGTGGTGAGCTGGGAAGGTGGGTTAGTTTGAGTGGGAATTCACAGAGAGCTGCTATTAGTAACAGAAACCAAACCAGCCAAACTGATGCAACAATAGGGTAGAAGTGGTTGGTGACAGGAACTTTGTTCTAGGGTGTTTCTGCTTGGAAATTTTGGCTCGTGGAGGCTACAGGCAGGAACACTGAGGGAGTTATTTTCTGCTTTACTATTTAGGCTCATGAACAGAGATGGACGATTATATCTTTCAGTTCTCATTTATATATAATTATATCTTGATCACAACTCCAAATAATAAATCCCCATGTTATGCAGTGAAGGAATCCGAACTTGACACATCGTTTGGGCAAAGTCTTGCAATGTGGGAGGTCAAACACTTCTGAACATTTTACTCAGTCTAATGCCTTAAGCCCAGGCCGTTCTTCACCTTCCTCTTTGAGAGGAGGAAGAGCTGGAATAATGTCAGACCTTCCTGGGCAAAAGAGTTGTTAGAGCCGACTAGCGTCAGTTTAGCATGAGAAATGCTTTCAGAGCAGCTTGCCAGGAGACAGACTGAGCCTGATTCCTGTTGTCTTTGACAAGTCAGCTGAGATCACCTTGTTAGAGCAAGATGTCCAAGATGTGCAGGGCTTGAGCAGAGCCCAGAAAATAGGGAGACAGCACTGACAGCAGGTGAGCTGGGAAAGCCAGAAGAGTCATAAGGAACCAGTCAGGCCCCTTGTGTGCTGTAGAGAATGGAGACTCTGTTGCATTTGGCAAAATTGATTGATAATTGATTAAAAACCACACTGATTGTGCTGTATGAAGGGGGATATCAGGCCTATTTGGGTTCTTTTTTCTCTGCCTCTTCCCACTCCTCAAGACATTGCTGTGGTTATAGAAGGATGCTGGAAGGTGCATTGGGCTCCGTCGTATCTTGGCAATGCTTCTAGAACGTGTGACATTTTTCCTGCATTTCTTTTTCCACCATCATTACACTGTGTCCGTGTATTCCGAACAGAGTTTTGGGGCAGTGTTGGGTGTCACAATTTAAAACTGCTGAGGTCACCAAAATGGAATTCCTCCTTATGCCCAGGTTCTGTGGCCAAACTCAAAATCCCTTCACACCACCCATGTCTATTGGCAGACAAAGTTACACAGCACAGTTGCCTCCCAATTAATTTGAAGTACAGCTGGAGTTTGTAGTGAAGGAAAATGTTCTTTTGAGAGGTTTTTGAAAAAGAATGGAGGTTCCTTAGATGGCTGAAAATGTTACGTGATCCTTTAAACATCTTCTGATCTTAAGAAAGCACTCGAGTTCCTCAGTGGGACTGGTAAGGCATTACTTTGTTATCTTTCTGTACCAGGTACAAAATCCATGTGACCTTGTACTCTAGGGTGAAGACAGGCGATTTATCGCTGAGGAAGATCACAGTCTGATTTTTTCTTCTAGGTTGTACTTGTCTGCCTGTCTCTCTGGGGACTAAAAGCAGGGGGATTGAAAACGGTGCCACTGATTTTTATCACTGACATAAAAGAATAGTCTGTGCAAACTGCTTTTCAAGATGGTATTGATTTCCTCACCAAATGGAGAGACCGTTATCTGCACCGGTGACTTCAGGCATTACAAAGTGGTGTTTGAAGAGCAAAGCCACCTGGCACCGTGTCTGCATATATCGACCAGCACGTACTGAAGCGCCAGGCCCCGGGGATGCCCCGTGTGAGTTCTGACACTCTGGGTAGGACTCGCACTTCACTGCCCGGTGATCCGTAGCTAGACATAAACTCAGAGCTGGCTGATTAAGATTTCAATGCAAAGTTACTGTAACGTACTAAATTAGTCTCATTTCATTTAGCATGAGCAAAAAAGTTTAAGATAAACCAAGAAGACGACAGCCCAGCTGGCCTTGGAGGAGCTTGTCTTGGTGCCACAGCCAGCATGCCCCGCTTACCTCACTCCTCCCGTCTGCGGCATTGCGCTGCCCCGGGTAAGGCAGGGAGGGCACAGCCTGGCAAGAGATCTCACACTGTGCTCAACTGCGACACGAGGCCAGTGCAGATAGAACGGGGGGAGAGCGTTGTCAGAGTTATTAGCAGGAGGCAGCAAAACTCCAGTTGTTTCCTGTCCATCGCTCAGGGAAAGGGAGGAGGGAACCGGCGTTGGGTCTCTGCGGTGACTGAGTGGAGGCCCCCGCGTTCCTGCTGCAGGCTCTAGCGGCCGTGCTGGCAGGGCCGCTTACCTCCTCTGCAGGTGAGCTCTCTTTAGTTCAAGTTTATAGCTGGGGAGAAGGAGCCATGAGCAGGTAGTGACTTAGGTGTCTTAGGCTGGATCCCCAGTCGGGGCCCTCCTCTAATGCTTTCAATAACCAGGAAGGCAAACAGTTGTTTTTCCTTTCCTCTTTCCTCGTGCCCTAGAATGAAAGTAGGGAAAGAAAAGGAAAAAGACTGGGTATAGATTAAGTGTAAAGGGAGTGTGAAAATGAAACAAATACGTCTTCCGTGGCTTCTCCAGTAGAAAATGCAGAGATGTTTTCCCAGTGAATTAGCATTTTATGTACTTCTTCTTTCTACATAATAAAATGTTAAAAAAATAGAAGCTGTAAATAATAAAAGAGGAAGACATTTCCAGCGGGGCTGAGCAGAGCAGCCCCCGTTTCACTAATGTAACCGTACATTCATTCTGGACCTTTGTCAACACACATTAAAAATACCTCATCAGTTTAACCCATTTACTCTCCTAAGAGGATCCTGGGAGATCATTGCTGCTGAATGAATTAAGAGTCACAGCCAGGATAGAAAAGGAACCTTTGAATGTTTAATTTTTCTGTTGCATAATGCACTATGTGACACACATGTTGCCTCGGAAGACATCTCCCAAAGCAGCCTCTCCCTGACCGTTGGAGACTGGCTTGTGAGCTTGTGTCATTCTTGAAGGGATTCCTGGCACCCGGACAGCCCCTGCCTTCTGCTGGAGGGGGTGGTTTGGGGGCAGGAGGATTTGGCATCCCACCTGAACTCCAGGGAGGACTGCAAACAGGGTTTCAGGCAGCTTTGAGTCAGCCCTTTAGTAAGGGCAGTGTGGATCAGGTGGCAAAATTTTGTTCCTAATCCCCTGGTAGTTCCTTCTAGACTTAAGAGACCTGTGTTCTACTTAGAGACTTGTCAGCTTGTGAAGGAACTGGACTTCAGCTCTTTTGTGTTGCAGAAGGAAAGCTCTTAAAAACTCCTGAAAATAAAGTGAGGCAAACCCCATAATTTTGTAGCCTCCAGAGTCTATTTTAAAATGCTTAAATGAATGTTTCATATACCAATAAAGCAAAATTATTTTTATCTGGAGGGCTCAAAGGGAATGTATGCACTGGCATGAACTGGAGGTTTAAGAATTTTCTTCATAGGTGTTTGAAATTTGGCAAGCAGCAGTGTTTCAGTGTGGGTTTTAAGAACAGTTCTGCTAAAAAAGTTTACACCTAGAAAAGAAAGAAAAATATTTGTCAAGCAATTTTTGCAGCTCACAGTTCTTGGCCACTCTCCGAGGGCAGAAGTGCTTGGTGACATCATCCTGCACTTAAGAACCGCCGCAGAGCTGAGCAGTTATCCTGGAATATTCCTCGCCTTCGTTTCTCCGTTCGGATCTGTCTGTGCAGAGCTGCACGCTGAACAGGAACACGGTCCAGGGGTGCGCTGTAAGAGGGACTGGGGATGTGCTGGGTACCAGATAGCGTCGGTGCCATCTCTGCCAGCTGCTATGGAAGGCCTACCTCAGAAAGGATGACTTCTCGAAGGTCCTGTGGGCTGTTCTGTTTTGACCAACAGCTTGCTGCTCTTCTCCTTCTTCCCCTAAGGGATAAAAAAAAATACCCTCCTGAGTCTGTTTGGGAAGGGAAGGAGAAAAATTCAAGCTTGAACAGATGAGGATGGACCCGGCCATTCTGGGTCGTTGGTGATGTCATTGGCAGGCCGTTCAGGAGGCATCACATTATGCTTGCTTCTACTTTATTTGAACTATAAATAGAGAACTTGAGCCCTTGTGAGGGAAACACTCCCCTGCACTGCCATTAAACAACAGGCTTCCCTGTGCCGCACGCGGCTATCCTAAGGGACCTGCTTTTCCCCCTGGGTTTCTGCACCTATTGCAGACCCGTCACCAAGAGCTGCAGGAGATGTCTCAGCAGGGATTACACTGTTGTTCTTCTTAAAAGTTATTTCTTCTTTCCTTTTTAAGAATTCCACCTTTGGGCTATCACTAGCTCTCTTCTACTGAAATCAGTGGTAGCTTTGTACCCAGAAAAGGTGAACCATCAGATCTTGGATTTATCCCCAAATAAACTTGCCATAGCAATGGGAATGTACGACAGTCCCAGCTCTGGTGTCCTGACTCGTAGCTAGCACCCAGACAGAGTGATCTGAGGAGACACTTCCAGTAATTCTTGCTATTTCACTCCATGTGACTGCTGAGTAGAGCGAGGAGAGAGAACAGATTTCAGTGTGATCCTTCGGCACAGTGCCGCTAGCTTCCCACGCTGCAGGCTGGGTCAGTGGGCGTGGGAGTGCCATCTCCATCCTCTCCCTCCCTCCCAGCACTGGGTTTCTTACATCTTCTCTCTGCAGGTATAAAACTGGCTTTTGATTCTTACACATAAAAACTGCACCATAAATACTTATCTTGCATTAAGATTGTTTTTATCAGGTTTAGCTTTTAGGTCTCCAAAAGCCACAGGTGAGATGAGTTCCCTGAACGGAACGTCAGGGAGAGTTACAAGTGTGGACGGGAAATTTTCCTGTATAGATTAATAGAAAATGTCCTTAATTACTCTGTGTGTTTGCATTGCTGGGCCAGTCAGTTCACATCCAAGCTTAGCTGGCATTGTCATTTCAAGGCCTAAAGCTGGTCTCTGCTTTAAATTTTCTCCACAAATCCAGTAAGAGTTGAATATCGAAGGAACACTGTTACTAAAAATGAGAATAATTTAATAATGCTGCTCACTTTCACTGTTGTTTTTCTTTTCACTGCATTTGCTTGGCTCCTATAGAAGTGGAAGACTAATGGCAATAGCTGATGGCAGTAGAGAGCTCTGTAAAGGATTTCTTAGAAAATCCTGTTAATGCACTGAGATCCCAGAGATCTGAGTAGTGTCCGACTTCCTACGTTCTGGAATAATAGCTGAGACTGTGCAGAGAGCACTGAGTGGGACATACTCCTCTGGCTTCTTTTAGACTGTGTCAAAATCTCAGTGCTTAGCTCACACTTGGTGAGTTTTGTGAAGCTTGATAAATCTTCTTTGGTCTTGAGACCAAACTTAAGCTCATGTTAAAAAGCATTAAGTCTCTGTCAAAACCTGACAGATGTTACATGACAATAAGAAATGGGTTTTTTTACTTGCTAGCAGCTCAGATTTTCCTCAGATGCCACCCCCAGGTTTCGTATCTATACCTGCAGAAGCCGAAAGGAAGGTTAAGTCTGGGCAAGTTTTCTTTTTGGATTGTTTGCTAAATATGTGATGGAATTCTTTCAGATGAAATCGCTCCTTGGCAGGCTGCTCTGGGAGGTTCCCCCTCCTCGCGGGGAGAGGATCTTTCTCAGGAAGGCAGGGGTGTGATCTGCAACACAAGTGCATCTGTTGAACCGGGTGGTTTCCGTTTAGTAGAGTCATGCACGGCACGCAGCACAGGCCTAGATTCTGCAGAGTGATCTCCTGGCAATCAGATGGCAATACGTGGGGTATAAATCATTATCACAGACTTCCAGAAGTCCAGGCAAGACATTTGCACGAAAATCAATCTTGATTTGTGTAACGCTTCCAACTTCCATTTCATTTACCTGTGGCTGGTGAAGCTGTTGCATTTTATTTACCTTTGACCAAAGGGAAAAAAATATTTCTTTTTGTAGCCCTTGAAGAAAAGACTGTCTGCCCCCAATGACAGCACTGCAGTGGCCTAGTTTAGGAGAAGTTGGTTTGAGAGGCCTCAGTTATCTCATGTATTTATTACTACAAAGAATGGATTTTGCTGAAATAATTTTTCATTTGTATAAGTCAAGCAGTGTAGCAGTGGCCGTGTAACGCAGCACTGGTCCCAGGTACTTTGCAATGATTGCAATTCTTAGTTTAGATTTGTTTTCATTGGGCTAAAGCTAACTCTGATTCCCTTACTGCCTTTATTTTACACTGAGCAGGGTCCACTGACGTGAACAGATTTAACTGGAGTCCCGAGCCAGGATTGAGGCTTGCGCATCCCCTCGATAGTGGGCACTTCTCAGGCTGAAGCAAAGATTTGATTTTATTTTTTTCCATGAGGGCTTGATTCTTGATTCACTCGCTGAAATTTTAGAACGTAACATCAGATGTAGAGAAGTGAAGCCAGAAGTGCTAGGAGGGCTGAGAATGGAACAACAGGAAAAGGGATGGTGATTGTGGAAGCTCCGGAAGAAGCGGTTGATGAGAAAGGTGGTGATTAAATTGACACACCGCTATTGTGCTGTGATTGACAGCCTGAACCTGAAGTAAGCACATAGGAATGATTTATTCACAAAAGTATGCATAAGATTAAGGAGAAACCTGTGCCTTCTGCCACGAATTGGACCTCACGTAACATCGGGTTCCTTTCAGCTGTTGGCCGGGGCGCAGCAGCCGCAGCTGGGCTGTGCCCTGTTGCTCCTGCCGGGGTGCCTGGGATGGAGCGCTCAGTGAGGGCAACCCTCTGGCCGAGCTCCAGCAGCCCTCTGCTTAGCAGTGGTAAAGAACCCTTCACTGTAAACAAAGGAAATTGCTTGGGATGCCTTGAATAGTTAGGTGTGGGGAGGTTCAGACGCTTCCCAAGGCTGCAGCTGAGCTAATAGCTCTCCCCGGGAGGAGGCTGAGGCTCATCCCAGGATGTGTGAAGCTGGTGGTCCCCGGGGCAGAGGCTCTTGCTGAGGGGTGCCGAGGGAGAAGTGTTCTTTGTGCATTGTCGCGTGATCCAGGGGTACCTGCCCTGTGACTTCATGAAATGTGGGCGCAGCTGAGCTGCCCGAGGGACTGGGGACAGCAGGATGGGGCTGGAAGTCCCGTGGCCTCTCTGCGAACGTGCGCCTGCTCTCCTGGAGTGGGGCTGAGCTAGAGCCACCCACCCAACCCTCTGCATGACAGAACGTTTTAAAATCAGAGCTGTGCCCACTGAACTGCGAAGATGAACCGTGTTCCTCGCGAGTGCCCGCCGGCAGTACTCTGGCGCTTGAAAGTAACGCGTGTGAATGCTCCTTAGGCAGGGTATTTCTGGCCCTGCCAAGCACAGCACATTCTGCAGGCGGCCCTGCGGGCTCAAGGGTCTTGGCTGTGATGTAACTGGCGTGCCACTCAGACCCGGACGGTGATTAGCCACCGTCTGCATTCTTCTGCAGCACAGATGCTGCTTAAATCTTTCAGTTGAGGTCCTAACTTAGCTTTGGATTCCTGCGAGGCCTTGCACTTGCATTGTGTTTTTAAGCACTGCATTATGTAGAGGGTAGTCTGCATTTCTGCTTCCTAATCCAACAGCAGCCTGCTTGCAAGCATTTAACTCTGACAGTCCTTTCTCCTGATGGGTTTTCTTTGCCGACTTCCTATTCTTGGAGGATACATTGATGGCAGTCTTGAAGTACAGATGGTTTGGCAGAGAGGCAGAGAGGAGAAAATTATCTGTCACTGAAGTACAGGCATCAGCCTCAGTGTTTTCACAGTTATTTGTTAACTGTTTTACAGATGTACCCTGAAGAGAGGTCTTCTTTCAGAGGGATGTCAAGAAATAGACGTGTCTGAAAGAAGAGGATGTGGAGAGCAGAAAAAGACATTTCAGGGCATGGTGAAAGATGTGAGTAAAATTAGAGCGCTATAACTCAGCTTGTATGAGTGTCATTTTCCCAGGACACACATTTGCTTAGTGAGGTGTTGCTCTCTTACTGAAAATAATAATCAAAGATTGTGGAACATTTCGATTTCATGCCATTACTTTTAAAATCATTTGAGACAGTGTGATTTCCATGAATTTTAGGGAAAGTTATGATACAATGATGGTAGTGACTGTGGAACTGGGTAGATTGTCATATAAGGATCAAATCAAGCTGAAAGAAATTTAAGTTGAGGATGCCATGTGGACTATGACAGCTGTAACTGTGGAGGGATGATCTAAATGGTTTGGCTTCAAACCCTTTCATTTTCCTGCTCACTTGATCAGACAGTCTCAGGTCATCTTCTCTGCTTACCTTCCAGAATGAGCTGTCACAGAGATCAGTGAATTTTACAGATGGAGCAACATTCCTGCTGCCAGAGTAGTATTCTAGTGTGGCAAAAGGGGTGTGGAGGAATCCCTGGGGAAAAGATCTATTGTCCTCTAGGTATTTAACAAACGCTATATATCTGTATTCAAAATAAACATGGCTAGCAGAAACTTGACAAAGGTAAAGTCATTTTCCTCTAAATAGAAACTAGATGATTCCAGAAACTGAAAATCTGGGACATTATTTGGAAGCAAACCAGAAGGCAAAGACATCAGTACTGTTTCTGTGATCCAGTAACCCAATTAGGATTGACTTATGCAAATGACCTACTTGTGTTGAAGACTATTACTCGGTTCCCGTCTTGTGGATGATGTATTACTGCATCCATCATATTCTGTATTTATGGGCCAGTGTACAGCAAGATTAACTACAGGAGCAAAGGTACAGCGTGCATACTGACATCCCTGTGAGGCACTGACGGCACCAGATAGCTGCAGGTTCTGTCATCAAACACGAAACCAAAGTGGACAGTTCAATGAACTTGAATCTTGAGGTGTCTTGGACCAATCTTGAGGGGTTTTGCTTTCTTCCAGAATCCTCCCTTTCTTTTGAAAGGGTCAGCTGAAAAGGACAGGAGTATCAATGAGCAATCAGAGCTTTTGCAGGAACTGTATTCACCTCTCTAATAACAAAAGAGATTGTCAGGGAATATTTGAAGGCACATTTCTTTCTGATTTTCATGTTATTAGTGAAACTAAAAAAATTTGTTCTAGTTACATTTCTAATAATAATTATATGGAATGGGCCAGATTCCTGTCACCAGGCTATTTTTGTACCTCTTCAAATGGAGCTCTAAGTGGGTGCAAATTACCTCTGTAACTTAACAGATGTGAGGCTATGTATCCCATTATTAGAAACATTTAAAAGCAGGGCTGATGGAGAAGCACTTGCACTAGCAGAGCTCACTAAATGCCCAAACTTCTAGGTTCCCCCCCCCCCTCAGAAAACAGTGAGAGAATTTGATGCTAATGAAAGGCTGATTTCACAGCACTGGAGACTGGAATTCTGTTTGCACAGTGAACAGCTTTGGTGAGCGTTGCCCTAACAATTTAGCCAACGTGCCTCTGTTTGAATTGTGAGTCTGTGTGGACTCTCTCTTCACAGCCCTTAAGTCTTATTTAGCTTTTACTCAAACCTTCCTCAAAAACTTCCTCAAACAGGCTAAGATCAAAATTGGTGAAAAATTGAGTAGCCTCTGCTTCCCCACACAAGATTTTTGAGCACCCACTGCAGCTGCCAGCAAGGGTCATGCCCGTAACGTCGGCAGCTAGCACTGTCAACATTGGCTGCCTCCAAATTGCCATCTCCTTTTCATCTGCACTCTGAAGCAGCTGTTAGGGGCAGTGATTTCTGGCAAGCTGCTGTGAGCTGGAATTAAAAGTCAAGTCATCCTGTTTTCAAGTCCGTGTACATGCTCCTACACTCCAGCTCCCACATATCTACACATTCCTGAAGAAATCTCTGAAGCAGAATTAGTTTGCAGCAGCATGGAATATTTCATCCGACCAGTACCCAGTACTCACTTGAGCCACATAAAAGGGTCAGATTGCAGCTTGAGGTACCTTCTGCAAACGGAGCCGTGTGCGGAGCTTGCTGCGTGGAGAGCTGTGTGTGGGGAGAGCTGCCGGGGCCGCCTGCTCCTTGGCTCTCCTTGGCTCTCCTGCCTGCAGAGCTGCCAGGTGCAGACAGGACATGCTGTAGCTCTGACCTTGTGTCTGTAGTGGAGAGCCAGAGGGTTTCCTTTTAAGTCACTCTCGGCACAGAAGGGGAATCAGAAGGGCACACTAGGAGTGTAAGCTCGCACAGCTCTGTAGGTGGGGTGGACCTTGGTGTACTTCGCTGGAATCCCACCAGAAAATAGCTGTGAGATGCAGTCTCTCTGCAGTGTAGTCCAGGGTGCATCTAAGGTCATCTAGGTTGAAGCTGATCAGAATATGAGGGAACAGAAATAACACACAACTGCGATCAGCATTTTTCTTGCCTTTGTAAACGTATGACTCAAAGTGCAGCAGCATTGACTTGTGCCGCTCTCTTTCCCCACTGGAAAATAACCTTATGTGGGCAAAATGTTCATGGGTGGGTGAGGATAAAAGAGGTTTCTTACGGTTCATTTTTGCCTTCCCTGTTACCTGTATAGAAATGCTGTCCCACGTGGCACTGCTCCCGTGGAAGTGCTGGGTGTAGCGGGGCATTATTAAAGAACAGCGACAGTCTTTCAGAAGGGCTGTGTCCACTCCTTGCTCCTAGGCCTCAGTTTC
The DNA here is from genome assembly GCA_025345505.1 of Todiramphus chloris collaris. Lineage (NCBI taxonomy): Eukaryota > Metazoa > Chordata > Aves > Coraciiformes > Alcedinidae > Todiramphus > Todiramphus chloris. The sequence continues at coordinate 22,515,602 of JANVCC010000030.1, forward strand.
TGTTTGTGCTCTGCTGCTCAGGCTTCATCATCACCTTTCTGAGAAGCTGTTTCCCAGTTGCTGGTGAGGATTAGAAAGCTTTCTCTGCCTTGCAGCTGGGAGTGAATTCGTGTCTGCAAGTTTTTGATACCCAGTAATGGGAAAGACATGGAACCACGGATCATTGCTGGTGCTGCAAATGGAAGCTGCATATTCGAACTTGTCTTGTGCTAATTGGTGTGCCCATGGAGTTACAGGCATGTGGCAGTCGGAGTAAATTCTCCTGTATGAAAGATGACTGGAACCCAAGGACAATTCTCACATGGGCTGGTGTTACATCCAGTCTTAAAAGACAGAGTTCTGGAAACCCAGAGGTGCTTTGTAGCATCCTAGCAGAGCTGTTGTTTCCAAATAGATTTTCCAGAGCTATCAAATATGGGGTTAAAAGTCATGTAGTTGGGAATATATTCCTGTGATTCCAACAAATGCAAACACACCTGGAGACAGTGTAGGCCTTGGCATGGGTGGGTGGTAGGGATAGTTGCAGCGAGCTGGGCAGTGTCTGGTGACTCAGGTGGTTTTGCAGTTCACAGTGAATTTGAGGACACTATTTACAGGGCTAACAGTCCAAAGTCAGAGGAACAGTCTCTGTGTAGGCTGCAGATTGGATCCTAGAGGATGAGAAGACCTACTTGACTGAGTCACTTGTGTAAACTGCCACTGAAAACATGAATGCTTAATTTTAGATTTTTTTTTTGACCTCTGGAAGTGAACTCAAGGATGCTACTTCTGCATTTTAAGTCTCCAGTGAACCAGATCCTGCGGTTTTGATTCAGTTCTTATTCATGTCTGATTCAGTCAGACTTCCACAGAACTTGGTGAGAAAAACCTAGTGATAATCTGTCATAAGAATTACTCATGACATTTGGCAATGGGATGTTACTTTTGTCCCTTCACTAGTTACACGTTGCAGGCATCTCTTTTGTTATCTGCCTGTTAATTGCCTGGTTTTCTTCTCCTCTATCTCCCTGATAGTCTCTCCAGAAGCATCACTCATCTGTGTTCATCTTTCTCCCACCTCCTAACTTGATCCATTCCTGCCACGTGCTTGGACCTTACTCCATTCTCACTTCCATTTCGCCTTACACGCTGTTAGAGATCCCTGTGTAGTACAGGGGTAACGGCATTTCCAGTAGCACACGACCCTGGCTGCTCTTCCCTCTGCCTGTTTTGTCTCCCTTCACCTTTGGAGGGTTGTGGACAATCTGAAGGATGTGTTTGTGCAGCCTAGGCCTGGCTGAGGCTGTGGGAGGGAACGAGAGGGTTGTCTGATCCCTCTGACAGGCTGGGGAGTCCTGCTGCTGTTCTTGGAGGCAGTTGGAAGCAGTGGTCTCTGCGTGGCTGGAGTAGTGGAGAACGTGCCAGGGCTGTGAAAGTCGTTCTCCCCAGACTTGTCTACGTTCAGTTTTGCGGTACCGTCGTTGAGTTCAGCGGCTCTGGAAGCGGCTTACGCTGCTGGGTCTGCTGTGCTCAGCAGAGCCGGGTGCTGTGTACCCGGGGACAGAGCAGGGCTGCATTGCCTCTGCAGCGTCGGGTGAGGAAGGCAGTGGGGAGCAGCTACTCTTCTGGACTTTTCCACCTTATGTCTGAATCGTTTCCCCATGGAAGTTCACCTGAGATTTCTTTTTGGCAGCGCGCTCCTCTCGGGGCTCTTCCCTGCAGAGCCGTGGGGGTCATCAGCTGTCGGCACCCTTTACACCACGGGCCCTCCTGCTCTGGCAAGGGTGGGAAGGCCTTTGGAGACACATCTCTCTCCTTAGGTGGCATTTCCTGCTTTTGATCTTTTCCCCTTTCTGGTGACAATGTAGTATTAAGTTGCAATGGATCTTGACCTGAAGGAGCAAAATGAGCTGGCTCTGGCTGAAAGGGTGGGTGTGCAGCAGTCTCTCCCGCACATGCTGTCCGTGCTATTTATTTCTTCTTTTAGGACTTATGCTCAGTATCCCTGAGTCCTCCTCTTGCTGTCTTCAGCTCCAGCTGCTCCCATCTGTACAACTCTGTGCCATGCTGCATCTCCTGCAACAGCAAAGTTTATTGTAGTTAAATTTCTAGGTGAGAAATACAGCAAAGAGAAGGACATGGAGCAAACGGGAAGATCTTAAGTGTTTCAAAAACCTCCTGAAAGCTCTTGGAAATGGACACTTTCACAGCTAACACTGACTGAAGGCTGACAAACACCTGACTAGAACAGTTCCACTGAAAGTGCCTGTGAGACACTGATAGTTTGCAAGGAATTTAGATCACTTTACTGGGTGTTTATTGATTACTGCAGATGAAGAATACTTATTGAGAGTCTGGGTGAATTTTACTTAGTTACGATAGAACACCCAGTTTAAAAAAAAATTGCAGGAGAATGTTTTTCATGTGTATTAACCTTGGTCCAGTCAAAGCAGTTGATGTATTTGGCATTTAAGTTAGGCTTAATTTAATAACATGACTTAAAATTGTCATTTGAGATCAAAGATGGAGGGTCTTTGAATCTTTTATCATCCTTAAAATCTCTGCAAGTCATAAAAGCCTGCTTTTATGACTAGGCTAAAGCACATGCAGAAATTTCCAAGGTTTCATTAGAAACAATTGCTTGTTTCCATAACAAAGTGTAAAAAAAGTAACACGGTGGCCTGAATGCAGATGAGAGACCATAGGATTCCTTGTTAAAAATAACAAATACACTGAATCATTAAGAAGGCCTATGTAAGCTCATAAAGTTGAGATTTGACAAGAAAAATGCCGACTGAATCACAGTGGTGAGTACTTCATCTCTCCAGGGGTCGGGGGGATTTGAGAAAGGAGAGTGTCATTTCCTCCTTAGGAAGAGCACTCGTTGTCTCTGTGCCGAGTGCTTTCTGACAGCGTTCGCTTCCTTCCATGCAGTAAGGAAGTACTGGATGTTTTGGGATGTAAGGCCTCAGAGGGATTATCAGTCTTTACCTGCATGCCTGGTAAGGTGTTAGATTATCCAGATTTCTTTCCACATGAAAAAGCATTTAATTCATATTTACCTGTGTGAAAAAATGCTCTTGGTGTTGGTGGTGCCATGAAAATCTCCTTGGGGAGAAAGACACCAGACTGGTGTTTGATGTGTAGCATGGACTGCAGCTGATGGTCAGTGATGGACAGCCAGACAAGGAGGATTATCAGTAATTACCTGTGTAATCACTGAAGAGACAGGTAAAGCTCTGCTCTGTTCAGGGTGGTGTTGAGAGCCAAGATGTTTGATCTGCCTTTAACTGTTCACATTGCAGTCGTGTCTTTTACCTTCTGCACTTGGCAGCTGATGCTCTGTTAGGGAGAAGGTTGATGTGACGTGTCCTCTTGTGGTGAGGAAGAGATGACAGGAGGCAAACAGCTGTTAAAAATATTTTCAACAGAGATCATGTCAGTAGATTTAACCTGTCAGACAAGACTTAATCTGAGTGAAAGCTTGAGGGTATCCAAGCCCCAGTAGGCACCGTTACCTTGCTGTTAGTTTTACACTTGAACACAGCATGTGCTGCCATCAACAACTTGCCAGACTGAAGAACTTTAAGCTTCTAAGAGAATTGTGACCCTAGATCCAACTTGGATCCGAGCATTTTATGCATCCAGTGTGTTAATCCCAGCAGACAGGGAGGTTCCTGTATAGTACCGTGGAAGGAGGTGGGAGCGGGATGTCCAGAGTTACGTTGATTCCTCCTTGGGACTCAGAAGAGCACAAAGGCAGATAGGGAAAGCTCTGTCAGATGCCTGAAAGCCTTAAGGCCAGGAAATAAACAAATCCAGGTTTGAAAGGTGCCGTTCTTCCCATTCTCTCAAGAGATTCAGCTCTAGCTTAAGGTGTGTGCGTGCACTGTGCATCACTTCTGTAGAAAGACCAGGAAAGAAGGTACCAGTTAACAGTGGATGTCATGCAGAAAGGTAGAAGAGACTCCAGTGTTGCTGAAAAAAGGCCCTGAAAATTACCTTTCCCATCTGCTACTGCAGAAGAAATAAAACACGTGAAGAGAAACAAAGAAAAAATACACAGAAAATGTTGATTTAAACCAAATTTCAGGTACTATTCAGGCTTATTTCAGTTCTTATTTACACTTGATGTTGCCACAAAAGACTCTCTGTTCCGGGTTCCCAAGCAGAGGGAGTCCAGCTAGAAGTTCTGGCAGTCGTACTTTGCTGTAGGAACTGAAAGGTGTAAGAGGTCTCACAGACATCCCTGGGACACTGTGATTAGAGACAAGCATCCCCTGGGCATCTCTGATCTCCTCCTGAGCCCCAGAGGCGAGGAGAAGCTGCTTTCCCTTGTCAGAGCCTTTGGGGATGGGGAGGAAAGAGAGATCCTTATGGACATTGTTCTCTGGAAACAAAGGGAGTGTGTTTAAAACAAATACTTTTTTATATTGCTAAACTCCCCCGACTGCCTTCAGAGCTTGCACAATGCTGGCAACTCTGATTTGGTGGAGATGATTTTGTAAGAATTGACTTCACAGCTTGGTTTTGTTTTGCTCTTGCCATGGGGTGAGCAGTGAGAATGCCACAGTGGAAGAGAAGCCGTGCCCTCAGCCACACTCTCCTCTGGGCCCTGCAGCTAGGGGCGGCAGCGGAGCTGAGGAGGGATGTTTGAACTCCAGCCAGCCATCAGGGTTATAATCCAGAGTGTTGGCAGGGCTGGGCAGACAGAAAGGGCTTCACTGAGCTGTGTCGTGCATAGAGTGAACACAAGCATGGGCAGAGCCACTCTGCTGCCCTGTTTGCTGAAGAAGGTAGAAGAAAGCGTCAGGAGATCTCTTACTGAAGATAACCTGCAGGCTAAGCCAGCATGTCACAGTGTATCGTAAGATCACTTCTAAGATGTAGGGGTGAGGGGTAACTCAGCCTTTCCTCTTGATTTCCTTGGGTGAGCTGGAACCTGGATAAACGATCTGCTTATCTGTGGATGCAGAAAACATGTCGAGTGTCACAGTTTTACTGATAAAGTAACTGAAAGGGAGAGCATAGGATTGCATCTTGCAGTTACTGATCCTTGTAACAAGGAGATGAAAAACAGGCTAGGGTTAGACTGCAGCATCCCAAAAAAGCACTATGTGTGGTCCCTAATCTTCCCATTCCACGCTGCAGGACTTCCCCTGCTACTCGACTTGGTGCAGCGAGGCTCTGAGCAATGAGATCAGTTGGTCCCCCTGAATCAACCTTCCGTACGCTTCATTTCTCTTGCTTTGAAAGCTCAAGTAGCGCAGTGAGAGCTAGGGGCAGAGTTCAGGGACCGTGGCTGTCCTCAGCGTCCCAGCGCAGCCGCCGCGGGCACACGGAGCGGGGCCAGCCTGGCCAGGACCGAGCGACCCCGGCTGGAGCCGGGCCTTGGCCTGCAGGCTGACGAAGGAGGAATACCTACACAAGTTCTTTCTTCCACTGGTGTGAGCTATAGCAAGTAAGGATAGCTAGGAAGGTGTAGATTTGTGTGTTTAGCAATAAATAACCGTTCAATTTCTCTACGCTTTGTCACTGGGTTGTCCCCTGTGGTATTGGCCCGGCACAGCGAGGACAGACAGCCGTGCTACACTGCTCACTGCTGAGCTCAGCTAAACACAACAGACATGGGAGGCGTAAAGGAACCTCAAACCCAGGGCTTTGCCCTTCTTAAAGCCTCTTTTCAAAGCCAGTGAACATAAAGGCATCCTTGGGCCTGCAAGTTAACCCCAGCTCTGGTGGAGCGTGTGAGCCGGAGAGCGTGACCCGCGATTCCTGCAAGGAGCACCCAGGGATTTCTGTTGAGCGTTTGCGTTTGGCTACCAGGGTGCTAATGTGGGCAAGCAGCTCCCTCTAGTGATAAGGGACAGCCGTCATTTCGGTCTATCCCGTGCAAATGCAGCTGAATGATAAAAGGTTTGGAAGCTGTGACCTTGACTCCAGAAATGTAGGCAGAGGCCGTTCGGGGGTACACGGGCTTACACAGATTGCTTCCGGGATGCGCCAGACAGGAACCCAGGGGACCACACTCCTCTTTGTGAATTAGTGCACTACTACAGTGCTTAGGAAACTGAAAAAGCAAAGGGAATTTTAATTGTATTAGCATTAGTGTAGAAATGTTTCATGCTTTTTACACTTCCTGTTTTCTTGTGTTTTCATGAGCTCACTTCTCTAGTTCCACTCCTTCATGCTGCAGAAGTAGCCAGTAAAATTTTACTCGTTTGCTCACTCAGTGTGTATCTGAGGCTAAAATTCCCTACAATTACCATTCCTCCTTTTCCATGGAGCGTGCAGCCTAATTGGTGCTCTGCAGAGAACCGTAAACCCCCCAGGGACGTCATGCTGAAAGGTGCTGGGCACTCTGCTGGGCTCCAGCGCGGCAGCGAGATGCTGCTTGGCTTTGTCATGTGCTGGACACTGAGCACAGAAAGAATCTGGATGTGATTAATAACAGTTCATCGACAGAGTGGGGATCTTTTTTCCAGGGTCATTCTCCCCTCATGCAGAAAATCCCAGTTATTCTTGAAATGCCCTTTCATGTGGGCATTTAGGGGCACTTACTTAAACCTCTCTGGGGCTTCAAGAATAAGGTACACAGTAAGTTTCACCCTTCAACATTTTAAGCCCGAATTAATACCATTTGTAAGGAATATCTAAGTGTATGCATGAAATGGTTAGATTTTCCTGTGGGTTTTTATTGTACTTGCTTGTGTTTTTCTACTCCAAGTCATAGTACAAACTTGTTTTTTATAGAACTCATATTCAGTCTACGTTACATTTTACATGTCTTCTCTTTCAGATGCATAGATGTAAAAGATGGTGTGATGTTCTGAGAAATATTGCATGCTCGGTGCTGAAAATGATACTTTTTGTTTGCATCACTAGCATAACAAGGTTTATGGCTGCTGGTGGTGCAGGAGAAAAAATATTCTGTTTCAGGCCCTTTCTCTGTGTCCTCCCATGAATACTGGTGGTATTATATCTGGAACAAGGGGCTGTCCTCAGCCCACAGGAACTGATCAGTACTTAACCTAGTTTCTTCCAATTTCAGAGCAGTTTTTGCATACTGTGTATATTTATGAGCAGTCCTTTAGAGCATCGTTAGTCATTGCTGTGATTGCTGCTCTGCTTTTTGTGGTGTGCCATTCGCTCCTAAACAGCAGGAAAATCTGCAGAATAAACACGATCAAACACCCGCTCTGGAAATGCCGCAACCGAGTCAACACTGAGAAAGCAGGGATTTTACCTCATACTGTGTCAAAATGCCATTTTTATGTCGTTACATAAAGCCAAACATAAGAAGTATGTGGTAAAATGACTCAAACCACTTGACATTAGCTATCCTGGTAACTACTGCTAATTCCAGAAGAAGCACTGAGGTAATTCCACTCCAACCCTTAGCATTCTGTGATTGAATTTAATGGGATGCAAATTAGCAGTGATTGCAGATCAGTCTGAAAACAAGTATACCTGATTCATTACAGTAGTGTGATTTGTTAAGCTATAAGAGGAAAAATCTAGTTGGTCTGTCAGCCTAATGAATGCATTAGCTAATTAGTTTCAGAACTAAGCTGGAGAGAGGACATGCCTATGGCTCAACTGACTTCACTTCCAGCATTTCGCCAGCCAGCTTCTATTAATCCATCCCATGTGCTGCTTTTTACGTCGCTGCTGAGGGGCTCTCTGTAGTTTCCCTTCCCCACCTCATGCAGCACGGTGTGAAGGTCGCTTTATCCCTGTCCCTTTATTTGCTTGTGTGGAAGCAGCAATGTGTTTGTGCCAGCCAGTTGGTCTGAGCAGTTTTCTAGCTCAGTTGCTGCTTGTCATTTTTCAAAGTCGCTCCTGCCCTCCAGCCCTTTGAAGTAAAACATCTTCCTTGAATACACAGCTCGGCTTTGTGGCATCCGCATGACTTCACAGACAGTTGTTCCCTTTGCCTTGGTTGTATCACATGAAAGGGCTTTGTAACTGGAGAGATTAAACTGCGGTCAGGATGTCAGGTGACCATGGGCAACTGGAAGTCTCCACTTGGAAAATGAACTTGTCTCAATTCGGAACGTTTTGCTGATGTGAATGCACCTGACTCTCCCCTTCCCTGGTTGGATCTGTTCAGCCCAGCTTCACTGTTTAATCACAAACATGAATGTGAGCTGCAGAGTGTGCAGGGGTGGTATAAGACCTTAGCTGGGGTGCCTGTCAGCTCTGCGAAGGGGCGACTAAGAGCAGAACTTGGCTTTTTTAGCACAGGGCACACGAGCAAGATCTGTTTGGTTTTGTGAGCTGCATCTATTTGTTTTTCTCTGTACCTGCAGTTAACTGACACACTTCTGGTGCCAGGCGTTCTGCTGGAAGCAGCTAAGTCAGAACTCAGAGACAATTAGAGTGAAAAAATTATGTCAGCAATATAATTTACAGGTAATTGAGAGAGGAAAAAAACCAGAAAAGCAAGTTGGAAAACGAGCCCATATTCCGTGCTAGCATAAAGCCAGCGTAAAGAAAAGAAGGAACGTTGCAATGCCCCGATGCTCACCAGCTACCCAAGTAGGAAAGAAATTGAAACAAATTGAGGAATGGCTCCTCGGTACCCCTTCTCCTGGGCTGCAGAAGAGCTCTCTAGTACCAAAGCCCGTAGACAAGTAAGAGCTGAATAGCAATTCCAGAGTAGTTAAAGGTTTTCATAAAGGAAAATCCTTCAGTATTCCCAGTGACAACTTCCCAAACGCATCCCTTCATCCTTAATTTTTGCCTCTTTTTTTTTCTTTTCTGTCCTAAGTAAATTCCGTTAATTTAAGGAGTCAGGATTTCCCTGGTTTGAAAAATCTCCTTCCCTCTTCGAAATTCTGTTAAAGTGAGTTCCAGCCTATCTCAAACCAGATCCTGAGAGGAAACCTTTCTTTGGCTTCAGGCATCTTGGCTCCACTTCCCTGAAGCCTTTCAGCACCGTGGTATCTCTCGAGAAGACAGGGGGTCGTGGTGGCTTGCTTTGTGCGCTGGCATTGCACGGCAGCCGGGCTGCATTACTGTGTGCACTGACCAGCTTCTCGCCAGGGTCGGGTTCCTTGATTGCCATGGCTGCACTTTGGCTACAGAAGTTGTTTGCGTGTTCTCACTTTGCTTTTAGGGACATTATCCTGTGTTTGGGAAGAGAAAGATAGTACAAAACTGCTCAGTTTTGTCAAGAAAAACTAAACTCAATATATCACGACTGAAAAGCAGAAGCAAAATATGCTTATATCTCAGTAACCATCACATGGGCTCCAGCTTCTTGGCAGAGCAGTGACGGTATGCAATGGAGATAAATGTTTCTTTAATCGCTGTGTTTTGACCTTTAGAAATATACTGGGTTTCTTCTCAGAATATGAAATCAGCCTTGCTTTCTGAAGTCGGTGAAATGTTACACAAGTGAAAATGAGAAGAGAGCTGTGAATTATGCATCCCTGAACCAGTTATAAAAAGCAACAAATAAGGTACGTGTGAGTAGAATGAAAGTTAAAACTTAAATGGTGTCATCAGAGACACTGTAAAGCTTTGATTTTCTTCCTTTCATCGTACCAGACCCTCTTCTCACGCAAAATAAATCCTCTAATTCTGTCTAGTTCTCTAATTCACAATCACATGTGAAATCCCAACAAAATGCAGATGTTTGGTCAGATTTGGGAATGAGCAATGAACATTGTCAGGTTGTCCTGTTGTAGAAGAACAGGCAGATTGCTCGGAGTACTAGTTCTGAGATTAGTCAGTTCTGAGGCTTTTTTAACCAGTTACATTACAGAAGATGACCACAAATACTATTCTAATCTGCTGTGTCCTTGTCATTAATAGGGGAGAAGTTTGATGCTTGTTGAGGTGCTGTGGGGTCTGAGTTCAGCAGGAAGGTGTGACTTGTCAGAGGTGAGAGAAAGCCTTTAGTGCTTAGCATTCAGTGAATGGTGCTGGACTCTTTGCTTTTGATTGGTTTCCTTTTCTGAGGGATTCTTTCTGGAACCTGTGGCTTTAGTTACCCACCGCCCACACTGTCTGTGTCTGCCTTGGTGGCAGTGCCTGCATGTGCAGTGACAGCCCTACCAGTTGTAGCCTTCATTCTGAGTGGCACCGGAATGTGCCGTTCGCTGTCCTTGCCACCCCAGGCTGGTTGTCCCTCTGAAGGCAGTGCTGGCTGCTCCAGGAGAGGAGCGCTGTACCCTCGGTGCCAGAGTGCTGTGTGAGCTGCTCAGCCTGTCCTGCCCAGTGCTTTTGCTCTCCTGAACGCTGGGGGACACTGCTTGCTTGCCTCTTTCCAGCTCTGCTATTGAACACACCAGCCGAATACTTGCTCTTCAACTCAAGGACCTGAACTCATCTTTTATTCCTCCAGATGATCCACAACTTCTAAAATGGGATTCAAAGGAGACAGAATTCTGCACAGTATGATTTCAGTTTTATTCTTGTTAATTAAATGAATGGGTCAAAGACAGATTAGTCTTGTTGGGGTCATGCTGATGGGAAGCAGTGTTGGCGTAACCGAATTCAGCAGGCATGTACCTGGGCCAGGTGTGGGGACGCCAGCCTAAGCTGCCTCTGCCACCCGTGTGCATGCAGTTTCCTCAGCTCTTAAGGCAGCTGCTGTCAAGGGACCAGTGTGTGTTCCTCACTGATGTCAGTCCCTCACTCGTGCACATCACGCTGACGCATACGCCTTCAGTTACAGAGACAAGCTGGATCAGTACTCCTCTAGCAGGCAAAGAGTTCTCTTTGTGCCCTGAGGTTGAAGAGGAGTGTTCGTTCATTCTCAGTGTAGATGTTCCTTCTGGTGTTTTAACTGGGACTTGCTTTGCAACTTGAGCTGTTGCGGGAAAACATCTGTTGTTTTCTCTGACTCCAAAAAGACACTAACTTCTATTCTTTCAGATTATGATACAATGGAATTTGTCTGTTCTTTGGTTTCTGTTTTTGCTACTTGAATGTCTTGTTTCTCTTCAGTATCTTCATAATATTTATATAAGCTGATGTTTATTCCCTGCTTGTGGCTGCCTTCCTGCACTTATTATGTAGCTGATGTACACCACAGCAAGCTGCTGCCCTGACCATACAGTTAAGCTGTATGGTTCACAATCATTTCAGTAAAACTTGCCCTTTCTTCTTACTGACAGACTTGGTTTAGGGTTCTACAAGCTTATCATCTATAAAATAAATGGTTTTAGTTTTTTTATCCATAAAGCTTATGAAATAAGAGTAGATAATTCTGTTTTAGGTACTCTGAAGATTCTTTTTCTTCCCATTACAGGCAGGGAAAGCTGGAGGGCATGGGATAATCTCACCTCAAAACTCCTGGCTGGGAAATACTTGCGGTAATTGGACATCAGAAAAGAGCACATCCCAATGTTTTTTCTGACCTTCGTGTTCTTTCCTGTTTTCTTTGCAAAACAATGACAAATAATTACTTTCAGGGCAAGTTTCTGGTTTTGGAGTTAATTTGCTGTCTTTGAATTGATGAAAATTCAATTGAATCAACCATTTTTGATAAACCTGCACAGAGGCAGAAATCCCAGTCTGTTGCACGCTTTCATGACAACTCCTTTTCATTGCATGTAAAATGGGAGAATTTCCTTGTGTGTTTGGACATGCAGATTGAAAGGAAATGTATCTCTGCAACTGGCTCATCCTTCCTGGCACCCCATCCGCTCTGCCTGCCTGATAAATGTTACTCTTACGTTAGGCTGTCTTTCTCTGTCTGCACAGCACTTACTCTGTACAAATGGAAATAATAACCTTCCCTATTGTTATTATTCTCTTCTGGAAGGATAATGACTGACTCATCTTTTCAAGAATGGTATTAAAAGAAAAGCCACTTTGACCTGCTTAAAACTGTACAGTAATTCTGTTCAAATGATGTAAAACCATTAAGAATGATATAAATACATGGTTACCATGGGATTGACTGCATGTCACCTGTACCTCACCTCGCCCCATGAGACAATTCTCCTCTAATTTCCTGCCTGTTCTTTCCAGAAGGCAGGACAGCAGAGCAGGGGGGTCTTTACAGCTCTTGGTGCTGGAGATGGGCAGCTTTCCAAGGGCTAAGCCTTTGCTGCTGTGAGCTTCAGGGTGTTCAGTGTAGTCCAAGCTATCGATCAGAAAAAAGGAGAGAATGACTTCAAATGTACCTGTGAATTTTTTGGATTTGTTTTGTTTATGTGAAAATAGCAAACAAACTAGAAAGATGTCTCCTCTGATGTCTTTTTCCCAGCAGATCATTTGCAGCACAGTACACTCCCATCAAAAATACTGACGAGCTGCATTAATGACAGGCATTATTCTGTGTCTCACATGCTGGTACGGAATGAGCACCAATTATCTCTTGCTTCTCCCGTAGCGAGAGATACACCACCTTACCCTAGTATCTTTGGGCAGCTTTGGACTTGTCCTGTGTGTCTAGGCATCACATCCCCGGTACCGATGCCCTGCGTGGACGGGCTTGTCGCAGTGTTCAAACCCCCCGCCTCTCGCACGGTGCCACAGCCCATCTTCATCATTTCTTCACCAGCTTCGCTGGCAGGAATATGAAAACCCTTCAGCAGCTCTGAAGCATAGAAAGCTGTTAGGGCTCCTTATTGCCAAGAAACACTTGGCTTAGTGTGAGACCCTAAAGGTGCTGATCAGTGTCTGCAAAACTCTGAGTGTCCAGGGGCAGGCGGGGGGGCAGAGCCTCTGGAGAGCGCTCTGCAGAGGAGCTCTTAATTCTCCCCTGCTGCTGGCAAACCCCCCTCAGAAACGCTGTTGCCTGTAGTTTTTCAGCACTGGGACACTAAGAGCTGACTCCCAGGAGTACCGGACAGTGAGAAGCAGCAGTGATGCCGTGTTCTCCGTCGGTGAATGCTGAAGCACAGCCTGCAGCCCGGCACTTCAGCTGAATGGCTGTTAGAGCACGGCACAGAGCACAGCTTTACTTTGACCTGATGTTTAACCTTGAATTGCTGTCTAAATAGAAGTGATAAATAACAAAAGTGGAGTGCCTGTTAAAATGCAGTATGTGATTTTGGTACCAGGAACGTACTCAGATGATGACTCAGAATAATTTCAGTGAAATTTGAGTGAGGAATTTCTGTGCCTCGCTGAGGCTCGAAGAGTACACAGCTTCTCAGCTAAGATCAGAAAGAAGTAACAGATGCAAGAACGCCAATTAATTTGGGCTGGGAAAGGCCCTTCATCACCCCATCAGATGTTACCAGCATCTACTTCAGGACTGCTTCACTCTTCTATGAATACATTTCCCTGAATTTTTACATCAGAACATAACTCTGTGATTCTTAGAGATCTAATTATGTTGAGTAATATGTGGGCAGCATAAACTCCACGGGCAGGACTTGAGCTACGTCATCCATTAATTTTGTACTTCATTAGGTTGTTCTGCCAAGGAAGGAACCAGACATTTTATGTAAGCGGCCAAACGCTGAATTTGTGCTCAGCTGTGCTGCAGATAGACCCGAGTGTAGGTGTGTCCTGCCGTGCTGGGACTCGGAAACAGCCCAGCGGGTTCTCTGTGGTTACTCTGGGTATCTGCTTGAGGTGGAGTCTAACCCTGTGTTTCCTTCCGCTTGGTTCTGGGGAGGCTTCTCAGAGGCTATCTGTCCTCAGAAGGCTGTACAAGGTACTGAGCCGTTGCTGAAAACTTAATTTAAATATTGGGTTCTTCTGAGGTCTCCAGTCTGAAAACCCCAGAATTAGTCCCAACTTGCAGAGCTGCAGCACAGTACATGAACTGTGCTCTGTGTTCTTCTTAAAGCTCTAGGTCTAGCTTTTAGTGTTTTTCTTCTTTAAAGCCGCATTTTCCTGTGATTCAGGAGCTACAGAAATCAGATTGTTTCTAAACAGTGCTGTCAGGAGGCGTGTCCTTACTGCTGTTTCATTAGTCTGTGAGTATTTAGGGGAAATTAAATGTATGATTATTTTGTGATTTTATGTCAGAATATTTATGTCAGTTTGCCTTCCCTGGCACCAAAAAAATGCAGAGTGGTGGTAATGGAAATGAACCAATTACCAGTTTTGTTTCATAGTGTGGCTCTGCATGTGAATCACAGAGAACTCCTCCTGGTCCCACTGTTCTGTAGAAAGAGAATGTTACGAGGAGCATGGATACAGCGAACTGTTTCCTAAGCAGATACGTGAGTTCTTGAATAAGGCTGTGTCTTTGGTGAATTCATAGTGGACAGATTCCCAGCTGGTGACATGCGTTGTACTGGGAGGAAAGCATAAGTTGTGCTGGAAATGCAGTTTATACAGCACGGTGATCCCCACGCGAAAGCCATCCCTGGCTCCCCCTGCGTGCCTGGCTCGGAATGCAGATGGTGTCCTGGGGCGGCCGGCTCTCCCGCTGTCGGAATCGCTCTGGTTCTGCCCTTCCCTCCTCCCTCCCCCTGCCAGCTCTGCCTCCTGCGTGTAAGCAGGGCAGTGAGACGGGCATGGGTTCTGCGAGAGCACCTTTGCCAGGCAGAGCGGGCACCGCGCCCTGGCTCTGGGGCCTCCGTGGCGGATGGAAAGCACTGCAGGTTCAGAAGGGAAGCGAGGACCGAGACTGTGTTTTGCCAGAGATGAGTCTCTGTGTACTCTGACAGGCGTTCAGGCCACGTTATCGTCCTCGAAGTGTGACTAACAGAGGCGCTTTGGGACTTTGCAGAGCTAATTATGCTGAGAACTTGCTGTTCTCTACGTATTCCTGCTAAAATTTAAAGGTATAGCTGGAGATGTTTAGCGGGTAGAGTGCTTGCGTTGCTGGTTGTGGTGCAAAGGGCAGCGTATGGTGGAGAAGCTTGGGTTGACGCTCAGCCTGGCACTGCTGCACCCCTCCTGTGCCACCGCCCGGGCCGTCCCTGTGCCCTTGGGGCCAGAGGCTGCTGACGCTGGTGTCACGGTGGGGCTGGAGGCAGTCCCCATGTGCTGAGAGACTGCGAGGGGCTTAGCTCTGGGTTTATCGAGGGACTTTGTTTTCATTTGGGAAGATAAAGTTTTCTTGGCCTGCTTGTCTCCCAACAGCACTTTCCCTGCCCAGAGTGAACTTGGCGAGCTCTGGCCAGCAGGAAGGGGCATGCTCCCATTTCTGGGGACGTGACGGGAGGCTGTCCAGCATCCACACATCCAGTGCAAAGAGATGGCAGGGAGAGAAGAGCCTTAAAAGGACAACTTGGGCTCCGAAGCTTCCTTCCCAGTATCCTTATTTGAACTCTGACCTCACCTGAAAGCCTTTGCATCAGGAGCTGTGTGGGGATTTATCAGCAGTGTCACCCCCTTGGAACGGGTCTGGAGCTGGTGAGCAGAGATCTCCTTCTGCTGACCAGGTGTCTGCAGGTCCAGGTTTGTTCACAGATAGAGGATAGCGCCATTTATGTGTGTGCCAAATTTCACAGGAACTAGACCCGATCCTTAACCTTAAAGCAAGAATCAGATATTTGTGTGCCGTTGTTCTGCATCAGTGAAGTCACTAAGGACAGCAACACAGACAAGGAAAAGCAGTGGTTTGGGTTGGTCGGGTGAGGAGGGCACGCTCCCTGCTCTCGATCTCCACCCACCTCGCTGGCTCCCTGCTCTCTGGAAGGGGAGTGGCTCTCGTGATGGGTTTGTTCAGTGCTCACTGCAGTGGATCCCGGGGCTCATTTCAGGCTGCTGGGATTCCTGGTACTAGAACTCATCATCATCTTGGTCTTTGCCAGTTTATCTCTTGGGTTAGCAATTGTAAGCTAAAGAAATTTTTGTATTTGCTTTCATTTCTGCATACATTGCAGCGGAATACATTCAGTCTGCTGCAAAAAGAGACAGAAAATACTATATAAGCATACAAATCAGGCTGGGTTTTGAAGCTTAGTAGACATGAAGGAAGCAGCATTTTAATCAAAATGAAGATCCCAGCACATGTATATTTCATAGGGACATCTTCTGCAGAGAACCCCCAGTTACACTGATGAACTGCTCTGTTTGTTGCAATGCAGCTGCGTGCTTCTTTGCTCTCATCTGCCTGGCTCTCTTGCTGAGGTTCCTCTTCTCTTTGTTACCTGAATGGATTTGTCCAAACTTTCTGTACAAAATTCTGCTTTACAGACTTCCTTGAGCTGTAGGTAAGTGCAGTTTCATTCTTAAACCAGACTGAGACATCACCCCATTGCTGCCTGGGGAAATTTCAGACACAGTGCAGGGTAGCTGCTTACAGCGCAGCGAGTCAGCAACCTGAAATGCACCGTGCTCCTCTTAGAAAGCAGCTACTCACTGCAGGTTCTCCCATCTTTCTCTGCTTGTTCAAGACCTCCAGCCTTGGTTGTTGCTTCCGCAGTGACTGGGTGATTGCAGTTGTGTTTCTCTCAGCAGCCCTCAGATGATTTTCCTTGGAAGTGCTCTGCCAGGTGTCACCCCCACTGCCAACAGATTTTTTTTCTTCTTTAGACACTTGATGGATGAAAATTATATTTTCGAGTTGATAAAAAATGGAAAGCTGTAAATTGCAGCCAAGACTCCTGTGATCACGCCAATTGACTGTGATTGAAGAGGATTTCCCCCTCTTTTACCTCCCTCACAAAGGAGTGAAGGGTGTAGGTGGGAGGACTGCGATGCTCCCAAGCCTCCTCGCGTGAGCACCGGGCAGCTGCCCGAGGCTGGCAGCTGTGTGTGGCCACAGCCTTTGTCCCCTGGCAAGGTCAGTTTAGGACAGGCCCTCAGCTCCTGGGGTTTGCTGCAGTACCCAGCAGGACTCTCCAGGTATTCTGGGGCTTTTAAAGGCACTCCTGTGATTGCTTCAAGTTCTGCGTGAAAGCGTTTGAACTGAATAATAAGACTGCAAAAAATTTTCTTGGGTTCAACTCATGTTGCTTTCTACCGTTGTATTTTGCCAATTTGGCATCATAATAATGCTCTAAATCAGAGAAATGTCTGAGTAAGCTTCAAATCTGCAGTCGTAAATCTCTGCAAGAAGCTTGATTTTTTCTGGTCTTATCCTCTTAACTCAGTCATGCTTTTATGAAACCTGACTATCTCGGAAATTTTGCTGCTTCTTTATCCACATTAGAAAATCATGTTTACTAATATAAATCTTGTACCTTTTCTTGCAGTTTCTTTAAACAAGTACGAGTATGAGAAAAAGCTGTTTCCTTTTTGTGGGACGGTTAAATTTTGGTATGGTTGTCACACAGTTCAATTCCATCAGCAGCAGAGACCTGTATTCCTCCTCCCCACGGCACATACGCAATAGATAAACTCAACCTTGCAGGCAGAACTGGAATGAGTATCCTTCATTATTCAAATACAAGAACTCAGTGGGGATGGCAGCACGGTCCCTGAGTCCAGGGCTGCAGAACAAGACTGTACATCATTTTACCCAGTGGCTCTTTCTAGAATGGTACGCAGTGCGTGACGTTGGTTTGTAGTACTGTAATTTTTTGGTTTAAGTAGATCTGATTGAAGAGGAACGTTACCAGTTACTGAGCAGAGGTAACTGCAGGGTCACTTTGTGCAGATGAGTGTGTTTAAGTTTTAATAGGGTTGTCCAGTGCCATGAAATACGGGTTGTGGTGAATCAGAATGTGGAAAACAGGGAAAGAGAAGAAAAGGTAAATGCTACAGAGAGGCAGAGACAGAGCACAGGAAACAAAAGCCCAAAAGAACAGAAGAGAGCTGGATATGTGGGAAAATGAAATGGAGGAGTGAGACCAAAAGTCATTCAGAAGAGAGTGATGGAAAATCTATTCAGTGTAAAAAGATGAAAGTAAGAAAGGTGAAGAAAAAAAAATCTGTTAGTACATAAAGCTGAGAATAATCCCTTCCAAAAGCAACCGGTCTGTGATTCCTGGGATGAATACGTCATCTGCTGTGGATTTCACTAAAGGTGTTAAATATTTTACTGATCGTTCACATGAAAAGTTAATTAAGAAACAGATGAGCCTGACCTTGAGTCAGTTTGTATGTTAATTACAGCGTCTGTTGTTCCCGTTCGATCCAGAAAACCCTCTTGTGTACTTACTGAAGAGACACACGATGAACAGCCAGTCCAAGTCATTGTTTCTCCTCACTGGATCTGAGTGTTTGCACACGAACGACTGAGCTGGAGGAGTTCTTTATTATTCCTTCAGCATTATTTTAGCAAACCAAACCTAGCAGTAAAATACATATGAGAAAAGCAAAGTGCTCTGCCTATGTAGGAGGAGTCTTGAAGCAATTTCTTGCATGGCACAAACCCTGAGGCTGGGATATTTATAATACATCAACCAAACCTCAGCATTTAAGGCATAATTGACTGAAAAATCAATCTGTGGGAAGCTGCATGGCCCAAGGGACTTTTTACATGGATATATCCCTTTTGAATTCCATGTATTCCCAGCAGAGTTTTCCCAGGTTGCTGCTGCCTTGCAGTCAATATTATGACTCTATCTTGAACATCTTCTTACTTAAAATAAATTAATTAGGATAACCTAAATTTAATCCATTCTGAATAGAGAATTGCATAGATGTGGCTATGGATTTGAACAAATAGACTTTTTTTCTCTCTATTACTGCTGTTTCTAAATATTTGCACTCAGTTAATTCACAGGTGTCTGGTAAATGATTTCACCAAATACGGTTTATGTAAAATAACTCTTGAAAAAAAGATTGGTATTCATTAATCATTGAAGTGTGATAATGCTGTGCTGAACCTGTGATGGGTTTTCAGTAGTATCAGGTAAGTCATGTCCCTGCTCAGCACAGGGGGGTTGGACTGGATGACCTGGAGAAGTCCTTTCCAAGCTAGACCGTTCAGTGATTGCATGATCTGGTGTTCTCTTGCACTGGGAGGTAATAGGAAAGAAACTGGGGGTATTTGTGTCAGTTATGAAAGGAAGCAGCAGAATCTTGAGGTACATAGATAATGCATACATTCCAGAAACATACCGAGCGTGAGCGATCTGCCACAAATTGGGATGTTCACCTGAGAATTCATGACATGAATCAGGACAGGAGTGAAGAAGGGATGAAAAACACTTCAGAAAGAAATGGACCATTCTCCAGAGATTAGTTGTGGCATGCTCATTTAACACAAGGGAAGAAAAGAGAGAGTCTAACAGCTTGGGTCATGGAATGCATCTGTAACACCAGGTAATGTGTTTATGGCACGGTTGAGTGAAAGCAGTCTTCTGAGTCCAGATGGTTCAAGGGTTCTGTAGGTTGAAAGTGATACTGATTAGTCTTGATGATACAGATGGTCACACTGTTATCTTCTGGTGCATGTTCATTTATTACCTATATCAAATTTAGCAGGAAATGAAAGACCAGTTTAATACCTGTGAGATAGCTTGATAAAACTGCTCTGCAAAGCACTGTCAGGACTGACGGTGCCTTCAGGAGAAAAAGCAAAGACAAATAAATGCTAACGATAACTTCCTCTCCATCTGCTCTGAGGGGCTGCCCCTCCAACAGTCCCCAACTCCCCAGCTCATCAGAAATTAAATCTTCCACCACTGCTACAGAAGAGTAAACGTTGCGAGTCCCTGTTCCCCCTGCCGTTGTCAGGATAGCAAGCTCTGGTGGTTTCCACAGCACACCCATCGTCTGTGTCGGAAGCCACAGAAGATGTTGTGGTCTTAGCTTGTGATTGCAATCATGAATGCGTTCAGTGTTTCCATTAGGTTTATCCACTGATAGTTTAAAAGCTGTTGAGAATACCAGATGGAGTCTGGAGGGAACTGAGATGTCTGTTCCTTGTTAGTATTTCGAAAGGGAACCCAAAATCCGTGGCCTTCACACCTGGTCAGTGTGCCACGCCGTGACCGAGGGGGTGTCTTTGTGCACGCTGCTTTCACCGGGAGAGGACGGCTCTGTTACACCCAGATCTGACTCTGCCAACCTGGGGACCAGTGTCTGGTCACTGGAGAAGCGTGTGGGTTACGTGCACTTGTAGTGCGCGTTTCCTGGCTCCTTTGAGTGTCGTACAGCAGAAAGAGTATAGATGATGGCGTAAAGCTCCAGATGTGATCTGCGTACCACCTCTGTGCTCAGGAGCCCTGCCAAAGTGACTGGGTTTGTAACTTCCAAACGAGAGGCGCGCGTTGAAGTTCCTGTGGTGAGCAGTTGCATCGCTAGGTGCCCGGTTGCATCACTGGGTGCCCAGTTGCATCGCTAGGTGCCC
>JANVCC010000030.1:22535706-22585109 GCA_025345505.1 Todiramphus chloris collaris
GGTGCCCGGTTGCATCACTGGGTGCCCAGTTGCATCGCTAGGTGCCCAGTTGCATCACTAGGTTCCCAGTTGCATCACTGGGTGCCCAGTTGCATCGCTAGGTGCCCAGTTGCATCGCTAGGTGCCCGGCTGTTCAGAGAATTGGGTATAAATGCAGGGTTGACATTTTTCAGCCGCATGTTCCTGGTGGCTCCCCAGCGAGCCAGGGGACCAGGACACAACGCCCGGTGTTTGCAGGAACTGGGGGGAGAGATTTCAGAGTTCTGCTGCAATTCCGAATGGCCCAGGGGGGACTCCCGGGTCGGTTCCTGTCCATCCTCCGTGGCACCTCTGTGCGTGGCCGGGGCAGTGGAGCTGGCAGCAGCTCAGCCCGCTGCAGTGTTTTCCCAGGCTGACAGATGGGCTGCACTCCATACTGTGTGCTGAGTACCCAGGGCGTAGGGCACTGCCGTGGTCCAGCTGCGGCTGTGCCACCAGCAGCAATGGGAAGGAAAACTCAGCCTTGCTCCGTGAACAATACCTAGTGAAGTCTGTCATCGGTCCCAGGAGGTGGGATAAACGTACGAATTGAAAAGATTCAGTGTTTGAAATAATCTAACACTCTTCTCAAGCATTTTTTTCCTTCTCTCTTTCTCTGAAACTGTAATCTCAGAGAGGAGTGATGCCTGGTTTCCATCTAGCCTGATACCGTAAGGTTTTTCTGGCAGGGCTTTCCTTGCCAGTATCTTAGTATCTTGCTGACACACTCTGTCCAGTTTATGCTGGAGCTAAGCCTGGATTCTGCAGTCTTTTTATCACAATCTGGGTCTCAGAAATTGTGGATCAGAGAGGCTGGACCCGTCACTGTGGTTGAAAGGCTGGTTTCTAAATGTAATTCTGCCTTGTTTGGGAGGTTTTCATTCACAATCTCATTAAAATATTCATGAGGGTTTTTTCTTGACTAGAATCATTAAGAAAATGCTTGATGCTTGGTGGCACAGCTCTGCACTTCCTTCTTGATGGATCTTTTATTATTCCACATGATACTCATGATTTTTAATTTTTTTGTAACAACAGTAATTCTTGTGTAAATTACCAGTTTTAAGTACCACTGCTGGGAAAGATCAGACTGCAGCATCAAAGAGGAAAGCTTCATTATAAGTGTGCTGAAAATTCTAGGAAATATTTATACCTTCGTTGTCTTGTTTTTCTTGGAATTAGAATATCTGTAATTTGGTAGTAAACATGAGGTTTTAAAAGCCTGCTAGGCTTGCCTGGCTCATGTTTCAGCAGACTTGATAAACAAAACCTCCCTGCTTCAGCATGCGCAGAATTGAGCCAAAAAAGAATTACGACAAAGAAGGTGGCATTTCCAAAGCTAGGATTTAATTTCTTTTAATTGATTAGCTTTCTGACTTGTATAAACAAAAGTCTTTTGCTTTGAGCAAGGCAGAGAAACAAAATGAACTCCTCACTAATGCCATCTTCTGGAAGGCACCGGGGAAGTGTGCTGGTCCGTGTTCCAGAGGTTGGGGTTTAGCCACACAAGTTGCTTGAAACAGTCAAGGAAGGAGCTGGTTTCTTTCCTGAGGCCCGCGTTGAAAATCCTCACCGTGAGCCTTCCGAGGTTTGTGCGCAGATCTCTGCGGCATGGGGTGGAGCTGGAAGGCTTTAGGATTTCTGATACATGAGATGTGCCACGTCCTTGGGGCTGAGCTTAGTACAGCACTGAAACGTTTGTGAGGTGTGGACCCGGTGAAACCAGGAAGTGTCAAAAGAAGGGTTCTGTCTGCTCACTTAGATGGGCACTTCTAGGAACCGAGGTTCCCCAAGGACTTTGGGCTGCTTTTGTTCTGCTTTAGGGCTCTGGGGAGCCTGTCTCCCCTCCTCGTGACCGACCTGGTGGGGATACTTGCATTTACCTACCTGAGCAGCAAGTCACATTCATTAACATTCATCTGTACCCTGTGGTTTTTATGCCTTCACCATACTGTACAAACAGGCCCTAAGAGCTGTTTCCCCATGTTTTATTAACAAAGGGAGGAAAATAAATAGTAAAAGAGGAAACTAATACCTCACAAAAGCTTGCTTTTACTGAGTGCTTGAGAAAATGATATAATTTGGTAAAATGTGACACATCTGGCAAATGTTTTCTTTGGTTTTACATGCAGCAAGCTGTGTCCTGTGCTTTGCCTGTGCTCTTTGCATATCATTCATGATAGTATTTATATTTGAGGTTTCAGGGCAAAGCAACACTTAAAACACTGGCTTTCTTGCAAAAATATTTGGTGAGTAGTTGTCGTCTGTTCAGGAACCAGGTCAGTGCTAGAAAGAGAATTGCTTTGTTGGTATAGGTAAAAGCTGTGATAAGCAGCGGAGGCAAGTTCTTAATCCTCTAGAGGCAGAATTTGGTTCCAGAGCTTTCAATCTTCATGCATTAAAACCTGATTTCATCCTAACTCCTGGGGCTGAATTTCCCTGCCTGCTCATTCAGCCTTCCTGGAAGGTGAGGGGGAGAGGAGACGGTGAGGCTGGAATGAAAGAAAAATGAAGGGCTAAGGCAGCCCGCTGCAGAGCTGCTGAGCCTCAACGGCAGGCACTCAGATGTGCAGGGTTACACATGGCTCCTGCCATCATTAATTTTATTACTATTGGAGAAAGTTCCACACATAGAGCTGATATTCCTGCTGCTTCCAGATGGGGTCATAGCTGGGTCACTGGAAGGCATAGATAGGCCTTCTTCCTTTTCCCCCTCCCTTCAGGAAGGGATAATTACTCCTTCTCCCCAGTTAACCCCCTCAGTGCAGTTTTGCACACTGGTGTGCTCCTGGAGCTGCCCAGCTCCTGCCAGGCTGCACAACGTTTGCTTTCCATCCCGTGTGCTCCCCAGGCTTTGCAGCGGTGAGCTGGGAGCGCTGGCGGAGCGGCACCGGTACCGGCTCTGTTCGGGCACCGGGTCCAGCTGTGTCAGGGCTCTTCTCCTGCCACGGGAGCTGCACAGCAGAACGAGAAGCATTTGTATCGCGCTGTTCGTGTATTCGGAACCTGCTGTGCTGTCTGTTAGAAAGCAAACAGCAGCTGAGGAGCTGTGCTGAGGAAGTGCCTCCCTGCTAGCTGGCTGGCTCCTGTCAGCTCGGGGAGCCGGTGCCTGCTCAGTAATAGTGACATTCTGAAGTGTCTTGTCTCAAGAGAGCAATTACACTGCACCTAGCAGAATGTATTTCTCCCCATGATATCTAGAACTGAGCTGCTCTCCACTCTGGGAGCTGTAGATTTTGATACCATCTCTCTGCCTTGCCATCCACTAGAGAAATAACACCTTCCTTACTAGAGCTGTCCCCTTCTCTTCCTTCTGGACACTGCATACTCAGTATGCCTGCACATTGAGCACTGCCGTCCTGCCATTAGTAGTTTGTAATTGCTCGTTCCTCTTCTAGCTGGTCCCACACCCCGCCTTTCCCAAAAGCAGCACGTAGTCATCTCTGGTTGTGCGCACGCAGCGTAACCCAGCTGGGTTCACTCTCAGCTCTTGGCCTTGCTGAAGCGCTGCCACCGTTTCCTTGCCCACCGACCTGCTGTTGATGGGCTGCTGAGAGCCCTGGGGAAAGGCACACACAAGACTGCACCTGACCCAGGGGATGCTTTGGGCCTTCCTCGCTTTGAGCTCCATTTGTGTCTCTCACCCTGGGCTCCCCAGGGCACCTGGTTCGCTGCAGCCTCAGTTTACCGGCTGGACTTAGGGCACAGGGAAGAGCCCGAAGCTGGGGGCTCTGGGCGGGTGGGCCACTGGAGAGGAGGGGCAGGCAGTGACGCTGCTGTGGGGTCAGCACCCGCTGCTTCCACAAGCAAGGTTCTGTTTCGCTTGGGTTAGAGCTGGCGCAGTCTAGCCCATAATGAGCATTAAATTCCATATAATGGAATTAACTCTTGATTTACATGGCTCTAATTGCTCCAAATCAGCAAGCACCCCTTTCCTACAGCCTGGCGATACAGCTGCACTGAAATGGTGAGGTGTGAGTATCTGCCTTTTATTAGAAGCCACCATTGATTATATTCCTCTGAGGCAAATAACCAGATGAAATAATGCTCTTTGACCACCGTGTCTCTCAAAGTGTTGTCTGAGGCCAACAATGATCAAATGGCCAAAAATGATCATTTAGTTTGAAATCTTCTTTAAAAGTCTGTTGAAAAAATTCTAGGGAAAAATAATGTTTTCTTTCATGTGCTATTGAGGAATAAATTACAAAGACATTTATGGAATTATACATCTATATATCTCTGCCTGGCACAGAGGTTATAGCACCTTCTGAAATGAAGTATCTGTGCAGCTGCTGTAATAACCTTGACTCTGGAGTGACAATAGGAAGCAGAACCATAAGTCACAGCTTAGCTTATTGCAAGGATAAATTTTTAATACCCTATTTGTTGTTTGCATTTTATGAATGGTGAATAGTTGCTTCTCTTTCTGAATTGTTACATGCAGCGTGGCTCCCACAAATCCTTACACAGACTGTCAGGTAGCGCTTTGAAGAGATGGCTGTGCAGTGCTGTTTGAAAAGAGGCCAGAGAGGAGATTTCCATGCCTCATGTATTTTCTCTTTCTGATCATTCCTTAGCAAAGAGAACTCACAGCAGGGTGAGGAACGTACGCCCGTGTTGCAGGTGATGGTATTTGTGTCAGGAACCTCCCATAAATCAGGAGGCTGAATGCAGAAAAGCAGGGGAATGGGTCGCGAGGTTCTTGAGCTACAGATACATCCTTGCCTTGACACAGCCCCGACCAAGGACACAGCAGCAGGCAGGCCTCTGTTGTCTTCTTTCTCTTCGTTTCTGCAAGATAATGACCCCATGGCTCGCCCCGTCGTTCCAGTCCAGCACTGCTGCTTTAGAAGATGTGGGAGCAGGGGGTTTGTGGTGACGCTGTCTAGCCCTCCCTCGCTCACCTGGCCTTGCCACCCCCAGCCCCCAGTGAGTCTTGGCGTGAATTTCAGGGAAAGTTGAATTGGAAATTACAGTCGCAAGGTGGCATTCCTGTAAGTCCCAAAAGATTACAGAATAAACTCGTCCTTTAGCAGAGATTCTGCTTCAGATTCATCTTCCCCAGGCACAAGAGAAATTTCAGAGCTTACCCCTTACTGGGTGGGCAAGTCAAGTACCTGGAGGCACAGCTCTGTGCAAGTCATGCTGCTCTTTGTAGAGCTGCTTGCTTCTTACTACAACTACATCCTCTCTTTAGTTTTAAGATGAAACTGATCTGTCTGTCCCTGTTGTATTGGGATTTATCAGGCATGGTAAAGAAAGATAAAGAAGAAGGGAAGCTGCTTGAATTCATCTTTCCTAAGACCTTTGGGTTATAACTATGAAAGGACCTGAGGAAAGAACATTTCACTATATTGTAAGTTATGGTAAAAGCTTCCCCACTTTATATAATAAAATATATTCTGTGGGAAGACAAACTGAAGTGAGCAATGCATCAACTGCCTTGAACGGGTATGGAGATAAATAAAAGTGACTTTCTTCTTAAAAACCCTGACAAGCCTTTCATTCCAAGACAAAGGGGAGGCAGGGTGGACTGCTCTCACCAAGGGTCCAGAAAGCTACGGAGAGGCTGTATGTGCACAGCCAGAGCAGCGAGGTCAGTAAGCTCTGGGGAGAGCGTTGTGCTGGGGGAACTTCCAGAAAACATGAGGTTGATGCCTTCCCTCAGGGCTCTTGGCCATCCCGTGTAGGTATGGTAGTAGCAATTGCACTGGTTTCCCATAGTTCAACATCCAGGCTAAGTGACATTTCAGATGAAGCTTTCTTTATGGCTGGAGTGTTTGTAAAGCCTCTGCTTTGTCTTCCTGAGTTTCTGGTGAGGGGGGAGCTCTGCTGCAGCCTGCTCTGAGCTGTCTCCTCTGCTCAGCTGCTCCTGCTCATAAAGCTCTGGGAACTTCAGAGCTTGGGCACCGTCAGATTGAGACGAACGTGATTGTTTGGTGGAAAGGAACTGAGGGCTGGGCAGTGGGAGAGAGATACCTGCACACACGTTTATCTGCACTCGGACAGTGTGGTCATGGGTTTCCCAGGGAGGCCAGGCCACAACATTAAGGTCCAAAGAAGGGTGAGTGATACTTCTTTCTCTTCTTATGTTCTGACTGTTCTTCTGACCAGGCTCACACTGTTAATCTTAAGATTTAGAACACTGTCCTTAATTTAAAGTTGACTTGCGGGGGCAGAGGTGACTGTGATTTGTATATAGAAGGAAATGAGCCCTGACCTTTAGCTGTCACAGCAGATTAACAATCAATAGTCCATCAGGACAGATAAATCAGAAAAGCCAAGTCAAATCCTGTATAGTTAAAGGCCGTATGAATGGTCTGGATCTAGGACTGTGCCTTGTGTGGAAGGCAGGATGGGCGCTCCTCTCTCTTGCCGATTTCTGACTCGAATCTGAGGAATCCTCCAGAGGCAGGCAGCTGTGATGTGAGGGGAGAGGCAGGGGCTCCCAGTCAGGCTGCGTGGGAGGAGCGTGGCTTTATGAGAGGTCCTGCAGCGAGGATAGTCCAATGGCTGGGCAGGGTGCATGGGCCTGGCTGGGAGCCTGAATCTGTTCCGGGGGCACGAGCCTTCCCGGTGCCATGGCAGGGCAGCTCAGAGCTGGAAAGGGAGGAGGGGTTCAGGTCAGTTGGCACTGCCCTTAGCTCTGCTCCTTGTGCTGCAGTGCCTTGTCACACAGCAGGGCTGTGGCCGCCTGCTCTCTTGCGCTGCCTGTCCCGTCTGGGGCTCCAGCAGCCCTGAGCACCGCTGCCTGCAGCCCTGCCCTGGCAGAGGGAGAGCACCCAGCAGGATGGCTGGGGGTGGCACAGCTCCTGCTTTTCAAACTGGGGGGACTTGAGCAGGGAGCAGGTTGTTAGCAACACAGATTGCTAACTGAGTGGGTTTGCAGTGTTACCTGACTAGCAAGTAATCGCAACCTCCTTACAATATTACCCTTAATCAGAAAATATTTGTCCTGCATCCCCATTGTGTATTGGAGCTCAGAGTGGTGCCAAAAAGAAAAGAGAGGCAGAGTCCTTTGGGAAGATTGCATCAAACTTCTCTGTCCCCTTAACACCTGAGTGCTGGAAATCATGGCAGCTTCCAAGTGTCACCAGTGTGGCACTTCCTCAAGAGAGAACGCTTGTAAGGTGCCAACAGGCGCTCGGCTGGGCTTGCACCCATGTGTGCAGCCAGCCAGCGTTCGCTGCGGTTCAGGTTTGAATCCTGCTGGCGATGGAAGTTCCCAAGCTGAGATCCTGCACGGGCAGGCGGGCAGCACCTGCCCGAGGCCTGCCTGGCACCCGCCGCTGAGGAGAGGTGGTCTCGGGCTGCGTTGGGTTGGCATCGCCGTGCCGCACGTGCACACGCACGCACGCTGCCCTGGGTGCAAGATCACAGGGAGCCAGAGCAGACACACCCTGGTGTTCCATCCTCCTGACCAGCTCCTGCAGCTTTTCCCCTTGCTGAGCCCGGAGTACGGGAGCGCGAAAGAGTAAAAGCAGCTCTCCGGCTTGTGATGCGCGGCCCCGGAGCAGCCCTGGGCTTTGCGGGAATGGCATTTACGGCTGACATCAGATCGGAGTATTTGCATTGGATTTCGGTGTCAGCATCGGAGGAGTGGCTTAGCAGGGACACTGTTTCAGCCTTCTGATCCAGCTAAGCAGCAGCTCGGGCTGAGAAGATACTCACTCCCCTCGCCTCTGCTATCCTGCTTGCATCTGACTCCTCCCTCCTGCAGCTCAGAACAGCGCAGGGCGACTCCAACAGCCTCTCATTTCTACTATGTTTCTCCCTCAGCTACTAGAGCTTGAACGTACCTGATATTCTGCCTTCCTTTCAGCTGAACTCGTGAGTAAGGCACGCTGCCTGCTATCTGTCAGAAGTGAGTGGCATGTTATTACCTGGAGAGCCTGATTTAACCATCTTTCGGCGCTGAGAGGATCGTGAAGAGCTGCATTTTTTTTCAGTATCTTCGATACTTCATTGTTGCCTGATTTTTCAAGAGCATGAGTTGTTCTGGTTATCAAGGGTGCTCTCACCTGAATATTTCTTCATCAGATGCCACAAAAGAGAGTCCAGGAAGAGAAAAAAACTTGTGATGTGGAGCTAACAGTTCTGGTTTCAGCTAGGGAGAACTTGCGGTGTCAGTGCAAAGGCAAAGAAAAGAATTTGCCAAGGACAATGTCGGTACCGCCTGGTAATTTGTCACTGAACGGGACGAGCTTCTTCACTGAAAATCACAGCGCTATGGACAAGCCTGGCGAGCAGAGAACTTTGAATGTCTTTCTGTTCTGCTTGACTTTTGTCATCGCATTCACAGCACTTCTGGGCAGCATTTACTCGCTGGTTTCTCTGCTGAAAATGCAAGCCAAAACCACGGTTTCGGTGATTGTCACCTCTCTGGCGGTAGATGATTTGATCAGTGTTGTGCCTGTGATTATTTTCATGCTCACCCAGTGGGCAAGTGATGTCCTTCCCCGGCCTCTGTGCACCACCTCAGCGCTTCTGTATTTATTCCAGGGCATTTCTAGCAACCTGAAAGGGTCTCTTATAGTTTCTTACAACTTCTACACCATCAACAAAACCGAGACAGTGAGCTGCAGCACTTCCAGGCGACGAGCAAGCACGGTACGGGCCATTCTTACCATTTGGATTGTCAGTTTGCTGATCTCCATTTTGCCTCTCTGTGGCTGGGGCAGGTACATCCCCACCTCCTGGGGTTGCTTCACTGACTGTGCCAGTTCCTACATCTTGTTTTTATTTATTGTCTACTCACTGTGCTTCTGCCTCCTGACAGTGCTGTCTGTTCCTCTAAGTTACCAGCTGTTGTGCTCAGCCGAGCAGCAGCTATTGCACACTGATTACCAGGAAATCTCGCAAGGCTGCACGACCCCTGGGACACCAGCGGGCTGCAGTGGTGCCACCCCCTCTCTGTCACCCCTGGACCCTCTGGATAAAACCCTGGAGCATTTCCAAAGTGCACGTCCAGGCTCGGAGGCAGTTTATAGGAAAGGTGTGGCCGAGAGCGGAGCACCCGAGCCCCGCAGCGTGAACAGCATCCAGAGCAGGAGCTTCGCTGTGGGCTTTGCCCAGAAACGATTCTCCCTGATTCTCGCGTTGACAAAAGTCATTCTCTGGCTGCCAATGATGGTAAATTGTCAGACTGCTTTGCTTTCTACTGTCTGCTTATGTTTCAGTGGGGTGTGAGCTGGTGTGCCATGGATGGAAACAGATGAGCAGTAGCCATTGCAGTTCTTCCTTACAGTGTAGTTTGTGCCAGCAGAAGTCCTTTCCAGCAGGTCTGTGTCACTGTGTGATTCTAACTGGCTGGCAGCGGGGCTGGCAGCACCTGATTCATCAGTGTGTTACTCCATTCTCACAGCACTGCTCTCACCTGAGTCCACCCTTCTGTATCGCCAGCCTCCTGACAGGCATTTGTCAAGCATTCTGGATTGTACTGAGCTAAGCTCTTGTGCTCTTCCTCACAGCCGGGGGTCACGCTGTTTGCCAGACTGGTTTCAGAATGGGAGTTTACTAGAAAAATGAGGTTTGCTCTCACCTTTGTAGTCTCCATAGCACTGGGGGGTGGTGGGAGGTAGTGCCGTCCACGTGCATGCTCCGGTGTGTTTGGGAACGGGCACATTTGTGTAAAGTTAGCAAGGAGTCTGCTGAGAACACGGATCACGGGTTCGGGGCAGCGTTACCCCTGCCCCTGGGGTGTGTGCAGAGCCAGCACCGGAGCTGCTCTCCCAGGAAGGACCGTTACAGAGCAGGGCTGCTGCAAGTGCTCTGTCCTGGTGCCCGTCAGCAGGTGGGCTTCCTCAGTGCCATGCAGGACAGGCTGAGCTCGCAGGCTCTTCCCAGCTGCTTGGACCCTGAGTTGTCTGTTTGAACGGTGCTCAGGCACTACCTTGGGCTTAAGAGAGGGTCTTTCTGCCCAATGCAGACTGAGGAGAAGAGCCTCTGTCAGGGTGTTTTCTCCAGTCGCTGCTAGAAACCACACTGTGAGGCTCACCAGAGGGGACTGATAGTCCGTGTCTTTTCCTTGTGTCGTAGTCCTGGGGAGAGAGAGGTTCCTTTTACTCCTCGAAGTGTCTCACGTGCCTGAAGTGATTTAAATTTCAAAATGTTCTGCCTTCCAGATACAAATGGTTGTCCAGCACATCACTGGTTTTCAGAGCCTTTCCTTTGAGACACTGAGCTTCCTGCTGACTTTGCTGGCTGCCACGGTCACCCCAGTGTTCGTCCTGTCCAAACACTGGATCCACCTGCCCTGTGGCTGCATCATTAATTGCAGGAGGAATTCATACGCAGTGTCTTCGGAAGAACTCAAAAGTAAGTATGGAAGGGTGACAGGCAGTGGAGTGTGCCTTGTAGTGAAGAGGATGGGAAGCTGGTGTCCATAACAGTACTTCGTACTCCTTGCAATCATTTATCTGAATTATTTAGACGTTGTTCAGAACACTGAATGAAGACTCCCAACATTCAGCTGGATGGAAATAGTGTATGCTGAGGCACAGAAGCTTGGCTGGTTTTCCCAGGGCACTGCCAGGTCTTCTAGCAGAGTCTGATGGAGTCAATCCCAGTTCATTTTCCTCTCCTGCCCTGGGAAAGAGTCTGATTTGTACTAATCGAATACATGGAACATGCTGAACTTGTTGGATGTTGTGGGGGAAAAACACTGTGCTAATTGTGAGCAAATTCTAAGGAGAAGAGCTATTGTTCGTACACCTGCGCTGTAGCTGCTAACAGAGACCACAGCGACACGGATATGCCAAGGGTGGAGGACGTGGCTGATGGAAGGGGCCTGTATCTCAGCGGGTTTGTGCCGCTTGCTGCTAGCTGAGGAACTCCTACATGGTTTTTGCCTAAAAGTCTTTCCCTGCATATTTGTTAAGTTTACTTTGGTGTAACAGAGGATGCCACACCTTCACTGGTAACCTCCTTGAATCTTCTAAAGCCCTGTTTTTCTCTGGGTCTCTGTGGTCACACCACTTTTGTTCTTTTCATAACTAACTTGATTGCGTGGTCATACCCAGTTAGAGAACCATGAGACAGAGAACTACAGCTGTCACTCCATGAACTTCTCTCTGCTGAAGAACACCTATAGGCTTCTGTGAACATGAATAACAAATCCTCTCTGAGGCTGAAAGGCTGTGTCATACTCCTCTGTACAGTCCCTCGCCGCAGGTCCCTACGAAATACCGCGGTCTCCAGTGTTCTTGCATCTGCCCACAGGGATTGCATTTTGATTTACAAATGAAAACGTGTTTCCAGTATTCTTCTGAGAGAAGTATTTCTTATTAAAATCTTTTAGTGAAGCTTATTATACCTACTAATATGAGTTCGGTATCGTTATTAGTGATTAGTTTACAGCAGTTGCGTATTGTTCATACCTGTTTGCTCTCTGAGACAGCTGAAAATGCACGGACTTCAAGAAATCCAGCGGTTCAGCAGCAGGTAATTATGGGAAGTTTGAAGGATAGAAACCTGCCACAGGATATTCTGGAATGGAACAGAATGGAGAATAGTTGAGTTGGAAGGGACCAACCAAGCATCATCTAGTCCGGCGGCAAAAGTTAGGAACTAAATCCTTCTGAAGACCTGTGTGGTGTTTGCCATGGTGTGGAGTGGAAGTCCTCTGCCGTTGGTGGGCGAGCTCCTGCCAGTGTGTGTTTAGGGGGCAAGCAAGCTCCTGAATCCCCGAGAGCAGCTGCTCTCCCCCGTGGCTTTCACCTGCTTTGAACACCTTCCCCAAGTGCAGAACGGCTTGTGCTGTGACCGATGCTGTTGTAACCGCTCTCCTGGAGCAGGGGACTGCAGCTCATCAGGGATGTTTATTTCGGATGGGATTAGTAATGCTGTGTGGACAGATAAATGGACAACAGATGGAAAAGTAGCAATTATAAAATGCTTTAAAATAGGATGTTTTAAATGGGATCTGTTGGGTATAAATAACGATGGAGAATTTTTATGTAGTTGTTCAGTTGCTGTGTAAGATTAGTTAAAGCACGGAATTTAGAGTGGAGAATTTTCAAAAACTTCATGGTGCAAATACTTAAAATACTGATTTTTTTATTGTATAATCCTGTTTCTTGCTTGACTTTTGATATTGAAGGTTAGCTGTAAATTTGTAGAAATATTTTATCATTTCACACAATTTTTCACCTTTAGGACTATAGCTGCAACAGGCTGGGGAAGAAGGTGTGTTACAGAATTTCAGTGTGTTCTTCTTGCCTGTATCCCATAAACCAACATACGCCTTGTGGTGTAGAAAATGGCAGATGATCTCCCAGCCTCTGGGAGTCTGTTCCCTTTGGAACGTATAATGTCTGAACTCGTTGAGAAAGCAGTATAAAGAACGTACTGAGAAGCCTTTCTTCTCAACCATTCATTCTTTTGAAGAGTGGAAGATTGCCTATTTCTATCAGTAGTTCAATAATTCACTCCACGTTTAAATGTCATTTTCCTTCTGTACGTCTTCTCGGTTTTCTTCTTGGTTTGGACTTTTCCAACGTGACTTTCTCTTCCTTCCTGCTTAGCCAAACACCGGGGCTTCGAGTTCAACCTCTCCTTCCAGCAAGGCTACGGAATCTACAGAATCTGCCAGGAACCGCCCCCCCGCCACGGCGAAGGGCAGCCCCCGTCCGCCCGGCACCCGCGGAGCGGGACCGGCCCCGCGCTCAGCACCGCGGACAGCGCCCGGGACCGCGCCGCGCCGGGGGCCGCCCCCAGCCCGCGGGCACCGCAGGACGGGCCCGACAGGAGGCTGTCGCACGAGGAGAGCCCCAGACCCGAGCTCACCGACTGGGAGTGGTGCCGGAGTAAATCGGAGAGGACCCCGCGGCAGGTAAGGTGCGAGTTCGCTCTCGTTTACGAGCTACCTGGCCAAAAAGAAAAAGATGAATCGTTTTGGCTGGCGTTGAAATGACTGTTAGTCCTGCTGGTAGGGTAGTTAGCTGTGGTAAAGACATGCCTAGTGGTGTATATCAGAGTAACCACTCACCTGTTTGCAGGTTCTGATCCTACAGTAATTTCTCACTTGTGTTCTTAATCATAGAGTTATTATTTTTTATCATCATTATTATTATTATTATTTTGTATGCATCCGCATGATCTGTATATGGTAAGAATTCAGGATGAATTGAGCTCTGAGCACCCTGCTCTAGTTGCAGATGTCCCTGCTCCCTGCAGGGGGGTTGGACTAGATGACCTTGAAAGGTCCTGTTCAACCCAAGACCTGGTTCTGTGATCTTAATGAACAGGAATTTTCTCTCAAGAAGACTCCAAAAGGTGACATTTTCAAGAGCATTTCCAAGCATCCAGTGACTCTTTTTGCCATGCTTATGTTTTGGGTAGGGGAGAAAAGAGAACTGCAAAACCAAACACAAATGGTAAGTCCACAGAGAGATGCAGATTTCAGTCTGGGCGCAGGGATTCCTGGTAGATTCAAAGAGATTCCAAAAGTTGTGTTTCATCCCTTTCCTTTTGATTGTGGACAGGTATAGGGAAGATGGTTATTGATTCCTTGTCAACTGTCTGTTAAGCAGGCAATGAGTATGAGGATTTTCTGTCCCCTGGAAGTTCATGATGAATTGAAAACTGAAATGCTCAGGAGGATGATTTTCTGTCTGGGGAAAGCTGCTCCCTGTGTTGTGCAGAAGCCGTTATTCTCCTGCTGTCCTGCAGTGGCCACACAGACTGAATTTAAGTGTCTCGCCTGAGATAAGCAGAAGTGTCTGTAAATCTGAGAAGCACATTCCCAGGTGACACAGTTGCACATTTGTGCCCTGTTCGAGGACAATGGGAGATGGTCAATAACTTACCTGGAAGGCTTAGTTTTTCCCAAACTAGTGTTGCCAGTGTTTGGAAGGGGAAACTCACATTAAGGAAGTTAAATTTTATGGTCTGAGTGGGAGGGAAGGACTTGACCTTGCATGGGTGATGAGAATCCTGTCATCTGGAGCGCGTGCTGACTGGGCAAGGGGGGGGCTGTCCTGCTTTCGTAGCATCTCCTGGGGAACAGCAGCTTCTGTTCATCTTTCCAACATGTCACTGCAGTGGACTCCACAGTCGGTACAGTCTCTCCTTGTTTATTTGGATTCTGGTACCTGCTGGTACCTCAAGTCCCAGTCCTTCCTCCCATTGCACCCCCGAGGCAAGGTAGGAGGCAGGAATTAAGGGCACAGTGGATCCAGAAGCCAAAGCCAGCCTGCCTGGCTGAGTGGTAACGAACCTCTGGGAGCGTGAGCGTGGCTGTGGAATTCAGCAGACGCTTGGTGTTACGGTCAGTGGGAGCGGGGTGAGAGCCTGTGTCGAGTTCACAAGACAGGAGCTGCAGAAGGCTTTAGGTTGGAAAGGACCTTAGGATTTCACCTGCTCCAACCTCCTGCTCCAGCAGGGCTGACTTCCAAGTCAGATCAACTTGTTCTTGGCCTTTGGGTTTCTATCTAAATAAGGGAATCCCCTCTTCCTCTGATAAACTCAAGTTTATCATTTGAGTCAGAGTGGGAATTAGTTTGATATCTCAAACGTGACTGATCTCCCTTTCAAGAAAAAGCAAACGTTCACTGTGCTGCCATGTGCAGTGATGAACTGCTGTGTTTGTGGGCAACAGTAAATGATGCCTCAGCCTGGTTTTAATCTGCTGGTTCTTGCTAACCCCTTGTGTGCCATGTATAGGTTGGTTAATAAAGTCAGTATATCACTAGGTTCATCTTTGCTGCTCCTTGCAGTGATTTCCAGATGACGTATAGAAAAAAATCAGAACATTCTTTTTCCCATCTCTTGTGGCTGCCATTTGAAATGCCAGGCCCGTGCCTCCCTTCCAGCAGGTACCAGCAGCTCCTGGCGAAGCGGCTGGCAGCCACTGCATGTGGATGGCTTTATTTGCCCAGGGGCTTTTTACATCACTTGTGGACATACTTCTTCACTGCTTGCATTACGAGGAATCCCAATTCATCCTTTTCTGACATTTTCCAAGTTATAACCCCCTGTGCAGTTGCCAGGCATTAAGGCTCCTGTGGTCTGAAAGTTCAAGGCTTCTGAGTTCCAGACCTCGCTGTTTCTGACATTCAGCGGGAGCTTCCGGAGCCTCACAGCGCTGACATTTGCTTTGCTGCTGAAAAAGGGCAGAATGTAAAACTCCAGCAAGCACTGTAAAAATAACTTTAATGCATTTCTCAGCTGTGTGTTGGGTGAAAGGTCAATCTGGGCCAAACATTAATTAAGCTGAAAGCCATCCCTCTTCTTTATACTGTCTGGAAGTCCCTAAGTATGTAAGAAAAGTCACTTTCTCCTCATCACTCCCCGTTTCTCAGCTTTGTTAAAAAAGGAGTCTTCCCTTAAGTAGCATTTATTGGCCATGTACTTCTGCTTAACCTGTGGCTTTGGAAACATCATTAGGATGTCTAGTTCTGCCACAGCTCACCTTAAGGGCATGTTTAATTCCAGAAAAGCCACGGAAATAGCACTGGTCAAATGCAATACAATTCAAGAAAGATCCCTCATCCTTTTTTTACCTTCTTCCTTGAGGATTTTTTTTTTTCACTATATACCTTTTTTTTTTTTATATCATTCACTAATTTATTCCACTTCCTCACCCAGTCTTGTGCTATTAGCCAGCTCTACTGACTGTACAGCTGCTGCTTTTCAAGCTTTTAGCAGACCACAAACAAAGGTTAGAGCAAGAGCAGGGGCTGAAGTGTTCTGTTGGCATTTCCAGAAACACCCGTACCTGCAGACCATGTTTGCCCTTCTGCTACCAACAAAAACTCTGCTTATTCTGCAGTACATCTGCTACAAGCTCTGCCTGTACTGGCAGTGTTTGAAAGTTCTCTGCAGTTTTTTTCAGGCTGCCATCGAAAAGCAGTGACCTAATCCATGGAAGTGAATTGCCTGATCTTGGCCTTGCCTGATCACAGACTCTGCTGCTCACACCGACACCTGCTCCTGGTTCTGGTCCGAAAAAAACTGGGTTACATTAGGAGTTGATGGGGTGGGTTGGGTTCCACAGGCTCTACCCCTGTGGCTTTATGCTGCTGGCAATCTACTGATTCCTTCTGAAACCCAGGTGCCTGTGATCCAGACACCGTGAGCCACTGCAGCTGGAGGTCTCGGCTCATGGAACGGCGGTGGCCCCAGTGTCTTCCCTCTGCCAGGGAGAAGAATGCTGTGCGAAGCAGCAGGCACTCTGCAGGGCCAGGTCTCTTCTCAGCTCATTAATCTCCTGGCCCTTGTGTTGGGAGGGCCCAGGGGGAGGAACCCTGGACTGAACTGGAGATGGGAGCCTGCTCGCTGGGCCAGCACCTAGTCCTTTCCAGGATGTGGAGGGAAAGCAGACTTGAGCTCTCTCCTGCCCCTACCTGGATAAATTCTGCTGAGCTCCCCACAGATGAGGTTGGGGCAAACCACAGGTAGAGCCTGGCAGTGCCAGGAGCTGCTGCTGGTCGCAGCACGGTTACGGTGTCCAGCAGAACCGCGGTGTACGGCTCCGAGCGGCAGTGGGTGCCTGCTTACAGACCCTTTGTTCTTGCTTTCTGGAAGGAGCCCAACGCCAGTGCCACAAAAAGCCAGCAGAGATGCAATGTTTGCTTGTTGCTTTTTTTGTCTCGGGCTGGCAGGCCGTTGGTGGAGTTGGAAGAACTGTCTGACCAGCCGAGGCTGAGCCTGAGGCAGATGTTGGGAGTTTCCCTGCCAGGCCGTCGGCGCTGGGGCTGAAGCACGGCCAGAGCTGGGCTGGGGGCTGGCAGAGCCTTTCTGGGCCCTAGGAGAGGTGGCACGTGCAAGATTATTTCTCTAATCCTTGTTTGCATATTGTAAGACTTTGGCCTGGCATACCTGCCCGCAGTGATGAAGAAGTGAACAGTGGCACCTGTCCCCTCTCTCCCTCCAGGCTCCTTCCTACTGTGTTGTGCCTGCTTTTTTCTTTCTTTCTTTAGCACTTCCCAGCAAATGTACTCGGCCCCTTCACCTAAAAGCTGTGGCTTTGCCTCTATTTCAAACAGGGGAAATGAGCACAGAAAGAAAGCTTCCATAAATCTTGTCTTGCTGCAAAGCTAGCACGTGGCAGGGGCTGTGCTGATGAAGTGAAGACAGAAGAGGGAATACTGAGTGCAGTGCTGGGTGCTAAATCGCAGTGTTTACAGGCAGAAATATCCTCTTGGGCTGCATCCTGAGGCTAGGGGCACGGCTGTGCTTTTCCCATTAACACTAATGGAAGCGAAGAGGCTGAGCCACACGCCGGGCCCTGGCACTGTGCCGTGTTAGGTTCCTGCCCTCCAGAGCTTGTGCAGTTCCCCCAGCTCTGGTTCTGCAGCAGGAGGTGTTCAGGGGTCGTGTGGTTATGGTCACCGTGCTGATGGCCACTCTCTCAGTCAGATAAACACTCCATTACATTTAGTGGAGCCTTGGCACAGTCTGCATGAAACTTTACTTTGAAAAAATCCTGGTATTTCTTACACCTGCCACCAGCAGCCAGTCCTGTGCTCTGGGGAAGGCACCTGCCAGCAGCCCCGAGGGTTCTCCCTGCTGTCTGCCGAGGGCACAGGCAGCCCGTGCCCGGCTGGCCCGCGCGGCTCGCTGGCCTGATCTGGCTCAGGGAAACAAGGGATCAGAAGTCCCTCCGTACATTACTTTTTTCCACCCTCTGAGCAACAAGTGATACTTGAAGAAGGCTGACAATTTTAATTTGCATTGTGAAAGCAGTGGTTTTTTATTCCATTCTTTCCAGGCCTCAAATAAGCAGTGAGAAAGGGATCGGTTGCTGTGATTTAGCTGTTTGAAGAGGAGGGTGCCAGACAATGGATGTGATGCCTTGGATTGTCTGGTGAAGCCTTGTGCTTTTTGGAAGATGGCACTACCTTGGGGTGATAGCAATGATGCTGCAGCTGATTGTCTCCTCAGCCTCTGTTCTGTGGGTAAAGAGTTACTCCATCAAAGTGATTTCCCTGGGATACAAGTAGCGTGAGAGGAGAATGAGGCAGCGGGTGCCATTTAATACCTCTGTAGGCTACCTGTAATTGAGAGGGAGAGAAAAAATGGTACTTGTAATTTCTAATTCTTGCACAGCTGCATTTTTGAAAGATACCTTTAACATCTCATAAAACAGCAGTGTATCTCCCTTTCAGAGGAGAGTGAGTGTAAATATGTATTCTTTTGCCTATACTTCAGTGCCTTCAGGCTTGCAATATGTTATAGGCTTCCTGATTATTTTTTTCTTTGACTTGATGCCTCATCTGTGGGTTGCCTCGAGCAAACTCTTTCAAGAGACTCTGTATAGAACCTGTTTGTGTGCCCTGCAAAGAGGAAGAGGGGGAGGCTGTGTGTGTTATTTCACTTGGAGGAGTCAGCTCTGCAGTCAGTCTCTGTCTGCAGCTGGAAGGAGAGTAGCAGGATCTTTCTCACTCCAGGGAAGTTGTAAATACTCCAGTGAACACCAGGCACAGTGGAGAAGCTGAGTCACAAACTTGCAGATGGCGTTTGCTTCCCAGTGGTCTCCACAGCTGTACACTGCCCATCTGCAGTGAAGTTCTCACTGGTCTCCTTCAGGTGATGCCCCTCTGGCTGGAGAATCAATGGAGCATTTCACCATCATCTGCTAACTTTGCTCCAAGGGGGCAGGGTGGTGTGGTCCCCGTGGTGCTTGCTGACCCTGCTGACAGTTAAGCTGCAGTTGGCTTGGCTGAATTACACGAACAGGAGAAGAACTGGGAGCAGGAAATTTTGCCCAGGAGGGCAAGGGTGAATGTAGGCAGGCTCCTATAGCTTGTCCCTCCTGCGAAGCAGCTCGCTTCCTGTGGCTTCTCTTTAGCCTGTCTGGTTCTTAAACAGGTTTTTATGAATGCTGGGTACAAGTGTACACACACACACGGAACTAGAGGAAAGCAAGACAGAAAAACTGGGCTGCGGGGAGGTAGAAATTAAGCCTCTCGGGGCTGACCAAGGACACTGTGTGTCAGAACCTCTTACAGGAATCAGTCCTGCAAAGAGCTGCCACTGATTGGTATCAGTGTTCCTTTCCTGAGAGAGCAGACACTGCTACAAATGAGATCAATATCCCACTGACCAAGGGCTCCTCGTACATTGGCCCTCAGCCACTTAATGGACCGGGAGTTACAAAAGCAGTGCAACTGAGACACTTCCAATAAAGCCCTTGCATTCTGGGCTGATACGTTCTCCGTTTTCGAAAGGCTTCACCATATTTTTCTTCACTGTATTTTCCCAGTAAGCAAACCCACGTTTCAGCTGGACAGCTTTGGCAGACGTAGGTACCCGTGCAAAAGCCATGTCCTTTAGAGCGCGATGGGTAGATGGCAGAGTCACACCCTTCTAAAGCAGGGGACTCCAGCTCTGTGGCACTGACACTGCTCTAACCCTGGGCCAGCTGCCGAAACCCTGGTTACTGGAGACAGGTAGAGCCTGTGCGGTGGAGATGCAGAGGTGGGGCTCTCTATGCAGCCGGGAGCAGGGTGCTTGCCCAGAGCAGGGCTGGCCTCATTGTTCTGCTTTTAAAACCCCAGGTAGCTTCTCCACCTGCCTCTCTGTGTGAAGGTAGGTGTGCCCATAGGCCAGGAGCTTAGCCTTCGATTGCATCGTCGGCTGTTGCCCCTGTTCACTGTACCACGTGAGGAAACCACACAAGAGTTACATAAGGACCGAGGATGTACTTGTTCTAAAAACATTATTAAAAATAACAAACATGCAAATCGAAACAGAGGCACGCATTTTCCCAGGTACTTTTGAAGGATAGTGTAGGCTGTCAGATGGGTGTCCCGAAGGTCGGTGACAGCCGGACGTGTCAGCGCACCCCATCAGGCAAGGCTGCCTCTGTATCAAAGAGAGCTGTTGGCGGGGGAACCAGCTGTTCTGTCTGTGAAGAAGGCTGTTTAAAAGCAGTAGATTTGAAACAGCAAATCTTTCCGTGAAAATGTAGATTGTAAGGATGTTATCAGAAGTAGGTGCAGAGCATCTGGACTTGCGGGGGCCATCAGCGGCTGCAAGTGAGAGAGGCTGAAGCGGGTGGCAGATGATGCCCACGAAGCCCAGCAGTCAGGAGAGCCCTGGGCTCAGCTGAAGGCCTTAAAGCCCGGTGTTTTCTGAGCTCCGTGGCCACGCTGAATGTGCCATATGCTTCTTTGTGGAATATGAAAGGGCTTTCTGTTGGGCTCATTGGCTTCAGCCCCCGACGACTGAGCACAGCAGTTCTCCTGTGTAGATGGAAGTGCTTTTACCTTGGATGCCTCTGTCGCACTTTGTGTCGCTAATTTGCTCCAAATAAAGGTCTGTCTGCATCGAGCAGGCCAATGACAAAATACTGCCTTTCTGCTCATCTGAGGTGAGCTTGTCTATTCTTGTCATACCCTATTAGCTCTAAATTTACTGCAGTCAGCCTCTCAAAGGGCAAATCGTTGCGGTAATTAATTTTACTGCAGCTAGTTTTTCGTTGTAGGGAAGTGGAAGGCTAAGCCTCTATTTTAGAATAAACAGAAAACACATTGTCTCTGGAAGGAAACATCAGGATCCTTGCTGGAAACATTCTAAATTTAGAACTTTTCATCTAGAGCTGTATTCCACCAAAGTAATTAGGAATGCAGAATCATTAGAGCTTTTTTAGCTTGCTGGTATTTCTGTTTGGGAAGGCAGCGTGGCCCAGTGGGAGCGGCGTCGGATGGGGGCACAGCACAACCTCCCATCTGTCCCTGGCTCTGCCACTCCGCTGTTCCGCAGGCCTGGCAGAACTGCTCTCCATTCTAGGTCCTCACTTCAGAGCCCTCCCGCCTTCTCCAGAGACCAGAAGCACGCTCCAGCGTGACCTCTGCTCTTGCTGTAGCGCTGATGTTACACTTGTCTTGCTGTTCCAGGGCCTCTGATTCGTTGCATTTGAAAATGAGGACTCGTGAGTCTACAGACCGCCTGGTGCTCGAGTCCACTGCCCGCACACGGTGTGTAGAACCAGTTGAGATGCCTTGGGCTGTCCTGCCTGGGCTCCAGCTGCTCCCTTCGGAGGCTGTAGATCTCCCGCTAGTCCCTCTGTTATATCTGGAAGCTCTTGGAGGATATCCTGAATCCTCTGTGGCATCTCTGATGCCAACTAGTCCAAACTGAACGTCTGAGGACACAGCCCTCTTGCAGGGGCGGGAAGAAGAGCCCCTAACTCAGGTGCATTGGTCTCTGCAGGTGCTGAGCAGGCACAGCTGGGACCACTGAGCTTGAGATCATTGTAAGGGGAGAAATCAAGTTACACTCAATACAAAATATGGAAAGTATGTAGAAATGTTTGGTCCTTGAGATGTTACTATGTCAGCCTTTGAGAATCGTCTGGTTTCCTCTATCAGAATCAACTCTCAGTCATTTGTAAACTAGAGTTCTAAATGGGTTTGCACATCACATGGAAATACATCAGAAGCAGTGTTCAGAGTTGGCTGCAGTTGTGCATTCCGGACTTTCTGTAAGCGCCGAGCTCTGCAAATTGCCGATCAAGTCCTGCAGACGCTACGGGGAAGCAGAGGGACTGCTGGGTGCCCCTGGGAGGCACTCACCAGATGCAGAATGAGGCTCTGCTTTGGCAAGTGATGAAATAGAAATTTTCTTCGGCATCTTAATACTTCTTTATTAATATTTCACCTAAGTATAACTATTTCATGGCAAACCAAATAGAAGAGGGTGTTTTGCTTTGGTCTCTGCCAGTTTGCAAGGAGAAATACAAGAAGAGGTTCTGTAAAAGTTCCCTTTCCTTCCTCCTGCGAAAAGCCACAGGGATCAAAAGCTCGTTTTCTCTGCAAGGCAGGCTGCAGAGTTTCTAGGTTCCATAAATGGCCTTAGTGGGATCCTTTAAAAACTGCAAGTCAGATGGCTCTTGGTGGGCCCTTTCTCACTGCTTTGAGCATTTCCAAATGGAAAGCTCTCTGCCAGGGCCCGCTGCCCAGCGCCGTGGCCTCGGCTACGTCCTCTGCAGAGGCGGCAGCCTCCCGCTGCGACAGTGTCCCCTGCCCCATCAATCCAGCTCAGACTCTGCCCAGGCAGCTGGGCCGGGCCAGGGCAGCCCGCTCTGAAACCACAACGGTTAGGAGGAAGGTTTACCTCACAGCAACAACAACTACTTTCTGTCTTCTGTGGAATCTGGAAGGTGGATAATTTAATTTAATAATGAAAGGATTTGCTCTGTCAATTATGCAGAGATTTCTCTGTTCAGAATGCATCAGCACTCCTTAAGGAACAAGTACATTTGTGCGTTATTTCATTGTAATTTCTTGTGTTTCCTTGTTAAAAATGCATGTGCTGGTACATGTAGTTCTCCAGTGAAATCCCCGTCCCAGATTCTGCCAGACAGAACAGCCTCCAGCCATCTCGGGCAGGAGCTGAGCAGGGGGTATGCCCTGGGGTGAGATACGGGGGAAAGAAACACTCCACAAGAAGTCAAACTAGGTGAGGGAAAGGCAAACACCACGACGGCGCTGGAGGTCCAGCAGCGTTCCCGAGCGATGAGATGCGTGTGGATATTTATTAAGCAACACTGGAAATGGCCAACTTGCTGCCTCTGTGCCGCAGCCCCGCAGAACACAGTCCTCCAGAGGGGCTGCTCAGGTTCTGAGCTAGCCTGCAACTTTTATGAGACCTGGCAGATATGTCGTGGTACTCAGTTAAAGGCAGCCTCAGCTGGAAGACAGTGGTTTTGGCTCACAGAACGTTTCTGTGGCTGTGATTTTTTAACTGAAACATCTGAGCATTTCCCGACAGAAAC
Source organism: Todiramphus chloris collaris (assembly GCA_025345505.1). Lineage (NCBI taxonomy): Eukaryota > Metazoa > Chordata > Aves > Coraciiformes > Alcedinidae > Todiramphus > Todiramphus chloris. The sequence goes on from JANVCC010000030.1 coordinate 22,558,448, forward strand.
CTTGCAGTCCTACCAGGCACTACGAGATCGATTGTGAAGAGGTAAATTTTTATACACGTATATGTGTGCGTGCAGTGAATAAATACTGTATGCATTGATGCATCTGTGCACGCAGAGAAAAAGAATCTGTAAGTGGATATAAGAACCAGAACAGACTTAATCTGCTGCGTTCAAGCAGGTAAGTGCCTGATCCTTCCTTCACCTCTTCTCGCTGAGAGTGAGTGAGGTGTCAGAAAGACAAGTCCTCACTTCACAGGGTCAGAATCGTTGATAGCAAAGCTCCCTTGGCCTGTGTGGTTGCCATGGATGCCAAACTGGTATGGGATGCATGAGAGTTGGAAAGAGTGCACGTCAGCTGGGGGATAGGGGCTGATAGTACTACAGATCCTCTGTAAACAGGTCGAGTAAAACAGACAATGCTGGAGCAGCAGGAAAATGTTTACATTTCATTTAGGAATAATGATAATTATCTATGTGTATCTAATGCGCTGCAAAACTGCTGAGACACAGAAGCTGTAGAATTGCACTGTGGTTGAAAAGATGAGGGTTTGTTTTATTTCACAAAGCTTTTCACCTTTATGCTAGTGCCTGATCCCTGCAGGCATTGTCAAGATAGCATCAGAACATTGTCATTCTGAAGATGATCCGCGAAACAAGTGGCTTTAAGTTTTCTGTACTTTCTCAAAAACATCTGTGTAGAATTGCTTTAAAAAGAGAACGCAGAGCATAAATTGTGGGGGAGGAGTTATTTCTTTCAGAAATGTAAGTATTCCTTTCAGAACCAGGTTTTCTTTTAAATTCAACAATACGAAGTGCGTGGGCAAAAGAAGGTGGGAAGGGCCTGGTGAGGCAGGTCCCCTTCCAGAAGTGATGTGGGGCCCATGCTGTGGGGATGGCAGACAGTCAGCCACGGCGCACTGGACCTCTTGCTGTTTTCACTGGAGTAACAGTGAATCATAACTCTCTACAACTGTGGCTGTTCTCGGCTCATGCTAAATAATGCAGAGAGGAGATACAGGAATCTGGGAGGATGAGCTGAGGGCCACTGTTAAGTGTTAACTCAAGTTGCTTCCTCTTCCTACTGCTTTAGAATTAAATTGCATTGTAAGGCTTAAAATCACAAAGCTGACCTGTAGGTCACAAGGAGTGGAAGATAAAATGCTCCTTCAGAGGCGTGCCGGTGCAGGCTGGGTTGCTGGCGGATTCCTATTGACTGCCACAGATGTGTCATGAGAAGCAAAAATGGATATTTAGTAATGACATCAAGGACAAGATAAAGGTCACATTCTGTTCTCATTAATGGTAATTTATACAGAAAGTAATTCCAGAAATAATCAATTTTACCTGGCTATCCATAAACCCAGAAGGTCATTCTCCCCTCTTCTGGATTCATAGCATCTTGCTGTTGGGCTGCTTGGCAGCCCGAGCGGAGCCTGCAGAGCGAGCCCGAGGCGGGCGGGAGGGAGCTGGGTGCCCAGTGCGCTGCTGGGGAGCTGAGGGGCTGGATCCAGTTGGGGTCACTTGCCCCTTTCTGTCCCCGGGGCAGGGTGTTTGCAGGTGCTCTGCCTGCAGACCGACGGCCAGCGTGGAGCACAGGGTCTGCCTGCGGCCGTGGCGCTTCGGGGCAGCCGAGATGCTGCTAGTTCAGCACTTAGCACGAGTTTTTAGTGCCTTTGTTCTTCCCTCATTCCTGCCTTCCCCTTTCAGGTAATTTCAGGCTTTGATTTAATTTTTAATAATCTCTGCTTATTAAGTTCTGTAGTGTCTTGCAGACACTGCTTACATTTATCCAGTAATTAGGTGGACTTTTTTATATTCTGAATATTTGTCGTTGACGATGGGTGGGTTTGTTTCACGCACGTGTACTTTGTCAAACCTTGCAGTTAATAGTCTGCAGTTATTAACAGTACAATTAGTAGTCTATTGCAGTTAACAGTCTGATTGGTCTAGTGGAAGATGCCGTAGCTTGCTGGCTGGTTAGTGACTGGGCAGTGGCCTAGAAGACTTGGTATATCCTTTTCACTTCCAAAAGTAAATACTGATTTCTCGACAGAAAACAAACTTCTGGAAAGAGCCACGAAGTCTGTGGTCATTGGAAAATTTCTCCTTCTCCAGAACAGGACTGTTCATTCTGGCGAGCGAGGATTACTCATTCCCCTTCCAGGTGCCTCAAGCATTTCCTCTGTCTTTTGACATTCAGCCTGACAAACCCGCGGTGGTTTATTAAGCAGAACGTAACCTTGCACTGAAGTCATCAACTTTTCATGAAGTCACTCAAGTTTTTTTCCATACTCTGCAAAGGACTGCCGGTGTTGACTGCAGAGAGTAGACAGGGGGCTGGAAGCAGAGCTGTAGGGCTTGTGTCCAACAGAAGCACCGTTCTAAACACGTGTTGCCAAAATTGGTAGGTATCCAGGCTCCATCTGTTGCCATATCCAGGACACTACCCTCGTGCCTCCGTGCTGCTTAGAACAGCAGGCATTGCCCACTTGATCTTAGGCAGAGCTGAGTTTGTTGCTCTGTCCTCCAGTGGCCTTAGTAAGCACCTGACCAAGGGGACAAGATCTTCCTGAAGCTGACAGAACAGTTACTCTCACATGTCTCCTTTCCTGGAGGAGTCATCCTGATAACTAATTACTACAGACAATGTAAGTGCCAACACCTTTAAAAGAAAGCTTGCTTGTCAGTGCTTTGAAACAAAGGCTGCTGGTTGTTGCCCTCGGGAGAGCTACTCCTGAGGGAGCCCCTGTACCCGCCGTGGCTCAGACAGGGGCCAGGAGCTGCCCATGAGCTCCTGGCCTCTAACATTCACCCATCTAGGACCTTTGCCAGCTCAGTGACACAGCCCGATAGCTGTCTCTGTAGCTGCACACTGGAAAATCTCTTGAGGGCCATTTTTCTCTGACAGATCTATTAAGGAGACTAATACAACTTTGATTTCCATCCAGCAGGGCAAGCCATCTCCTAGGGCTCGGTCAGGCAAATGCCTTTGTCAAAGGACCACATTAAGTCACAGGCTGGCAAGATTTTTGTATGGAATGAAACCTAATTTCCCTCTCGTGCTCTTTAGTGCGGGTGAGGTAACAAGGCACCTGATGTAGCTGTGTGTTGTAAATTTGTGCCTGATTCAATAGAATCCTCATCACAACAGCTTCCTTTAGTAACTGGCAAATAATTGCCCGTCCCAGCACGCTGTGAACAATTTCACCTTTCCAATCTGTATCCTAAACCTCTCTGGTTTTACTCATTTTCTCAGTTTTTTTAGAAAGGAAACATTAAACAGAACTGGACCAACTGGAAGGCGTCCTTTCCGTGCTGAAATGGCACTAGCACTTCTCCACACTGCCAATTAGCAGACCTAGTCTTTCTGCCACTCCTCCTTCTGTTCCTCTCTCTCTGTTGACACGGTTCGCACAAGACAAGTCGGTACCCTGGAGGACAGTGTTGGAGCTTCTGCTTCCAAGAGCGAGCTCAGGTTCCTGTGAGTACTGGCTGGAGAGGTGCTTGCTGGTGCTGGCTGTCTTGTCCTGGACAAGCTGCAGTGAGACCTTAAGTGTAGACTATTCCAGTCAAGTGTCCATAAGCTGTAGCTGAGTCACAGTCACTTGATACTTCACTTTTTATACTAAAGCATATAATTATAAAACTCTTCTTTCTGCTCTTTAAAGTCGTAAGTACCAAGTTTCTAACATACTGCAAAGCAAAGTCAACAACAGTAAAATAAGTTAACAAACTAAACATAATTGGCTTGTTTATAACGGATTCTAATTACAAAAGGCCGCATGAGATAACGGTCCTTCTCTCTTTGCAGCGGTCAGGCGGGGCCTTGGCTATCCCTCTGTGTGCCTTTCAAGGAACCGTGTCTCTGCAGGCACCCACGGGGAAAACGCTCTCTCTGTCCACGTACGAGGTAAGCACTGAAGGGCAAAAAATAACACCCACGTCAAAGAAAATCGAAGTGTATCGATCCAAAAGCGTCGGTCACGAGCCAAACCCAGAGGAGTCTCCTAATACGTTTGCTGACACAAGCGTTAAAATTCATTTAGAGGTACTTGAGATTTGTGACAATGAAGAGGCCCTGGATACTGTGTCGATCATCAGTAACATCAGCCAGTCCTCCACCCAGGTAAGGTCTCCGTCCTTACGGTATTCACGGAAAGAAAACAGGTTTGTCTCGTGCGATTTAGGGGAAACTGCCTCCTACTCCCTCTTCATACCGTCAAACAACCCCGACAGCGACATTAACATATCCATTCCAGACACTGTGGAAGCTCATCGGCAGAACAGTAAAAAGCAGCACATGGAAAGAGGTGGTTATCAGGAAGAGATACAAGTGTTGAATAAAGCATACAGACAACGGGAAGAAGATGGCAACAGCAATTAAAAGGCATTTCGTTTAGACATTTCAACTGGTTTGAAAGGCATTGCTCCTCTTGACTCGTTACCTTAGCAAATACAATGCCAGCTGGGCTTTCCCAACATAAAAATTAATCTTATTTGAGTACACTCTTAAGTAGATTACAACTTTTAATGATGTGTGGATGGGGTAACAAATACTTAAGTGCTTTACAGCTTTGCATAGCAAATTTCAAGTTACTTATATATCTGTTTGAGGAATGCATTTGTCTAAAAGGAATTCTGAAGTCTTAAAAGCAGCTTTGGTTGCTTGCTGGCACTGGGTGGCCTGTCTCTGGGGTCCTGCAGAAAATGGGGGAGCAGCTCCACCAGTGTGAAGTTCTAACAGTTTTGGCTGACTTGCAATTCTGCTCTTGCTGATGTGCCAGACTTGAAGCATTTGTCTGAAAAAACGTAGCCCAAACCTAAGAGTAGCTTCTTTAGTTGGCTAAGTAGAGGATTAAAAGATACGTAAATGGTTTAATTTTCTACTGCTTGATACAGAATTCCTATGTAATTCCTATGTAAGTGGCTATTGTGCAGACCTCTGAACAATGGTGGCTGAAATGTCAGCGTGCACGTTTTGTAAATACGAAATTGTGAACCTCATAGTTGTTCTCATGGTTGACATTTTTTTGATCAAATGTGACAAGTGTTGGTTAATTTTCTTCCAGTTACTCTGAAGAGTCCCCTTTTTTTGGCTTCATGTTGTCTTACCAAGTTAAGAAGTTTCCCAACCTTACAGAGTGTTTGCAACTCAACCCAAATACAGGCAGCATTTGAAACGTTTGAAGAGCTAGGACATAAAAATCAGCTGGAATAATTCCTCATGTCTGATTGTCCCTAAGCAAGGAATAGTTTTACATTGTCATCTTCCTCCTCGAGGCCCATGTGAAGCTGGTGCTTTTCTCAAGGTAACCAAGCAGGTGTAGCTTGCAAATAGTTGCAAGAGTCCCACTGGCTCACAGCAAGAACACAACAGTAGTTTTTTCTGCCAGATACACTCTGTCAGTAAACCTGTCACCACTCCTCTTTGGATGGACTCTCATGCTTTAGATCTGAATCAGGAGCTGAGGGTTACAACTAATTTGTGACTCCTCAGGAGAGGTGAAAGGAGCTATTAAAGGTGGCCAGACTTAGCAGACTAAGCTTAGGCATCAGCCTCAAGAGAGTGGTCTGGTTACCTAAATCAGTTCCCAGCCTGTATCACTCTGTCTCGCTGCTAATGTATAAAGAACCTAGAACCAAGTCTAAAGCCAACCTAAAACCAGTGGATACTCTTAATTTGTGTCAAATTCAGGCAAGCCAAGGTGGAAACAGTGCATGGAGTCCTCAAGTCTTACATTCAGTATGCTGCATATGCTGAAATGCTAGCGCACCTTGACCCAGAGCTCTTTCTCCGAGGGTTTGCCGTTCATTTCCCTTCAGCAGAGGTGAATATACTGTCAGCACTTCAAGCAGTTTGATTAAAAAGGACACTGCTTTAAGGAACAGGGGTCTGTGTGACACCATAATCATTTAGGTGTCTGCAGTCACCCTGTTTTCTACTCAGTGGAGAGGACGTGCAGGAGAAAATAAGCACAACACTCCTATTCACAGTTCCAGAGAGAGCAGAAGGGCATCCCGTGTCTGTTTGCTCTCAGCAGCCGATGGGGAGGCATGCAAACAAGCGGGCAGCCTCAAGGCTTAGTTCCAGTAAGATGCTATGCTATATTTCAGATCTAACAAGAAACCACGGTAGAAAGAACAATCAGTGGTAAGTCTATTGAATAAATCTATATCCATAGATGTAGAGCTGAGAGACACATCCTGCTGTCTCAAAACGGTGCTTTTCTTTGTGTTCTGTAGAAGGAATGCAGACAGTGTCTTTGCAGCAACAGGCAGAGTCTCTCCGCGTAAAGGCAGCGCAGTTGTGACGGAGGACGCAGTCCGTCCCGGCTGCACTTGGTGCTGGTGCTCTGGTTTCCCTGGAAGCAGCTCAGGACTGTGGTACCACGACGACGTGCAGATGGGGTAACCCTGGTGCGTGTATTTACCGAGTGGTAGAAGTTGAAGGCACAGAAATTCTGCATAGCTGTGATCCAGAGCTTGACCTAATTTGTAGAGCGTTGTCTTGCTGCTGTAATAAAACACAGATTTTATTTAATGAATCTGTAAGTTCGATAATGTACAAGTGTCTCATTTTATTTTTTGCTCTAAATGACTCAGATCATTAAACAATTTAAAATACCTGAAAACCCAAGTTGTAATCATTGAATAGGGGTCAACTCCTGGCACAACGCACCAGAAAACTTCCCATTTGAGAAGATGTGCTCCTGGTTTGTCTGTTCACCTCCGTGTTAAGGTGTCTTCATTTATCATTTGGACTTAATTTTTAAAACAATTCTTCTATATGAGTTCATAAGGAAATTTTTCTCTTCCTCTGTTGTTTTTCCCCTGTCTGACCTTTAAATGTATTCCAGTGACAGCTTGACATTTGAGGGCAAGGTGTTTGTCAGTGACCCTTTGCAGGTGACTTGAAAGAGACCTCATCTCTGTTCAGAACAGATACCACAGCAATGGACTGGAAAAATCCCTCAGAAAATGTGGCTTGGATCAGCTCCCGGTTTCCCGCTGCTCTAGGGATGTGGGTTGTTGAATAATGCAAAGGATAGAAAACAAGAAACTGGGAAGTAATTTTTGAGACAATCTTTGGTAAGCTGTATTTCCCGTGGGTCGGTTTCTTCTCGGTGGCACTCACCTGCACTGAGAGTAACATTTCATTAGCAGAGCTACAAGAAAAATGAATCTGTAACAAATCTTGAGCTAGGTCCAGGAATCTCAAATGCCTCAAAGGATTGAGTTTATTCAACTAACATATATATTCAACTAACATAGCCAGGTACTGAAATGTGAATTTTCTGTACTAATCTTGATAGAAAATATATCTTGGAGCATAATACTATTTCAAGTACAGTAATGACATAAAAAATAATAAATGTCACTTACACGTTATTTTACCTTTATAGATTTGGGGTTGGTGCATAGATTCTGGAACATGATTTCTCTTCCCGGTATGTATCACTATAATCATTTCCAGGATGAGTGTTTGAGCGCTGTGTTCCTCTCTCTTAATGAATTTTGCAGATTTAGATGTCTCAGAGCAGAATAAATTCTGCTTTGTGGTCTCCAGCAACAGCTGCTGTAAGAATCCCAGTGCCCGTGTCACGGGGGGTCACCGGGGGCCCTGTCACTCCCGGCTGCGCTCCTTTCAGATCAGCGCCAGCCGCGACTCCTGCCCTGGGGTAGCGAGGCAGCAGAGCTGGGGGTGACAGCTCCCTGGTTTGAATTCACCTCCCGGCTAAGGAGGGCAGGTCGCTTGTGGGTGGATAATGCCATGCCACTGACAGGAGGGGTCATACCTGGGCAGCAGGATGGGTTTTCCCATCTCGTATCCCACCACCACCACCTTTTCAGAAGGACTTGGGCCATTCTCCCCTGTTTGGCTGGTATAGGGATGCCAGTGACACATTTCAATCGGGGATCTTTTAACTTCATTAGATTTTGAAGAATTTATTTTGTGCTAATTGTCTGTGGCTCTTTTTTTACTCCCTAGCTGGTTGCCACTGTGGGACTTTTGAAGAATGCTGAGAAATTACTGTTGGTTTATGTAGGATGACAGATGCAAGAGGCCATGGAGCATGCTTCCCTAGTCTGCAATAAGCTGCAGGTGCAGGATGAGGAGAGAAGTAAGAAAGAAGTTTATTTCTTCCTAGATTTGTCATTTTTCTCCATGTTCCTTCCTGTAACTTGCCTTTCAGATCATCTTCCTCCATATCCTCCAGTCCCTGTACTCTAGTGTTGGTCTCCTCCTTCCCCCTCTTCTCTGTGGGTAACCTCACCCAGAGTTCAGCCACTCGCTGTGCTGGAGACTCCGAGATCTTGCTCTGTTCCTTACTCGTCCCTTTAGCCAAAGTAAAATCCGAGCTTCTCTGAGATTTCCTCGTACCTGAAACTGGGTAGAGCTAAAAAAAGAGCGCGTGCTGTTTCTTGGGTGCAGCTCCGGTGCTGGGCCGTGAGACAGTGCTGTGCCATTTTGTGGACACCCAGGTTAGCTTGGGGTGAACGGGGAGGGAGGAAGAAAGCAGAGACCTTTAACTCAAGCACCTAGTCGTTGTTTCTTTATGTAGCCAGCTGCTGGGTGAACTGTAGGCAGAGAAACAAAGAGAAAATGGTTTCCTTTGAAAGCAGCAGTCCTTTACCTGAAGGAAGTCTGAAAAGCAGCGCATAACATTGTGTTCCAGGGATCTGAATGCTCCTAATTTTTAAACAGATGTAAATCGTATCAACAAAGAAGAAAAGGCAAAAAAGTATGTAAAGAAGTGAGGTTGGAGAAGCATTAATAGCTGCACAGTGGTATTCAAGGAAACAAAAAGAACATTAACTGTTTTGAAAGAGTAATAATACCGTGAATAATTTTATGTAATTATAAAAGTTTAGCACTCCAGAGCACTAGGACAAAGTGTGGCAGATGGAGCAGCAGTCAGCCAGCAGCCCCGGGATTGGTGGCTGATTAACCCTGGAAGCTGTGTGCACAGAAGAACCAAGAGTACGCGGGGTCGGTGAGCACAGCACTGACACCGCACAGGGAAGGGGTGCATCCTTTACTGCCCTGGCGCCTTAGCCCTGGCAGGCAGCAAAGCAGCGCTCGGGGGCATCCCCTCAGTGGGATGGGGAGAAAACTGGAAAGGTAAAAGTCAGGAAACTTGTGTGTTGAGATTAAGGCAACTTCATTAACATTTTTGAAGAAGAAAGTAAATGATCACCAGTAGCTGACTGACGCTTTGCCAGTGCCAGACCAGTGGCAGCCCTAGCAGAATTCCCCGCTGGCTGTTGTTGTTTAGCGTGATTGCAGGGGTCTGGAGGGTCCCGGGGCCAGCGGGGTCAGCTGTGCCAGCGGGGCCAGCTGTGCCAGCGGGGCCAGCGGTGCCAGCGCCGTGCGCGGCCCGTGGGGAAGGGAAGGGGGGAAGGCGAGAGGCTGTGCTCCCCTTGGCGTGGCTTCTGCAGCCCCTCTGTCCCTGAGCCAGAGGTGCCGCGGCTCGCTGAACTCTGGCCGTAGCGCAGCCCGGAGGGACCCGGTGCCACGGGTGCCCCGCTGGCGAAAGGAGGGCGCTGGGCACGCTGCCGATCGGTGACGTCACACTGGGGTCGCGCGGGGGAGGTCGGGGCCGGGTCTCGAACCGGCGGCGCCGGGCGCGGGGCGGGGCGCCGGGCGGAAGTGAGGCGGCGGATGAGGCGGGCGCGCGGCGGTGGCAGCCGGAGCCGGTGCCGGGCGGCCATGAGCTACGAGCACCGCCGCGACTGGGGCCGGGGCCGCGGCCGCGGCGGGGGCGGCGATGGCGGCTCTTCCTCCGCCGCCGCCTCCTCCTCGGCTTCGGGGGGGCACGGGGGCCGCGGCGGCGGCGGGCGGGGGCGGCACCCCAGCCACCTGAAGGGCCGCGAGATCGGGCTGTGGTACGCGCGGAAGCAGGGCCAGAAGAGCAAGGAGACCGACCGGCAGCAGGTGAGGGCCGGCCCCTGCCCTGGGCAGCCCGCGAAGGGAGGGCGGCCGGGAGAGAGGAGCGGGGCTAACAGCGGAGCCTGCCCCGCAGGGATGTGCGGTTGCTGAACACTCTGCGGAGATGCGCCTGTGGCTGCGCCTTGAAATGCCTCGTAAGGAGCAGCTCAAAAAGAGGCTTCTGTTTCCGCTAAAGACTGCCAGTAGTTCGGTATTCAGGCGTTACTAGTGTCATATCTGTGGATACGTTGGGTGCGTGCTGATGGAAGTTGTGTTTTTACTGTTTTTTTCGCTAGAGAGCTGTTGTGCGTATGGATGAGAGCAGGGAAGAGCAGATCGTGCAGCTGTTGAATACTGTCCAGACTAAAAATGAAAAGGAGCAAGAAGCCATGTCCTGGTGGTCTGGGGATGAGGACGGGTAAGGAGGAGCAATTACTACTGCTTTCATTTGCTCTGAGTTGAGCACACTTCCCACAAACTCAGAGGACGAGATATTGGAAAGTACTGATATTTCATAAGTTAATTAGGTTAACAAATATACCCAGTTTTTTCCATGTGTGTTGCCATACTGAAGCAGTTGGTTGTAACTGTTTCTGTGAAACTCTTTTCCAGATCATTGTTGACTTTGGGGTGTTAAATTCTTACTTAAAACCATCACGTCCTGTAATTGTTTTCCAGACCTAGTGGATGGAATTTTTCAGCTCCCCTTGCTTCTGGAGTTACTCTTGCAGAGTGACATTTCACTTCATTTTTCATTTATTGCACAGTCTTAGAATGTTTTCCCAGCCTCTGTGAAATGGGGTCTGTTCTTAGTCCTCCAAGGATTTTCCCATCCCAGCAGCGGACGGGCAGCGGGTGTTGCTCTGAGCCCACCGAAAGGAGCTGCTGGGGCTGCGTTTGGCTGCAGGATCCAGCAACAGGGCGGGTGGTTCTGACAGTGCCCTAAGCAGTAACTCTCTCAAGACGTCTCATTGCTCTATTAACTTTGTTTTGGTACAAAAGAGCGTGTTATGTTTCCAGATATTGAGGTAAAATTTGTGATGGCTGGTAATTTGCAGGTTTTAGTTGTTCAGTGTCATGCTCTCATCAGCTAACAGTGAAGTGACTCATGGATGTAGTGTCTCAAAAGCAGAGTTAAGGTTTGCCCTGACTGGTTCAGCGTACCCCTCAGTGGCCAGGCACACCTTGGATAATCTCTGGAGTTTCTGTTCTCTGCACTTACTTCAGGCCTACACCAGAACAGCCTGCAAAAGTGAAACCAGTTACTGAAAAAGCTCCTGTAAGACCGAGACCATCCTTGGAAAAGACATTTCTTGATCGGGATGTGGAATATCTCTTCGAAAAAAATGATCAGGATACTGGTTTAGACGAGCAACTTAAAGAAGACTTAAGAAAGAAGAAATCTGATCCCAGATATATTGAAATGCAGGTACTTGCCAAGTCTTAAGTAGGAAACTTTCAATTGGATTGTTTGTTTGTTTTTTAAAATTTAGTGAAAATTATAAACCTATTTCTGCTGGGCCTGTGTTTATGTAAGTATTGGTTAAACAGCTGTTGTGTTATTTCTCATGCAGCCTAAATCACAGACCAGATCTGTTTTATCACCTCAGTGTTGAGATGGTGTTTAAATATGCGTACTGTTGTTTGCTTTTTCCCCAGAGATTCCGAGAGAAACTCCCTTCCTATGGGATGAGACAGGTAAGTGTGTGTTGTGTTTCAAAGATGTGTTTCTGTTGCTTTGTTGTAAAAGAGGAGAAAACAGTCGTGAACTGGGACTACCAGGAAACATTATGAGGGTGATGAAGCCTCCCAGGTTCTGAGACTGGGTTTGACTTCCTTGCAGAAAGTAGCTTGCGTTTGCCGCTCTGCGATGTGGAGGAGGTTACTCAGGGGCTGCGTGTGGTGTTCTCAGCGGGGCAGCGTTACTCACAGCAGTCCTACTGAACGCTAGATACGTTTAAGTGCATATTTTTTAGTGTACATCTTTTCTTCTTTGTCTACCAGTTAAAATTCTAGAACATTCCTAGTTTCTGGGGTTTTTGTGTAGAGTAATTGAACATTATAGAAGTTGTCATGCTTTACTTTTCCTATATAAAACTGTGGCCATGTTTGCCCAGTTGAGATTTGACTATAACACAGAATGACTTTTTTTTTAATCAGACTTAATGTCTGTACTGCTGCCTGTGAGTGCCATTAGTTTTCCAGGCAAAGTATAATGTCAGTGCTGATACAGGTTGTTACCAACTGACCTTAATTCTTCATTTGATGTCACCTGCATGAGGTAGAAATTGAGTATTACATTTTCTTTTGCAGATTCAGTGAATTAACTAGTGAGGTTCCTTTTTAAAGTTAATGGATTTGTCATAATGTGGTTCTTCAAATGGTTATAAACTCTACTTTCTGGTCCTTTGGATTGGGAGTGTAACAAATCTGTGCCTGTCAGTACGAGAAATGTTAAAAAACTGTGCTGGAAATCTTCAGTTAGTACAGTCCTGGAGTCTAACAGGGAGAACGCTTGTTTGCAGTCACCGAAGTTAACACGGAAGTAAAATAAGAGGGGGAAAAATGTTTTAAAATGTATTTCAGGGTTTTGTTTTAGTTACTTTATGTTGTTTTCTTATGGCATCTTAAGTATTTAAAACTAGTATTGAGATTTGGTATGCTTTAAACCTTACACACCTGAAGTGTAAACGTGCAGAAGAAATTCTGTGCAGTTTAAACTTTTTATTTCAGTATTGCGAGGAACAGATGAGAATCTGTTTCTTGGTGTGACACTTTGTTCTGCGTTCACCACACAGTGGCATAGAATTGTCAGAATCCATCTGACACTGTTTTGACCAACAATACAATTAATGTTTTCCCTTTCTTCGGAAACAGGAGCTTGTAAACCTTATAAACAACAACCGAGTAACTGTGATAAGTGGTGAAACTGGCTGTGGAAAGACAACCCAAGTGACACAGTTCATCTTGGACGATTACATAGAGCGAGGGAAGGGGTCGACGTGCAGGATTGTCTGTACCCAGCCCAGGAGGATCAGTGCCATCTCGGTGAGTGCCACCCTGACAAACTGAGAGCCGCATTTCGTGTCGTCTTGGTTTTTGCTTGGTTTTGTTTGTTTTTTTTTCCCCAATAAATTGGAGGAAAAATTGCTGCCTTACTCAGAATCATCGAATGAAAATATATTTCTGTACTGGACCTAGAATCCGTGGGCAAGCTTATGAACTGAGTACACAATCTGCTCGATTATTTAGATTATTATAATACTAAGATCTGAAAAACTTCCACATGGCCAGGTGGGTACCGTGCAGCTCTCAAACTGCTCTGCTGTCACATCTGCTCATCCTGAATGTAAAGCTCCAGATAAGCACTCCGCCTGTAGTGTGCAGTGAAGATGCTTTCCTGAGTGCTCATTTTGAGTTGCCTTAGATTCTGTTGCAAATAACAGTTTTGCTAATATGCAGTAATTTATATTTCCTAAGTTTTGGTCATTAATAGAGTCCCGGCACTGCAATCCTCGTTCTTCCCTGAACTTAATTATGCTTTGCATCTGTGATTTTAATGGGCTTGGGCATTATGGGTGAAAGTAAACTCTAATGTTGTGCTGGGCACTTTAGAGGTGTATTAATGAGCAAGAAAGAATTTGGCTTTTAAGTGCACAGTAATTACTCTTCTTGACAGTTAAGTATGAAATTATTATAGAACCTTCCCTCCCATGAGGAAAAGCTCACCCTGAAAGGGCGAGTGTGTTGCTAATGCCTAAATGGTTGTGTTCTGTTAAAATACGTCCTGGGTTGCAAACCCTTTCTTGGGTTGCTGGCAGGAAATGCAGTTCTCACTGGAAGAGAAAAAGTGATTTTCAGGGTGTTTCTTTGCTGTGCACGTAACATCTTGGCTCTAGGTGTTTCCTTCTGATGAGGAGCTAAATCACAGACCAGCCCAGTGGGATTTTTAAATATGTTTCTTAATGTGCTGTTTTGATTTCATTTATTTTCCTAAGGTGGCCGAGAGGGTTGCTGCTGAAAGGGCAGAAGTGTGTGGAAATGGCAAGAGCACAGGGTACCAGATTCGCCTGCAGAGGTGAGAGAGGTTCCCTCGGCAGTTCTGCACGTTCGCGTAAAGCAGCATCTCCTCTTGTTCAAGGAAGAAAGTGTGAGAAGTGGTTCTTAGCATAGACTGCTTCCACTCTGATACTTTGTCCAGGAGGAATTCTTGTGGATAGCTGGTGAAGGGAATGAGGGTTCTGAAACTCAGCAAAAGGTTTGATTGCAATTACCGTAATTTATGCAGCACGTAACAATGGCTAGCACCAAGTTATACTTTGTCTGGTAAGTTATTTCTTCATCTCTCCTGAAAGATTCTGCTATAGATGTAGATGAAACTGGTGTCTCTAACCTGTAAATTTCAAGGAAAAATGGAAATACTAAAGGAGAGAATGCTGTAAGCCACGTTACTAGGGAAACTTCTGTATTTGCTACATTTATCAAGTAATTCAACTGGCATCAGCTAATTAAATGAGGTGCATTGATGAGTTTGCAGACCTAGTGCCATAGAGCAAAAGCTATTGCATTTGGAGTCAACTAATTTAAAAAAATACCTGCAATATCACCAGGAAGTACTGGAATTTCAGTTATCGTTAAAGTGCAGGTGAGATGACAGCTTGGTCCTTCCAGGATTTTAATTAGAGCTTATAGAATCTCATTTATGTTTCTGTTTACTACTTAGCAGTGGGTGTTACACTGCTACATAGCTAACTGTCACCTGCACAGAGCTTAGGTGGCTGCTGCAAGAATCTGGCTGGGGTCATGTGCAGATGGTGAGAAATGCTGTCTGGGAAGTCAGGGCTTCTGTCAGGCTACAAATAGTTCATTCCCCTTCAACAAAAACGCTGCATCTGTGCCCTGATTCCTTGTTCCTCTAGTTGAACTCTTAAGTGAGCAGGTTGGAGGATGAGGCACACGACATAATGTCTGCAGTGATGATCTGCATTTTGATTTGAAGCTTTTAAAGTGCTTTGTAAAATACAGAAGAGAGCTAAGGAATTCTTAATGTGTTTCTTTCAGTCGGTTGCCAAGGAAACAAGGTTCAATTTTATACTGTACCACAGGAATTGTCCTACAGTGGCTCCAGTCAGATAAGTAAGTTTTCCTATTTAATAAGAAACTGAATACAATTATGAAATCACTTGACCACTGAGCTGATCGTAACAGTCTTGGCTCTGGTTTTTGATGTTTTTTGGTTTTAATTTTGTTAAAAACAAATGTTTACCTTCCTTCTCTTCTGTTTTAGGCACTTGTCCAGCATTAGTCATGTAGTCCTTGATGAAATTCATGAAAGAAATCTTCAGTCAGATGTCTTAATGAGCATTATTAAAGATCTTTTGAATATTCGCTTGGATCTGAAAGTGATACTAATGAGCGCGACCTTAAACGCAGAGAAGTTTTCGGAGTACTTTGGTAGGTGGCATGCTTCTTATCAGTGTTCCTCTTAAGTATTCTAGGCTTCTACAGTATAATGCCTTTCTCAAGTTTTAGGATTGATTTTTATCAAAAGAGGTAATGGTTTCAATTTTAGAAGCTGTTACCAGCTGCTAGACATGCTTGTTGTCTTAAGTTTCATCTCACCACAAGCATATGTTGCTTCAGTGTCTGCTTTTCAGATGTATCACAGAAACAGTATCTCCAGAGTGTTTTCATTTTAAATATTTACTAATATTTAACGTATTTTACAAGTTTGGTGTGAGTGAGCAACCAGATTGAAGCATGTAGTTGTTCAGTCTTCCAACTTTATCCTGTAGATGGCACCAGATGAACCTGCTGGAGAAAAACATACTGCTTCCTACCTATGCCTTTTTTTATCCAGCAGCTTTATTTGGAATCACATTTGGCATCCTCTGTGAGAATTCAAAATAGCCAGGAAAGAAACTATAGACTCTACAACTCTGTTGCAAAAATAGTGAAGAATGTTACCTGAGAATGCCTTGGTTACCTGAGAATGCTTCTTGCCTCTGTTACCAGAGTACAGTGTTCTATTTGCTGTTTAAAAACTGAGTTGTGCCTTCCTCGACAGACCATTGTCCCATGATTCACATCCCTGGGTTCACTTTCCCTGTGGTGGAATATCTTCTCGAAGATGTAATTGAGAAGTTGAGGTAAGGGTGTTCTTCTGAACAGTAGGTCTTTTCAAAGAGTAACTTGTCGTCCTTGCAGTGTGGTGGATTTTCAGGCCTGTAAATCAAGACAGTGTTTTTGTTTGTTTGGAATTTTTTTTTCTATGTGTTCTGATGCTTGCTAGAGATGGTACCTGTTTTTATAAGTAATATTTCTTTCAGAACTTGAATAATCTTATTTACATGGCACCACTAAAGTGCAGCACCTTGTCCATAGTTTGGTAAACTGCTATGCAGCTGGCTGTAAGTTATTTTCAAAATTGAATGATGTTTGTTATTTAAATTTCAAGGTATACTCCAGAAAGCACAGACCGTCGGCCACGGTGGAAGAAAGGCTTCATGCAAGGCCATGTGAGCAGGCCAGAAAAAGAAGAAAAAGAGGAAATCTACAGGGAACGATGGCCAGACTACTTAAGGCAGCTGCGGGGCAGGTTGTTCTCACCTGACTCTTCTGTGGTTTTTTTGATGCTACTTAACTAAGAAACGTAAATTAGTGCTGTATTCTGTGCTTTTGTTAGGGATGTGATAATTATTAAGAGCACAGTCATTGAACAAAGAAATAAGTGGCTCAGTAGGGAGTTACACCAGGGTGTGATTGCAGAGCTTTGCAGCAGAAACCTGAGCGCGTGACTTTGTGTGTTGAGGAGTCACTGACAGCTGTGCTTTCCGTGCCGGTAGGTATTCAGCAGGTACCATAGATGCCTTGGAAATGATGGATGATGACAAGGTTGACCTTGACCTCATAGCAGCACTTATCAGACACATCGTTTTGGAAGAAGAGGTACGAACGCTTCTGTCTCCTGTCACCACCTCTTAGGGATGTGACTGAGTAGCGGTCAGTGGCTGTTGGCAGTGTTGGAGCTGGTTGTTTGGCTTATCCTACAGACAGAAAGGAAAAAAGTATCAGTATTTCAGTTGATAGATCACTTAGGCTGTAGATAATGAGGGAAGGTTGCTGCTTCACATTTTGCTCGTCCTCTGTGGAAAATTATACATTAGTTTTTTTTTATTTGTATCAAATTCTTCTAGTGTCGGCATTATGGTGGTTAAAGCACTGCAGGGGAAAAATGTTTAACATCAAATTTTAATTTATTCCGTACTGATACATACATGTGACTAACTCTTTTGTAGAAAACAATCTTACAGACTTTCTCCAAATCTGAGTCTGTGAGGTTTCAGATATCACCCGTGCCACATACACATGTCCAGTGTGGAATTAGCTGGTTCTTCCTGTACTGTGTAATTTGGTCTAACCTCCTTTCCCTTCACTCCCTCTTTTGAATATAGGATGGTGCAATTCTAGTGTTTCTCCCAGGCTGGGACAACATTAGCACTTTGCATGATCTCCTGATGTCACAAGTCATGTTTAAGTCAGGTAAACCCAAAATTTTACATGGCAATTTTAGCTTTTAGTGTTAGTGCCAAAATCTTAATTTTTTGCATGTGGTTGCTGGTACTGCACTGGATTTATTTATTTCCTTGTTTCTCCTCTCAAAATGACTGCAGTGGGTTCAACGTTTGTTGCATTGCTATGATATCTTTCATCTGCTAATGGTGATAACTCATGTTCCTCAGTGTAGGAGTGAACAGAATCTCAGATCTGCATCTTTTTCCTTTGTGCTTTCCTGTAGCTATGATAACTTCACCCAGAACTGAACTCTTTCTTCATTCTGTGTTCACTTCCTCTCTTGATTCTCCAGCAGCTTCTGTCTGCGGCTTTGCTGATGGTTCTTTTAGATCCTGTTTATTTCCAGAAGGTTTTTTAGATAGGGCAGTAAAATACCTTGTGCCTGTCTGATATGCTTTAATTTGTCCTGGCTGCATAACTCATATTTTCATCTAACTTGTCTAACTGTGTCAGTGACTGTTCAGATAGTTGTCTTTCAGTTCATGTTGTGTTTGTTCCATGGATAAAGAATTTCAATTTATTGAAACATTGCTGAGAGTGTCAGTTTATTCATCTTAGGCAATAATTAAATCATTTGAGAATTAAAAAAAAAAAAAAGAAATATAAATGTCCATGTATAACTTCCTGTATTTTCTTAAACTTGTGAAGTCATCATAGCATAATTAGAAATTCCTTTATACCTTTTTACTTCAGAATTTGCCATTATGATACAGAAAGCTGTGAATTCAGAATAGTAAGCAGTAGACTTCCTCGCAGTGTATTTTACCTGTTCTGCGTAGTTAATTTTCCTGTAAATTTTTTCTGTGCTTATACCCAATCTCTTACTGATTTTTAATTTTCAGATAGGTTTATTATCATACCTTTACATTCATTGATGCCTACTGTTAACCAGACTCAGGTACGCTTTGCTTTTACCAGAATATCTCACAACTATTAAAAAAAAAAAATTGATTACGCATGTGTTGGTTGTGGCAGATATATGACTGGGCTGTGGTTCATTGCAGGTTTTTAAGAAGACCCCACCAGGAGTAAGGAAAATCGTGATTGCCACCAACATTGCAGAGACTAGGTAAATACCCAGCTCTACGCACCGAAATCCCCTCCGCGTCAGAGTCAATCAGAGTGGCCATTGAAAGTATGGACCTGTTTAGTGCTTCCAAAAATATATGTGGCCTTGTGTTTGTTCCATTCACTTATAACTCTTACAGACTAAACAGGAGTTTTCCTTGAATTGTTTTAAACAATTAAAACATGGATGTTACTATGAAGACTCGCTGTTTTTGTGCATGATAAATCTGAGCTGCCTGTCTTCTCCTCAGACTTCATAACACCATGTGGGGACTTGTGCCAGACCTAGGAGAAGAAATCGGGCTCGCTCTTGAACTGCTCAGTAGCCTTAGTAATCCTTCATGAAACTCCAAACACTGATTTATATTGATTTTTTTTTTTTTTCTCTCCCCCTCTCCCATTTTAATTGTTGTCTCACAGTTTGGGAGGGGGTGAAGAGAGGCTAAACCCCTGTAAAATCCTAGGTCAGGTTTGAAAAGATGAAGAGTTGCATTTTTCTCTCTCTTTTTTTAAACAGCATTACAATAGATGACGTCGTGTTCGTTATAGATGGTGGGAAAATCAAGGAAACTCACTTTGACACACAGAACAACATCAGCACAATGGCAGCAGAGTGGGTTAGCAAAGCTAATGCCAAGCAGAGGAAAGGTCGAGCAGGAAGGTAAGAATAATGGGGATAGTTAGAAAAGTTCTGTAATGTTCAGTTCCTGTCAGTGTTGGAACACTTCTGTGCTGATAGATCGGACCTTGTGCCCGTGTCCAGTAACAGATGCTGGCACAACTGGCTCTTGTTCCATGGAAAGATGCTTTTTTTTGGCTTGACTTGTGCTACATTTAACTCAAGACTTTTCCTCCTTCCTGTAGAAGAGAAAGTGCCGTATTTTTGTTAAATCTTTTGTCAGTGGTGTTTGCCTTCACTCCTGATTTGTAAGGCTATGATAAAGTGGCAGTTGCCTGCACATTTAATATCAGTTAGCTATATATGGATTTAAAAAAAAAAAAATTCTCTGCCTCTCAAAATACCTTGCAGAGTCTTTTCTCAGTTGTACAGACTTGGAGGAGTTCTCTGCTCTCGTCATTGTCCCTGTTGAGCAGAGCAGTTGACAGGAGGTTTCTGTGTCCTGCATGCCTTTGATGGGTCTGCGTTTCAGAAAGCTGTCAGGGCTTGTCCAGTTGAAAACGCTTCGATTCTGATTCCTCGAGGTGTTTTGGAAAGCTGTTTATAAAGAAACACAACCATCCTAACGTTGTGGGAACAAACCAACCAGTTGTTTATTTAAATAATTGCAGAGTTCAGCCCGGCCACTGTTACCACCTCTACAATGGACTGCGTGCTAGCCTGCTGGATGATTATCAGTTACCAGAGATCTTGAGGACACCTTTGGAAGAACTCTGTTTACAGATCAAGGTAAACATGGATCTTCAGATTTATTATTGACTTTTCCATTGAGTTAGAGGTTGAGAGATGAAGTTAATGTGACTGTAGGGTTGTCTTCAAGTCAGAATTGTTACACCAGAAGTACAATGCATTTAGCTGGTAATGGCAGCAGCTTGTACATAATGCCCACTTGGATCTGTGTCGAACCCAGGAAAGCCAGGATTGTCTAGAGGAAATAAAAGCTGAAGTCTGTTAACAAAAATATGGATTGTGCAGCCCCCACTCCCCCCAAATACCACTCAAATCAGAGCAGCTTCAGTGAGAGCACCAGTGAGTCATGGGATGGGATGTCTTAAAAGAATTTTACTAAAAAGTGGGATTAGAACTGACACGAGTTTGCATTGAATCCCTTATGCATGCATAAGGTATACTGTGGGTGTGCATACTGAATGAAGATTAGATCCCTACATTTCAGATTGCATCACAATACATTTTTATTTTTGTCCTTAGTTCTTAATGAAATTCAAACTAAAGCTGTGAATTATTCACACTCTTTTAATTAATGTGGACACTGTATACTAATTTTAGGTATCTGTCTTTTTCTAGTTGCTCTAGGTTTTTGGTTGTTTTGTGGTTTTTTTTCTTTCAGATTCTAAAGCTGGGTGGAATTGCTTATTTCTTGAGCAAACTAATGGATCCACCATCTCGTGATGCAGTAATGTTGGCCATAAATCATCTCATGGAGCTGGTAAAGTGTTGTTTAATGTACACGCAAGGCAAAACCTGCTCAGAACCATGCTACTGCATCATTTGTTATCAGACAGTTCTGGTTGTACAGATCTAGACACTATGGTATTGTGTTGACCTTTTATATCCTCACTGAACAGAGGAAATCACAGAATACGTGATGTTCATGGGCTGCGTAGAGCGGTTCCTGAGGTACTTTCTGAAGGACTCCAAACATGCCTGTGCACCTCACGTTTAAGTTCCCTACAGATACTTATTTAACTCGCTGCTTCTGTACCACCCTGCTCATGGCTGCATCCCCCAAGCCTTCCTGTCCCAGTCAGAGCAAGAAAGAGTCTGAGATACTTTTTTCTGGGGCCAAATAAGGCTTACAGGAGAAAGACCTTTTTTTGTCTTTGCCCCTTTGATGCTGGAGAAGGGGAAGTTAGCAACACATCTGTACTACTGACTTCTTGCCCTGCTATTACTTGCACAAAGCAGTTGTAGCAATAAACAGGAACACCTGATGTAGATGAAGGGCAGTATTTAGATGGATGGCATCATTCTGTAGGTGCTTAGGTAAAATTAAAATTCAGCCATACGTGTGGTGTCGTGTGACAATGCTCTGTAGAGGCAAAGGGTAGAGCAAATAAAACCAGAAGTGATACTGTGGGTAGGATACAAGTCAAAAAATAAGCTTGGTCAGGAAAATAGGAAGACACTTGGGTGTTAATAATTCTTCATACTTTTGTCCCGAAAAACACTTGAAACACAATTAAAGGTGCTTGCCATTTCCTTGGGTCTAACTGAACATTTCAGTGTCTCTAGCTCTTAGGCTTTCCTTTCTTCTCTGTGTGTATGAGTGGTTATTTCAAGGAAATCCTCCCCATTTCAAACACTGTGTTTATTCTCCCCCCCTGCCTTTTTATTTCTTCTCACAGAATGCTTTGGACAAACAAGAAGAACTGACTCCACTAGGTGTCCATTTAGCACGACTGCCAGTTGAACCTCACATTGGGAAGATGATCCTCTTTGGAGCTTTGTTCTGCTGCTTGGATCCTGTTCTTACAATTGCAGCCAGCCTCAGCTTCAAAGACCCTTTTGTCATTCCTCTGGTAAAGTTTCTAAGAGGAGAATTACACAGAAGGCTGTAGGCATCTCAGAAGGATGCTGGGGCTTCCTGAGATGTTCTAGTTAAAAAGCACTTTCATCTAATTTTCACGTTAATTACATTTTTATTAGTGAAAGACTGCCTTCACATACTGTGAGGCGTTGCCCACTAATACTGGAAGTAGCTTTCATTTTCCCGTATGTTGTGTACAAACTGCTGCTGTATTTATGTACCTTAATTAGGAGGAGAAAACTGTCGTGTCAGTCATGAATACTTTATAGGTTCTAATTATTCTTAGGGCAAAGAAAAAGTAGCAGATGCAAGAAGAAAGGAACTGTCAAAGAACACCAAAAGCGATCATCTAACCGTGGTGAATGCGTTCACGGTAGGCACGCTTTCATGCTTGGTTTTTATCATAGAATTTTAACTTGAGTAATATGGCTTATTCAAAGGAAAATAATGATCAGTTTTTCCTGGTAGTATTTCTTTCTCAACTTCTACAGATACGTAAAACGAATTAATTCTCACCCTTCTAGTGCTGAGGAATCTTGTCTTCAGGCTTAGTAACCTAATTTCTTGAGGATAAGTCTGTGAAAGAGACAAAGAAAACTTCTTGTGGTTGTTACCTTGCTGAAGTCATTAATTCTTGTCCTTCTGGCCTCTACCAGAGGCTGAGGCTGCCCTCAAAAGTGTTGTAGATTTACCTGTGTAGTGTTGGTGTGAGAAGAGGAGGAAATCAGTGGCCTGAAATGCAGTTTCTACCCAGGAGTGTTATTAGAGCAGCGAGTGAAGTTCTGGCACACGTGGCTAGATTTCACTCCTCACCATGGAAAAAGGAAGTTTTTGATTCAAAGTGTTGTAAAGTTGTGGTTTCCTGCTCTGTGCTGCACATATATATATATATATATATATATATACACACACACACACATATAAACAAAGAGATCAAAGGATTTACTTTTCCTTGTAGAGGAAAATGTAACTATATTGTTTGTTGGCCTCCAGTTTTTCTTGTCCTTAATTTTTTAGTATGTGTTCACTTACAAACGCCTTTGAACTGTGGTTTTCATTTTTAGGGCTGGGAGGAGACTCGTCGCTGTGGTTTCAGAACCGAGAAGGACTATTGCTGGGAATATTTCCTGTCTTCAAACACACTGCAGGTAACAACCTGAATGCCTGAGAAAGAGGATCGTGTCTGTAGGGAAGGGGAGCAGCCTCTTGGCACAGCATCACTCTGGGACAATTTTTGTTGTTCCCTAGATGCTGCATAATATGAAAGGACAGTTTGCTGAGCATCTCCTTGCAGCTGGATTTGTGAGTAGCAGAGACCCCAAGGATCCCAAATCTAACACCAACTCAGGTAAGCAGTGGAAGGAAATGGAGAATTTCTGATGGCTGACATCTCGGTGTGCAGAATCTGCATTGCTTACTCTGCTGTCTTCTACAGATAATGAGAAGTTGCTCAAAGCAGTCATCTGCGCTGGGTTATATCCAAAAGTTGCAAAGATCCGCCCAAGCTTCAGCAAAAAGAGAAAAATGTAAGGGTTAGGTTTAATGTTAGTTTGTATTCGAGGTGTTTTCTATGTTAGACTGTCTGGCAAGGTGAAGCTACAGCTTGAGTGCATGAAAGAATCTCTGTAACTCAAGTTACGGCTGTAGGAGTCCTTCATTTGGAAGAAGAATGCCCCTTGTTTTTTGTGTTTGAGAGAATGACAGAATTTATTAAGGGGGTAAATCTGCCGGCCCCCTCCCCCCAAAAAAAAAACCTCAAACAAAAACCAAAGCAAACTTCTTAAATGCAGAGAGATGCCTGAAAATCCATGCAGTTGTAATCCTTTGGGAAAGGAGGTAATGTGTCTCAGAGCATCCCTGTACTATCAGAGCTTAGTATGCTAGTACAGAATTGGAGGGGTTTTAAACCTGGGACATGATTATGCTAAACTTTCAAGATCTTATTCAATCCTAAAATGAAAATTTTTTTTTTTCTCTTTTAAGGGTGAAAGTTTGCACCAAGACGGATGGATCAGTTAATATTCATCCTAAATCGGTTAATGTGGAAGAAACAGAGTTCCATTATAACTGGCTTGTGTACCATCTGAAGATGAGAACTAGCAGTGTATGTGAAGGATTTAATTGGTGTCATCTATTTTTGTGGCTCTTTAATAAGGTTGGATCAAGGCTCAAAGAGGATGTGAACAGTGCCTTTGTTTTGAAGCCTTCCTGTCTTGGGTCATTCCTTTTACATGCCATCAGATCATGCTCTTTGTATACTGGTGGTTTTATTCCACAGATAACTAACTTCTGGGGTTTTGTAGTTGGAGGTTTTTTGAGGGGTTGGATTTTTTTAAGGTTCTGGCAATAACAGGCCAGAATTTCATAAGATTTCTGAATAGCAAATTTTTTTTTTTTTTTTTTTTTGGTCTGTGACTGTTCTGGAGTAGTTGATTTCACCACTTTGTTTAAAGGCCTGTATTTGGGACCAGTTTTGCTCCTGTTCAGTCTGATTTCATGTAACTTTTCCAACTGAGTTGCTTCATATGTCTTGCTAATTTGTGTATGAGTCCAAATAATGATCTTGTGGAATTCTGTGAGGAGTTCCACTAAGGGTTGCTGATGTCACTTAAGGAGTTTTGAAGGGTGATTGGTCAGTTTTGTCTTGCAGATTTACTTGTATGATTGTACGGAGGTCTCCCCGTACTGCCTCTTGTTCTTCGGAGGAGATATATCCATTCAGAAGGATAAAGATCAGGACACCATCGCTGTGGACGAGTGGATCGTTTTCCAGTCTCCGGCGCGAATAGCGCACTTAGTTAAGGTGACTGTGTTTAATAATGATGTGTATGGAAGACATGATGTAATTCTCAGAGGTTTCTGTGTTTGGCATTACCCTGTACCTACTGATTTATCACTACAGGGAGATAATAGTATTTTAAATGTATTCCCAGTAGGCAGTTCAAGTACACAAAATAAATGAGAGGTCTGCTGAAGGTGGGTAGGTGAATACGAGTTAAAATGTAGTTGTCAAAATAACAGTCTGTACCACATGGCAAACTGGGCAGAAGCAGTAATATGCCCCCGTACATCTGGCCTCACGTGCAGGCACTCGGATTACTTGTTTTGTTGTTGTTTCCAATGTAATAGCTTGGCTGGTGAGAATGAGGCTGTGTGCCTGCTGAGGCGTCAGCTATATGGGGGTGATGCCCTTGGTCAGCCACTGCAGCCTCTGCTGAAGAATTCATGGGGCGTTGAAAAACTGAGAGCTTCAGAGAAGAGCCATAGGGTGAATTTAAAGGATCTATAAACATGGCTTACAGTGAGAGATTTGAAGAGCTTAACCTCTGTAGTTTTGTATAGCAAAAGCTGTAGGATGACTTGCTCAGTCCCTGGAATGGCTGTGTGGATATGGAAACAGGAGGATGGGGCTTTTCAGCTGGTAGTAGTAATCCAGTGGAAGTTGAAGCTGAGCAGAGCTCTGTTTAAATATTAGAGCCTAGAAATCATACCTGACTGGTTTTTGGGGTTTTGGTTTGTTTCCTTTTTTTTTCAAACCCAAATACTTTTAATCCTGAAACAGTCAGCTAATGGTTGCATAGGCAGTTAAAGGCCTTCACATCCAGAGATGGGCACCTATCATAAACAGTAAAACTGCTAGTTCTTGAAGCAGCTTTTGATCCTGAAAACAGCAGTGTTGAAAGGAATCGATAGGAGAAGAGCAGGTTAAAGGTCAGGAAAGTAGAGAGCACAAGGGATTTGAACTTATTGTGGTAATGATCTTGTGTGCAGCTCTAATTGCCTCTCTTTCTCGTTTGTTTTTGTTTGTGTGTGTGTTGTTTTTATCTCTTCATTCAAACAAACCAGAATTTAAGACAAGAGCTCGATGATCTTCTACAAGAAAAAATAGAAAACCCACATCCCGTGGACTGGAATGATCTTAAATCCAGGGATACAGCAGTGCTGACAGCTATTATAGACTTAATCACAACGCAGGAGAATGAAAGTGTCCGAAACTTTGCTCCACGGTTCCAGAGTGAGCGCTATAGTTGACACACTTCCATCCGTACCGATAAAGCCAACATATTCACCTCTTCTGTTTTGTTTTTTATAGCATTTCTTTAGCTAGAGGAAAAA
This sequence comes from Todiramphus chloris collaris, assembly GCA_025345505.1. Lineage (NCBI taxonomy): Eukaryota > Metazoa > Chordata > Aves > Coraciiformes > Alcedinidae > Todiramphus > Todiramphus chloris. The sequence goes on from JANVCC010000030.1 coordinate 22,584,365, forward strand.
CTTTTTTTTAGGGTAAGCTGTTAATTCCCGCATACTGAAGAGCAGTTACTCCGAAGTAGTTGGTACTATCTGTATATGCATGGTATTCTGTGCCCAGTGTAGCTTTCCCAGGCAGAAATACAGCGCTAGCAGTGGTAGTTGATGTATGGTTCTTGTCCTGCTGTAGCTTTTGGTTTTTTTACCCATCAGGTAAGAGATAGATACTCAAAAAAAAAAAAAACCTGCTAAAATACTGCTTAATAATAATACTTAAACTGTTCTTGCTATTGGTAGAAACACCTCAAAAGACTTTTTTTTTTTTTAATTGGGAGTGGTGAGTAATTACCCTGACTGTGTTGTTCCAGCTGTGCAGCAGTCTTCTCACCAGCACTTCCACAGAAGGTAATTAGAGCTTAATTAAACTAAACTTGAAAACACTTGTTAAATTTGTACTGTGGGAGGAAACAATCCTCAGAAATATTTTCCTCTTCTGCCTTCCGGTTAATCCTTCTTCACTTTTTGTGCCCATCCATCATCAGTACTGACTTAAAATTGCAAATCACAGGAAATGTGGTTGGGTAAAGTCCTGGTGAGATACACCGGAAGGCTTCACTGCAGTCTAATCTTTTTTTTTTTTTTAAGTTCGTGTATGGGTTATAGTATGACATTAAAATTCTTTTCTTTAAAAGTGTTATTTCATCTGTCCTTAGCTCTTCACCTTTTGGAGGGCGCTCTGGTTTTGGAGGGCGCTCTGGTTTTGGAGGGC
>JANVCC010000030.1:22585509-22649827 GCA_025345505.1 Todiramphus chloris collaris
TCCCTTGGGATCGGTTGTGGTGCTGGGGGGAAAAGAACCGAGGCTGTGCGGGCTGCAAGAACCCCCCTGGAGACCGCCGGGAGCTCGGGGCTCAGGTAAGCTCGGGAAGCCGCTGCTCCATCGGCGGCTCTGAGGGGAGAGGCCTCCTCGGAAAAGGCGGGAACGCCGAAGCTGAGCACTGAAATAAACTGAAGTGCGGCGGGAGGGAAGTGAAATTAGGGATAATTTGTGTGTAAATGAAACAATTCGGCTCTAGGGTCGCGCTTTTTGGGGGCTGTTTGTGTGGGAAACGGGCGGGTGGAAGATGGCGGCCGGCGCTGAGGGAGGAGCTGCGCGGGTTGGGGGCGGGGGCGGGCGGGGCGGGGGTTGGATTTGACATCGCGAGGAAGCTTCGTTGTCTGTGGGGTTTGCGGTGCTTCAAAAAAAAAAAAAAAAAAAAGGGGAAATTTCTGCCTGATAAAGAGCAAAAAGAAAGGGCAGTGCTAGTTGCAGAAGGAGGGACTGGCTGGGGTGGGAAGGGAACCTTTGGAGGTCACCCAGCCCAACCCCCTGCAGGGAGCAGGGCCATCTGCAGCTAGAGCAGGGTGCTCAGAGCCCCGGGCAACCTCCCCTGCAATGGTGCCGGGGATTGGGGCAGCCTGGCACAGATCCTGGAAGGCTGCAGCAAGGTCTCCCCTTAACCCAGCTCCCTCAAACCGAGGGGGATCAGCTGTGCTATCGGGGACGCCATCAGAAGCAGCGCGTGCTGAGGTGGCCATAGGTTGGTGTGGTCAGAACTTTACTGAAAAAGCAACGTGTCTGAAGTGTAAATAACAGTATAAACTATACTTTCCTAACTGTGCCTAAAGCGTGTAGTTTAACATACTTCTTAAAGCAGCTAAGTAGCAGAAACATCTCTGCTCTTCAGGGTTTGGAAATGAGCTCTTTCCAGTGCCAGGTGTGCTCGTTTTGCCCGGGTTCATTTTCCCCGTTGCAGCCCTGTGGGGCTGTGCTCCGGCTGTGCTGTGAGCAGTGGTGATGGCACAGGGGGCTGCAGGAGCAGTGAGCTGTTCAGCGGGCTGGGGGTGCCCGCCCTGCAGCAGCCATGGCGCTCGGCGGCAGTGGCTGGGGTGAAGGAGGGAGGGGAGCCGTTCTGAGTCCTGGCGTTTGTGTTCCTGAGCCACCGAGCTCGGCTGTCCCGGAGATGGCTGCACACCTGCCCACCCCTGGGCAGAGAGCGAGTGCCTGGCTCTGCTTTGCTGGTGCACGTGGCTTTTGCTTTATGTGTTAAACTGCTTTGGTCTTAACCCACTGCTGTTCTCCCTTCTACTCTTCCCCATCTCACTAGGGAGAGCAAGCGGCTGTGTGGGGCTTAGCTGTGTACCAGGGTTAAACCGTTAGGAAATCTGAGCTGATGCTGATGTAGGGTTTTTAGCTGTGTTTTTCATGGAGCTAGACAGAGCCTGTGAATGCTTCTCTTCCTGGTTCATAGTGCTCTTAATGGAGGCTATCTCTGCATGTGTGTTAAAGAGTTTCTAGCATCTTCTGGAACCCCAGGTTATGGAATGAAACAGACTTCAGTGATGGTAGTGAATTCTCCCTGACCTTCAATGTTGCCTCCAGTTGGCCTAAATGGTGTAGTTGTTAAGGTACAGCTATTGAAAATCATTTTCAGATGACAGTGAGCTACACTCAAACACTATTAATTCCCAGGAAACAAGACCTCCTTGGATTTCCTCAGTCTTGGCATCAAAATTTGCTTTAGATTTGTTTCTAACACTTGTGTTCCATCAACTTTACTGTTACTTTAGAAATAGGATATAAAAAGAAGTTTGTATGAGTATCTCCTGTAGATACAGCATTTAAGGTATGTGTGTTTCATGAGGTTGAGTAGATTGACTAAAGTGTTGCTTTTACTGTCTTATTTTCAGCACATTAGCTTTTTGTACTGAAGACTAAATGCATTCTTTGCCATGACAGTCAAGGACAGTACTGCATTATAGCACTTCACAAGTTCAGCAGAGGAAAAGTGTGCTAGTTGTTTGTGCTGGAGGGATGATTACAAAGGAGCAGAAAAGACATTATTAATAACTGCTCTTCAGTTGTGTCAGGTGTTTGGAACTGCTGAGCCAGGCTGAAGCCAGGAGGGTGCTGGTTCTCTGAAGGGGGGCTGGGTGGCCCTGGGGAGCACCCAGACCCCCGGGAGGCTCCCCAGGCTGGGGCAGGTTCTTTCCCCTGGCACTGCTGGCATTCGGCTCCCAGGGCTCAGTGCAAACCTCAGCTTCATTCATACCTGTGCATGGCCCTGATTGCTGGGCTGCTCACTCAGTGTGGCTTTGTGTGTTCCCTGCCCCCCTCACAGAATGTGTGTTTGTCATGTAAAATGGAACTTTGATTCGGGAGACTTGAGAGCCTTTTGGTTTTGGTCAGCTTGCTTAAAACCTCAGAGAAGTCATGTAAGGAAGAGGTACAAATTCCAGGTCTTGCAAAAATGGAAGTTAATTGTACTGTACCAAACTGCCAGGTGTATTCTCTTACTGCTGGGCTGTTTAATTAAAAAGGAGATATTAGTGTTGTGCCTTCCTCCTGGGGCAGAAGTGTGTTTGTGTGTGTGTGTGCATGCATTATGTGAGTTACTGGAAATAAGTAATAAATGAGGGTTTTTCTAGATGATTCCCTTTGCAGTAGAAGTGCTTATCTTAGAGCAAGTCAGAGGTAAAATTTTGATTATTTCTTTTTTTTGCTAATGAAAATATTCTGGAGTTGCTAGGAGGGGGGAAAAAAAAAACCACTAGCTTTTGAAAAGTTTTTTATATACCACTGTGGGAGAAATTGCGTGTTGTGCTGTCTTCAATTGCACTTCTTTTATAGTATTGTGCGGTGGGGCAAAGAGCTAAAGGCTGCCAGCCCTGCAGCAGTGGGGGCTGAGGGGGGAGGTTGTCACCACTCCCCGAGAAGGTTCCCAGCCCCCTGAGGGAATCGTTGTGAGGCTCCCCCTGCCCCAACCTGTCTGCACTTAGTACAGGGAATCATCTTCCTTTGTATACAACCACCGAGGTAAGTAACGGCAGTTCTTCCCCAGCATTTATTGTATCCATATCATAACAACTAGCATGGGCAGCTTCACCACAGGACCTGCAGCCTCCTCCCATGTGCTCTACAGTAGGACCTTGTTCCATCCTTCTGCCTCAATTAATTTTGAGTTATTTTCTACAGTCAGGTGTATGGATCCAAGGGCTGGGCTCTTAGAGGGCACCCAGCTCTGAAGGGGCTGGCAGGCAGCTCATGTGAGGAGCAGCTGGGAATGCTGGCTTGGTACGGTTTGGAGAGGAGGCAGAGGGATGACCTGCTTGCTCTGCAGCTTCCTGAGGAGGAGAGTGGGAGGAGAGCTGAGCCCTTCTCCCTGGGATCCACCAATAGGGTGGTCAAACACTGGAATTGGCTTCCTGGCAAGGTCCTCAGTGCCCCAAGCCCTCAGTGTTTAAACGGTGTTTGGACAAAGCCCTTAATAACCTGCTTTTATCTGACGATTGTAGGTCTCTTTCAACTGTAACCATGCTATAGAAAGCAGGCTGATGTTCTTGGCTGACTTCCTCCCTCCCCTCCTGCAGTCTCGGAGCCCTGAGCTACTCTGCTGGGCTGGCAGCTGCTGCTATTGCTCCATGTTCCTGGGCACACAGGTACCCTGGCTCTAGGACAGATGCAGCAGGACAGGGGAGGGGGCTGTTTATAGAACAGAGAATGTAAAATGCTACAGGACAGATATAACATTAACAACTTGCAGTTTAAGGGCAAAGAAAAAGAGTTAAGCTTTTTTTAGTAAAGATTTAAAAGTGTTTTATTGATTGTTGTCCTATAAAATCATAGCAGTCTTTAATTCCTGAAGAACTGTGTCCAATAGGAAAAAATGAAAAATATCTTTAAAAAACATTACAGCATTTTTGGAAAAACTAGGTATGAAAAATATATATACAATGTATTAAAAAAATCTGAATAAAATTAATGTCTGGATTTATACATTCAGTTGTGTTAAACATCTGCCTGTGTACAATAAAATTTGTTAAAATATTAGCAGTACTTCTACTATGTTAAATAAGTCCTTGTTCAATTTACAATTTCTCCTTACTATTTTATCAGTCCACTTATAAATTAATTTACAAGGCTGTATAACCACTGCCAGACTGTCAAGGTCAGTATTTTTGTACAAAATCATTGCCTTCCTAATGTATTGTAAATTGTTACAGAGATACATCTTTATAAAATCCAATTAATTCATAACTTCAATCAGCATATGGCTGAATATAAAGCATACAGCCCCTCCAGAAAAGGCAGGGAATGCAACAGGAAAGCTGGTGTAGTACAAGCTTTCCCTGGTTGCTACCGAACGCGGATCTACCCTGCTGAGTTATATCAGCTGGTCCTTAAAAAGGTGAGTATTTTTAACACAAACTGTCACACCTATATACAGAAGAGATGCACTGACATTTACTTCATTTTTGAGTGCATTTTGTTCACACAACTTTAAGTGGTTGGTTTTTTTCTGTGAAATTCCAAAGCTAAACTGCAGATGCCAGTAGTGCAATTGTGAGGTGTCTCCTCTGAAGCAGAGAAGAGCAGGTGTGAAGCAGCACCAGTGTGAGCTCCTCTGGAAGCAAGGGCTGAGGGTCTGAGCACGTCTCTGGATTGTTCCCTGGAGCCTGTGTCAGCTTTGCTAACTCATCTCCTCAGAGAGCCCATTGCAATGCCTGGGCTGCCCCTGGATGTGTGCTGGAGGTAGTCACTCTTGTTCAGCTCACACAGGTTCTGACCTAACTGAGAAGTGTCCCATGAACACACTCTGTGGTCCTGGGAAGGTAATGCTGCAGGTTCTTCAGCGCAGGACCCCCCCAGCAGTGCTGTTCCCCTCCAGCTCAATGGCTGTGGTGAGGTTCTGGCAGCCAGTTCCCTATCATCTGCCTCACTGAGTTCCCCTTCTGAAAGAAGATTAAAAGGCCAAAAAAGAGGAAGAATGTGTAGAGAGGCAGGCATGGAGGAACAAGAGCTGAAACTGAGCTTTGAGTTAAAGACACATGGCTGATCTCCAGGGGCAAAGAACCTACTTCTAGTCAAAATCAGCTACTCCTCAAGCCAGGCTTCAGTTCTGAGCTCTCAAAGCATGCAGCAAACAGGGTGAGTGTCCGGAAGAGCAGCCCTCTGCTACCCAGACTGCTTGCATTGTGCCCTGCGTCTTCCACACAACCGTGCTCCCCTGGCAGCAGCTAGTGCAAATCCTCTAGAGTGCTGTGAAGCAGCCACAGCCGTCTACACGTTGGTTTCGAGTCCCAGTAAGCGTCCCATCCGTTCCATGTTCTTGTCAATGGTGGCACGACATGTGATTTCTTTAGCACACTCCCTGGGAAACCAGCCTCTCTCGCCGTCCCGCAGGCGTTCCCCTTCATACCAGCCTGCCGGGGAGAACAGACAGCCAGTGAGCCCCTGCTCGGAACACCGAGGGCAGCACATCCACCCTGCAGCTGTTTGAACATCTGGGGCCTGAACAGAGCCCAGCCGTTCAAAGCCTGACCCAAACTGTTTATGGTGCTCTTGGCAGCTAAACCTTCATTCATTGCCCAGCCAAAGGAAACAGCTTTTCCTGGCTGGATTCACCTGCAGCACTGAGAGGGGGTTACCAACAGCAGAATTCTCACTCACCATCACTGACTTTTTGATAAACCAAGACAACATCAGCAACTTGAAGAGACAGTTCATCTGACTGCTTCGCTGTGTAAGTTCTGATGATCTCTACCTGAGTCAAAGCTGTGGAGGAAATAAGCCAGGCTGAATTAAACAAGTCACGCAGCAGAGCAGCTTTCATTATACTCTAGATACAGTTTCTTTATTCCATAGTCTATGCTTGCTCTGGTCCCCACTAAGGGGCAGTGCCTTGCCCTTGTCCTGCCAAAGCCCTCAGAAACCCTCTTGGTCGTAACTTACTGGTCCTGTCCATTTTCTGCCCCTCTCGGTCCTGTCCCAGCGCAGTAATCCAGCGAGCTCGGTCACTCCTGCAAAGGACAAGCAAAACTCACACTCTTGGTAATGGTCAAGAACTACTCCCCTTTTCCAGAGACTGCCTTTGAATTTATCCTCTTTCTTACCAAGTAAGGAAAACAAAACAAAACCTCCTTTCTCCTCTTCTGAGAATACAGCCAAAAGGTGTGATTCTACTTCTAGCGATGTATTATTCAAATGTATTTCATTATTTTAAGTTAGATTAGGAAAAGACTTCTATGAACATGAGGCCCACGGGCATGTCTTACATACCTTTGTATCATTGTTTCTATCATTATTTTTGAGTAATCCAGGTAAACTCTGTTCCTGTCTGTGACTAATACTTATTAATAATATTTAAAACACAATCCATCTACCATATGAAGCACCTGATAAATGCAATGCAGCAATTTTAATATACAATGCCAACAGGTCTCCTGTGAGTAAGAATGATCTGCAGCATGCACTCAGAATAAAACAAATAAAATCTCGAGGTTTCTCAGAAGGACACATTTATACTTCCAGAGGTGTCAGTTTGGGAACTCCAGGCCCAGCACAACTAAGGACAGAGTGAAGGCCTGCATTAGTCACTGGAATCTCCCCCTGTATAACCCAGGAAAACCATAACCCATCTCAGCTCCCCTGTGTCAGTATTTCTGAGAGCAGAAAGAACGGCCTGGATTCTCAGTGTTGTACAGTACATCACTGCCCACCGATCTGGGAGACAAGCTGAAGCTACGGCAGACAGTGCAGGGAAAAGCAGCTAATCCAGAGTCATCCCCATTAACAGCTGAGCTTTAACAACTCCATCTTCAGAACCTGGAGTTCTGTCAAATCAAAATCTGAACCCGATTCCCAAAGCAAACACCTTGGTGACATCAGATTTTCTCTCGTGTTTGCTGAAGGGCTTTGCTGTCAGTACAACTAGAGCAACGCAGGGGAGCTGCAGGGTTGAATTCTCCTATCCTCCCTCCTCTATAGACTGTTGCCATCTTTGGATCACTTCAGTTTTTAACTAAAAATAATTAGAAACATCTGCCTTCTGATTATCCAGAATATAAATATTTGTACAGGTTTTTGGCATTTAGTAAGAAACCGTATTTTCTTCATGAAATCCATCACACATTGTTCCCCAAAGATGGAACTAGTGTGCATCCTGCTAACGCTGGATACCCGTGGATCTTGGACAGGTGCAGCTACAACACGTGCTACTTCACACAGTTCAGTCATTAAACGTAGGGGAAATAAACTTGTGTTTTAACCAAAACAAGCAAGTCTGCACACAGTTTTGCATGAGCTTAAATAACTTGGTGGCTCTTCTATTTTTCAGAAACAGGCGTTACTCGTACTTTCCCTGTAATCGTTCTCAGCAGGAAAACTACACTTCCCTTCAGAAACTCTGAGAAAAACAGGGTAATGCCAGACTCTCAGTTTAAAGATGTATTTCTTCACCCATGTGCACTACGTGTTCTGTGCCTCACTCAGAGGGCAGGAGAAAGTTCCTGGCCTAGTGCTGGTACTTTGGTACTTGGGAACTGCACACCACGTGAAGTGAAAAAGCCTGTGCAGTTCTACCCATGCAAAACTATCCAGTGAGCACTCCAAACAGCGCAGCTTCCTACTGCACACTCCCTTCCATCCTTCTCCGAGTTCTAAGAAAGCCAAGTTGTTCTGTACCTTTGTATAATGATACTACTCTATAAAAATAGGCAGTTCTCAAATAAAGTAACTCTTTTCAGACTCTTTTCCCCCGAATGACAATCTGCTAGACTGCTATTGATCTGCTAGACACTGCTGGCAGTATAAATACATCTGCACAACAAAATAGCTTTTCATAAAAAGCCCAGACAACTAAAAATGTACTGCCTTTCCCCCCCCCCCCCCTTTTTTTTTTTTTCTTCCTTCTCTCTCCTAATAAAAATGCATTTCCAAACAAGTCTGAATCATCTGCTTACTTTATAATGAGATCTTTAATAGAAATCATTAATATCTATAGTTTCTTTCAGGGTTATTCTAAACTTTGAAAGCAAACCTAAAACTGTCACTTTTTCCAGGCTGGGCTGTGTCTGGCACACTCTGTCCTGCCTCCAGCCTCCACTGGAGCAGATAAAAGCTGGGCTGTGTGGAAGCCAGTGGCACCACCGAGGAGCGATGGCCTCGGATATCTGCACCCCAAAGAACAAGAAACTTTTTGTTGCTGGTTTCTAAAGCCGAACACTCTGCAAAATCGTGCTGGGAGAACAAGGGCCACCTCTATCCCAGCACAGCCCCACAGCACTGCCAAACTCCTCTTCCCAGCTCATCCCGTAGCTGTCTCGCCTCTGCACGGCCCCACCGTTACCAGCAGCGTGCAGAACGCGGTGCTCTGGGACAGGCGCACGCTGCACTCACACCCAGCACCTGCCTGGGCCTTTCTCCAGCCCACGCTGTGCCCGGCCTACAGACAACACGGTGCAAATGCCAGGCTGCTGAAGGACCCAACAGTGAGGACACCGCACAGCAACAGGCAACGAGCCAGCACAGGAAAGTAACAACGTCGTAACGGACACTGGGTTTACAGACTTTCAGCAAATACATTCCATTTTCCCTTCTGGCTGCACCACGACCTCAAAGCAGGAGAGTGACACTAACGTGACATGGACTTACCATCGGAGTCCTCGCGTGACGAGGTGCCGTTAGAGAAAATGAGCTGGGTTTGCAGAGATGCGATTTTATTCCAGTAACTATTTCTTACATTATCTAGGGCAATATTACAGAAGCTGCACGTTCTCCTGCTCTGCCAAAAACTGGAGCAGCTTGTCTGGGTGACCTTGCCTCGCTTTGGAAGTGCCCACTTACAACACAAACAGTGCAAGTCAGAGCAGCTCACGGGTGTCACCGCGAGTACTGTGGTGCTCTGAAGAGGGCACCCGCATGGGCTGCGACAAAGGGAGGACAGCGTCAGTCCAAGCTGACCCGATGAGCCAGCGCTGGGCATGTCACACTGCCCTGGGCACGCGGGCAGAGGAAGGACAGAAACCGTAACTGGGCACTTACTGCGTCTCTGCTCCCAGGAGCATCTCCACCCGCTCCCCTGCGTGGTTGCTGAGGGCCGCGAGTCTGAAGAGGTGGGCGGCAGAGCTCTGCCGGGAGTACAGCACGGCTGGCGTGTTCCTCACCGGGGAAGCCGTGGGGTCCTCGCTGTCACACTGCTGTACCACCAGCTGGTCCCTCAGGGCGTAGTCAGTGACGTTGTAACTCTCTTCACTGCAGAGCAAAGCAGGGGAGAAAAGCCCCGCATGTTTAGTGTTTAGTTTTCCATTAAGATGCCTGGAGAAGCCACGTCTAACTCCATAGCATGGGACAATTCCTCCGACACCTCAGCTCCTAATCTGTTCTGTTTGAACTTGAACCCACCAATTTTCCAACATACAAAGTAGTTTTTAACCCCTGTGGAACTGGGCGGGGGGGGGGGGGGAAAGCATTGTAAACTGGGGGTGTAACTGCTTCCAGACAAATACTATTTTTAAATCAGAGGCACAACCTGTGCCAAGTGGTGTTCCCCAGAGGTCAGTACTGTGGGCAGGCCATCAGTAGAGTAACGCTGACTGAAGGCACAGAGGCCCCCAGCCAGTTTGCTGATGACACAAAACTGAGAGGAGTGGCTGACACACCAGAGCTGTGCTGTAGAAGACGACCTGGGAGTGCTGATGGACAGCAGAATGACCATGATCCAGCAACGAGATCCAGCCAATGGCATCCTGGGGGTGCATCGAGAAGAGCGTGGCCAGCAGGTCGAGGGAGGTTCTCCTCCCCTCTACTCTGCCCTGGTGAGGCCACATCTGGAGTACGGTGTCCAGTTCTGGGCTCCCTGGTTCCAGAGGGACAAAGAACTGCTAGAGGGTACAGCAATGGGCTACAAAGATGACGAGGGGACTGGAACATAACTACATTTCCCTGTTTTTAAAGTCATGAAACACAGTTACAGAAACAGTTAAAGAATCTCCATCACTCACTCCAGGAGCAGCAACTGCTCACAAGGAACGACGCAGCTCCACGGCTGCTGTTTCCACTGAGCGCGCTTCCCGGAATTGTCTTTGAACAAGCATCTGCAAGTTCACCAGGATGTATCGTGAACCCAGAACACTGATAAACTCATGACCTCATCATTTCATGTAAGCTTGTAAACTTGTCCAGATTTATTGTCCCACACTGGTGCAAGGAGGAGATAGAAACCCCTGTTTACATGGGCACAGAGCCAGTCCTCCATCCGAGCCCAGACCCTGCTGTGTCTGTCAGGTTTGACAGGATACCAAATGCATCACCCTTTAAGGTGCAGCTACGCAGACTCTGCCTTCAAGCCAAGTCCGTGCGCTAGAGCCTCACATTACTGTGGTTCATTAAAATAGCTTAAATTGAAAAAATACTTGAGCAGATTAATGCTGCTGCCACAGGTACACGGACACCTGAGCAGTGGACTGGTACAAATCCCATCCAGCAGCTGGAAGTGCAGCTGCCTGGGACGCGGGTGCTGACACAGCCCTTCTGGCAGGCACCGCTGCAGAGGATGCTCCCTTGCTGGCTGCTCAAATATTTGAAGAAAACGGAGAGCTGAGGGCGTACCATCTCTGGGGATATGTTCTACCCCTCCCGTGAACTGTCAGACGAGCACCTGTGAAGACCTCGGTAGCTAACAGGCCTTGATAATTCTCATTTTTAGGCCTTCAGAAAAAAAAATGCTGAAGGACAACTGAGCAACATGACTCAAAACACAAACTACTGCCAATTTCTGCGACTCAAAAGCATTAGATGAGTTTCTTTGTTCTTCATTCCCCTTTATTTACAGAGCATATTGTATTTGTGGATTTTTGTGGGTTAAGTTTCTGCCAGGGCATCTGGTATCAAACCAAGTTCTCATTTCAGCTGTGTGGGGTATGTTTTTAGCTTTGTTCTGTGAATTAAATACTTGAAATTGGTTTTGTGCGGTATGGCTTTGTACGTTCTCAAACACATCGACAGAATACGATACAAAGGGAACTAACCCTTTCACCAGTATTTCTTCTGTTGCTTTCAGCTTTAGGGGCTTTATGAAGGAAGCAGAAGGAACACGAGATGAGCGTAGTAAGAGTTATCACACAGCAGGACCAAAATCACTGTAGCTCATAAGGGGAACACTTTTCTTCCTGCTGCTCTCTAGGTCTCCAAATGGTACCAACAGCTGCCCACAGTGCCCTGACGTTCTCCACTCCAAAGGCTGGAACCACAACCCGCCGCTCAGGCACTACTGACAGGCACAAGGGTACCAAAATTGCCACGAGCGCCGCTCTGCGATCTGGCAGCAGCTTTACAAACTCCCCGCAGCACCGACTGGCCCAGCTTTTGGTCGGGCTGTTGGGTCCACGTTTCTGAACTGAAACACCAACCACACAGGGAAGGAGATGAAGCAGGGAAGCCTGCTGGAGCTCTGTGCAAAGGAAGCCAGGTTAATTACAGTTACACATGACTTCTTGGGTCCCCAAACTAGAAAAAAATATGGATTACAAATAGCTTTTGGTCTCATTAAAGTAATTTAACATGAGCACACTGAGCAGCTGGGGGAATCTTCAGTATTTCAGCATGTGGGGAGCTGAGTTTTAATTTCTGCACAGATGAGGCTGTGAGAGGGGAGGGAGCAGAGACTGGATTTAGGTTTCACACTCCCCTAAATCCAGCTGTAGATTCAGATTCATTCATTTCTCTGCAAGATGATGCTACTTATCACCAGAGAACAACTGTCTCAAGTGCCAGCTCTAGCAGCCGAGGGTTCCTACTGAAGAAGAAAAAAGATTTTGCAGCTACTCTCCCTCTTTCTTTTCTCTTAGGTGCTCTTTCGAGGTCCCTTCCAACCCTTAACATTCTGTATTCTGCAAAAGAGGGAAAGGGTGGCTGGGTGGTTTGGTTGGGGGAGGGGTGCTTTTTGTTTTGTCTTGAAATCAGTTCTGTAGTTTAGCCCTGCTTACTCAGGGGCAGGACTAGCAAGCCAGCCAGGGATGCTCCTGCAGTTATGTGGGAGTCCTGCATTTCTCCACAGCTGTGTAAAGAGTTACACACACACTCCTTACTAACTTGTCAACAGAGGTCAACCTCTACAAACCCCTCTTATTTCTTACCTCCAGCCCACAAAGGAGCCTGGCTGGAGACTACCAGGCAAGTCCTCTCCTCTGCAGCCCCCGAGGCCCACGCACGCTGGTAAAGCCGGCAGCGCTGGAGGGAGCAGATGGGTGGGAATGGAAACAGAACCCGCGCAGCCAGGCAGTGGAGTTCACGGCAGGGACACTGAACACATGCCTCAGAACTACTGTGGCCAGGTGACACAGACATCACAGTGGTCACTTTAAGACTGACCCTTTTTAGATTCAGAAGAGGAAACAACAGGACTATTTTACATCCCTTTGTGGGGAACACGTGCACATTTTAGAGGTGCTTTTATGAAAACCAAACATCTGCTGATATAGTCACCTGTTCCAGGCCACCTACGTATGAATAAAAGCACATGCCCAGTCTCCCCTTTCCTCTCCTCCATCCAGCTGTGCTACTCTCAAATCCCTGGGGTTCCACAGAAGCTGTTTCACATTTGCTCACCTTCAGTTCCAGAAGGGCCCCTGGGGAACAGCCCCGGCTTTGCAGCAGCTGGAGCAGGGAGCATTCCCAAGCAGCAGTCAACCTCTGGCCATTTCCAGGGGATGAAGCCCAACCACATTCCAGTGTCAAGGCACCTCAGGAGCTGATGAGCCATAGAGCACTGAGACAGACAGGACTCCAGGGGTAGCCGCTGGGTGTTGTGGAAACAGTATTCCACAAATGAACGCTCATGAAGAGATGTGACCTCTCTGGGGCTCACCTGAAACCTTCTAAAAGCACTTGGTGTGTAACTGATGGCTTTTATAGCTAAGGCAGCTGTTAGGTTGTGTATAACGAAGCTTTATGAACTCAAGTTCTCCTGAGCTCTGCAGAGCACAGAACTAACTCGGAGGCAGCTCTGAGCATTAGTAACTGAGATATGTAACCACATCTGCATGGACCCAGACGGGCACGTGGGCAGGAGGCGGCATTTGACTTTCGGTGGAGTCCAGAGCCAGCTGTACCTGCTGCTGGTGGAACACTGACTGCAAGAGGTACCAGAGGAACCGCCACCTCCATAACTGCCCTTTCCTAGCAGGGGGTGAAACTGCAGCTAAATAAGATGATGATGGGTAAGTATTCAAACTGAAACACAAGACCTCCCTTTATCTCCCCTACAGCTACGATGTAGCAGCTCTCACGGAGGAAAGCTTTCTGCAACACTTGGTCAGGCAGTATTTGAAACGTGGTTCTTCCAGTCGGACAGTGGCCCCGAGATGGGGACGGGGCAGTGCCATGCTGTGCCTGGCTGGACTAGATCACCCAGCGTCACCAACACAACTCCTCCAACAGGCACCACCAGCCAGGCCTCAGAGGCCAGGACCGAGGCACTGCTGGCTGCAGAGGTTCTGCAGAGGGCAAACTGCTCGGGGTGGGGAGAGCTGGAGAGCAGGTCCTGTCCTGCGCACGGCCAAGCACGACTGGAGCACTCAGGAACCGGCACTTTCAGCGCAACAGTGAAGGGAGGGGGTTTGTGCAGTGTTAAGAAGCTTCTGAAATGCAACTGCTCAAGTAAAAATACGAACAAGTAAACTCAAGTAGCCACAAATATTTCTCTCCAGTGGTGCAGCATTCATGGTAACACAGTGGGTGGGAGAGCAGAGCACCAAAAGCTCCAGTATCATCGCTAACCTTATTCGCTCAGGCAAAGTAAATGCTTCACACTGAGGATCTGGGAGGCTCACAGGAATGAGTCCTTTTCAATTACATCTATTTGTGTAGGGGGACTCGGGAGAGTGACTGTGAATCTGATCAGCAGCATGAAGTGTTCTTTCATCTTCACTTCTGGGCCCATTTAGGACATTCCCATTCCAGCAGCTGGAAGCTGTTATAAATCAAAAGCCCCAACTTTTGGCTAAGATCTGTTACAAAAATCTAGTTTATCATCTGGACAACAAGACATCACATAGGAAACCAATAAACAGTGCAACAACACAGAAAACAAATTTTTCACTGCTTTCCCAACTCGGGCGTCACTCGGCTACCACCACAATCGTTCGTTACCAGCGGTCCCACGAGGAAAGAAACGCGCTGCTTAAAAAGCGCAGAACGACTCCGTGATGTGCTGCCAGAGATTCAACAAGGGACTGCCAGTGTTTATCAAGCTCATGCTGAAATGTTCCTCTGCCTCTCGGAAACATGTTCACATCAGTGAGACAGCTGGAGAGAAACCCAACCACTTTTCTTCCCGTCTTTACTAACAACGCAGCCCTTCACTATTTCCCCCCTCCATTTTCATTTACCTTTCTCTTTGCTTCAGTGACAGTGGTTTCTCCCCAGGTTTTAGATCGTACCCGATTCCTCAGAGTTTATGTAAATTATGGATGTGAAGCTTCAGAGGAGGGTGTCTTTTAAAAATAGCTGGCATTTGGCTTAACTGCCCAACCCAG
The DNA here is from genome assembly GCA_025345505.1 of Todiramphus chloris collaris. NCBI lineage: Eukaryota > Metazoa > Chordata > Aves > Coraciiformes > Alcedinidae > Todiramphus > Todiramphus chloris. The sequence goes on from JANVCC010000030.1 coordinate 22,600,044, forward strand.
AGGCAAAACAATTGTTCTTCAAAGCCGTTTTTAGCCCCGGGAATGAGGCTGATCTCTCGGATACCCAACGGCGACAGCAGAGGATACAAATCCCACTCAGTTCAATTATTCCAACCATCCCCTCAAATCCAGTGATAAAATCTAAATGTGGACTGCAAGAGGAGGTATCCCCACAGCACTGCCCAAAGCAGCCCAGCAGCGGGGGGAGCCTGGGGGGCAATGGCAGTTCACTACTGCTTCATCCCCCCAAAACCTCTCCCCTTCCTAAGGCATCAAGGCTTAACTTGTAGATTTGTTTGACAATTTGGAATTTCAGTTGCATTTGAAAGAATAAATCCTGTCTAACAAGTGGTTACCTGTCCTTCCCAAGCACAGCCCGATAGAGCACTATTAGGAACTCATTTATGATCTCTTAACACAGCTTACTGAAAAATAGAAGTGGCTTTACAAGGGTTTACTGGACTTAGGACATGTTTAGTGCACATCTCCCCATTTTACGCTGCAGATGCACCAGGCCCACTTCTCTCTTTCAAACAAGCAAGTGGATTAAAAAAACCATACACGCAAGTGCTGTGAACACAACCAAGCTGGCTTTTCCAAAGCCAGAGAGCCTCTGTCTCCTCGGGAGAGGCGCACATGGCAGGCACCGCAGTTTTGAAAGACAAGGATAACTTGGCCGCTCTCCCTGAGATTCCAGGCCATCTAAGAGTGCTGGAGCTCTTACCTCTTCTTCTTGGTGATGATGAGGACATCATTGAAGAGGAAGAAGTACACCTGCTGTTTAGAAGTCCTTTTAGAAAAGAGTCCAGTGTCTTCTACATACGCTGTCAGTTCGCCCCTTTTCACTAACCATCGTGAAGAGGAAACCAGTGGGAATGGCTACAAAGCAAGAAAATAACCCTTTAACCCTTCAACAGCACAGATTTGTAAAAATCCGGTAACAATGCTATATATTTGGGGAAAAAAATGCTTGAATAAACTCAAAGCTTGGGGATCACCAGTACAGGCACAGAAGAGTGGTTATCAAGGTTCATGTATCCTCCTTATTCATGTAACACATGAGTAACAGCCTGCAAATCCTTGAGAGTTGTCTCTGAACTGCTCAGGTACAGCCAAAGTGAACAGACTCTTGGGATGGAACAGACCCTGCGAGATCTCCTAAGGAAAGTGCAGAATGAAAAGACCCTTTTCCAGGAACACGGCAGTTGCCGCAGAGTAAGAGCGGCTCTAAGCACAGATGAACACGGGGTTTTCCTCGAGGCCCCTCACAGCTCTTCAGCTCCTGTCTCACCAAACCGAGCAGGGCTGCTACAGGGAACGTTTCTTCACTGGCACGCGGTGGACAGGTTCTTTCTGCTCCCCTGTGCTGTCCCTGGGCAAAGACACTGAGCTCCTCCACGGGGTTCAGCCCTCACTGCTCTTTGGGTGCTAACCTGAACACTTTGGTGTCTGCACATGCTGGGGTACTGCCCGCGCACCAGGCAGAGCACCTGAAGATGGTACAGGCTCAGCAGGTACCTTCTGTGAGCAAAGCCTGTGCTGCGCACCCTGCGCCACGCGTTCTCCAGCCGCAGGGACAAGGTACCACAGGGAGGGAGCTGGCATCCAGCCTGCCAGCGCTTACTGGTGTTGGTACCCCAGCCCTGCCGCAGCACACGGGCACTTACTGCTGTGTTTTATGGGGCTCAGAAATGCTTCTTCATCCCCAGGTGAAATAATCACATCTTTGTTTCTGCTCTCACTGCAACCTGCTTGCTGCTTGTCGAACCTCCCCACTTCCCCTGCTGCTGTTCAAAGTCATTCTCAGTCTTGCCTCGTTAGGCTAATGGAGACAACTGCTTTTCCCCCACCCCACCGCATTTAAATCACCTTTCACATGCTTGTAAAAAACGTTTCTTCATTCAGTTTGTCAGCTGTCATCTTCATCCTGCATGGGCCGTCTCCTCAGATCCTCTCATCGCCTCAGCTGCCCTGTGCCAAGCTAACTTCAGCTTGTCAGCACCTGCCCACAGTACTATGGCCAAGCCACAACAGTGACCTTACTGTAGAAGAACAAAGTATTAACTCCCTCATCTGATGTGCAGCTGCCCCCTTGGTTCTGAGTTTTGAGGTACAGCTTCACAGTGACCCTGACATGCTGCATGACAAAACTGTGTTCCCAGAGGCGCTTTCTCTGCCACCACACAGCACCAGAGAGCTCTCCTCCTCCTCCTCCTCCTCCTCCTCTCAGGGCACAGGAAGGTTGCTCAGAACTGCTGAGTGCAGCCATCCTCCAACTACTGCAAATTGTTACCAATTAAAGAAGCCTGACCTTTCATTTGCCCTGGCCTGATGTAGGTCCCAGCCCAGCCAGAGCAGGCACCAACGACTGCCCACCCTCCCCTGGCACTGGGACAGGCGCACACCCGTTGAACAGAGCCTTCGCTACACTGGGCACCTACCAGAACCTCCAGTTCTTACAGCGACTCCCGGGGCAGGTACCAACACATGGCATTTATCTGCTACAACTCTCGTGCTTTGCATTTATGCTACCAAGGCAGTTTTAGTCCAGTGGATCTTGACACAGTTCCCTTCCAGCATTTCTTCCCAGTCCAGCTCACACACTCTGTGCTGGTTCGTGTCACCTTCGCAGGTTTCTAGTTCTGTGCTGCCCCCGAGGTTGTTAAATGCACCTTCCACAGTATTCTCCAATTTGGAAACAGAACTTTGTTTCAAATCTCTATTTCATCAATAGATTTTTCTCCAACTCTGTTAGCGAATCAACCCACCTGGTTATAAATCACGGAACCTTCGAGGTCACCAACTGGTGCTGTCACCTGGTATCTCGGGTCAGAGGCTACACCTGACTTGTATCGATCCAACTTTATTACCTTCTCCCAGGACCGTATCATGTCCGTTTTCTATGGACTGCCATTTTATTTGACAGCTCCCAGGCTGTGACAGGCCCCGTTAGCTTGGTGCTCAGGCACAACACCCCCAGACCTCCTGAGCTCCACTGCTGCAGTCGCACAAAGTTCTGTTACAGTTGGTGCACTCTCAGTGAGAACTCTGCATGGTACCGTCGAGTACCACGACGATGATTTGTTTATTTTTTAACAACTGGCTTTTCCATTTCCTAAAGCACAGTAATGGCCACGTGACAGTTCAGGAATGCCCTGGCAGTTACATCATCACACTTGCTGTGACTTTACAGAACAGCAGACTTTAGATGGTCCTTGAACACAGAAGTCGCAAACAAGCTCGTTCAGGAGCACTCAAGTATGTTTGCAGAAAAACACCCACCATTTCTCTGGGCCTGAAGATGAAAAGTTCAAGAATAAAGACTTCTAAATCTTACTACAAATCAATTTCTACAGATGAGCCATGTACAAAAGTGATGAACGATTTGAGTATTTTCTCCTGTACTCCCATGAAATAATCCACAGCCGCATCTAACAGCATAATAAACAAAACCCAAACACGCTCTGTGATGCTGACCGAGAACAGAAATAGTTTACCCCATTTATAACGCTTATAAAACAAAATTATAGCACCATGGTGACTGTTTTATAGACAAAAAGTACTTGAAAAATTCCTATTTGTGGATGAACTAAAAATTCCTCTACTGTGTACTGAGAGTTCATCACATTTTCCTAACGGACCAGATCCCAGAGGCAGCTTGTTTTGACTGCAACATTAATGCCTCCTTAATTGCCGAAGCAGCACATCACGTGCACCGGCCCCGCTCCACACAGAACGGGCTCTCAGAACTCCAACATGCACTGACATGGGGCCAAAGCCCCGACGCGGGGCCAAAGCCCGTCTCCACACGCCCGCTGGTGTGCTCTCGAGCCACGGAGGAGGGCAAACCACTAAACGGTTACATTTAAGATGCACAAAGGGGAAAAAGCTTGCATTAAAAAAAATGACAAAAAACCTAAATCCATGGAGTCGCCACTGTGCCATAAAAGCAGTGGGAGCTGCTAATGCCAGGGTGTGCAGGAAGAGCCTTGTGGGGCATCGAGCCGGGGCAGCGCCGGGCGCGGCAGCGTGAGGACGGGACAGCCCTGGCAGCACCCCGGCTGCTTCTGCAGGCATGGAGGCTCTGGGGGGATGGCAAAGCCCAAGGACTTCAGACTACTCAGAACTCTAGACTGGCCGAAGACTTGAGACAGCCACCACCACTGTCAGCAAATGTAGTAGTGTTATTTGGTTAGAAGTGTTCTGTCATTGTTGTAAGGAAACAACATTACTGGTTTCAGTTTTTAATAAAAGTTTGAAAATTAAAGCACTTTAGACAAGTTAAAAACCATCTTTTTGGGGACAGTGTTTCTTCAAAGACTGACCACTGTCCTTTAGAGACCTGTGCTTTTAAAACCATGAGCCTCTGCTTACTCCATGTATGATAAGCAATAAAATAACAACTACCTTCTCACAAAAGCACACTGGTCATGTGACAGTATGAAATGCCATACCTTGATTTTGAACTCCAGCTGGGAGTTAATGGTGTACATCATTTCTGTCCTCTCCATCTTCCGAGCGCCTTCGTTGCACAGACGCACCAGCTGAAACCCAGACATTCACACAACGATCCATTACTAAAATAACACCACGCTCAAGGCTCTCCATACAAACTTCAGCTCCTTTATAAAACGCGCTTCTAACGGAACCACCTTCCAGAGGGATCCATGGCTGAGGGGCTGCCCGCCTGCCCACACCCCCGCTCGCTCACCAAGGGGGTCCCAGCACCGACACGGGGGCACCACCGCGTCAGCAAGGGGCAGCAGCAGCCCCGCAGGGCTGCTCTGCAGCCGAGCCCAGGGAGGCCGCTCTAGAGCACGCTGCAGCTTCACTGGAGCCTGCACGGGGTGGGGGGAAATGCATCCCCCTGAACCCCGCAACATCCCGCTGGACTCCCAGCCGCCAGCGGGATTCTCCCCTCTCCACGGGCCGCACGCTGCTCCTGCACAAAGCCCCAGCGGGGCTGCCAGCAGCACGGGGCTGCCGAGCTCGGGGTGTCCCCAAGTACGAGACACTAATTTAGCCATAAAAGTCACCCGGCGGCCTTTCTGAAGCAAAGCAATCTAGAGTTTTTATGCTTCCGTGCTCTCCCCGTCTGTGCTATCTACGCATGGAAACCATCCATTCTTCCCTCAAAGCAGAGCAGAAGGTTCAGGGCCCCAGAGAACGCCCAGCCCCAACACGCAGAGGAAGATTTGGTTTCACTAAGGAACGCCCAGCACTTCCCATTTCACAACAGCCTGTGACACACAGTTCCTGAAATTCTGGGATCCTGGAGGCAAAAAATATCCAGTCCTTTGACCCTCAGGTCATACCATGATGTTCTGTTTTAAAGAGTTGTCTGTTTCCAGCGTGTCTATTAAACATACACTGGAATTTCCCACCAATTTAGGAAAAAATAAATACATTGCTCTTCTGATTGCTCAGGTTCAGATGGAAGGAACCAAAATTCATTGTACAAGTCAGGGCTGTTGCAATTACAATCGATGCCCAGAAAATGGACTTGTGCTCTTCCAGCACTGATTCTTGGCAACAAAGCAGAATTACAGAAGAGAACTCCCTGAACAAGGGACAGAGAGGGATCTGGGTCAGAAAAAGCAGAGAGAACACTGGCGTTTGCTCAGAAGAGTCAGCCTTCCCTCCCCCTGCTGCCAGGCCGGGCTCTGTCTGCACAGCCCACCACACACCTTGCTGCTGGGGTGACTGGCAGCGAACAGAGCGAGCGTGTCCAGCTCCACCGTGAACCAAGTAATAAACATGAAAACTCTCCAGCCACTAACAAAACCCCGAAGCAGACACTTCTCTCAGTGGGTTTTTTAACTGACAAGCACACGCAGTCAATTCAGGAAGGACACCAGTCAACGCAGAAACCCTCTGCATCCAGACGAAGTTTTTAAGGACTCACCTTGCTCACTTCTTTCAGAGCTTGCTTGCAGTTCTCGTATTTTGATGAATCCTTGGGAGTTTTCTGACAAATAGTCTGAAATAGACTGTCAGTTACTTCAGAGGACTAAGAATCACAGACTGTAACACACACAGAACGTCGCATGCACTTTACAGGGAGAAGTGGAACACCTCTCCTACAAGGACAGGCTGGGGAGCTGGGGATGTTCAGCCTGGAGAAGAGAAGGCTCCGGGGAGCCCTACTAGCGACCTTCCAGTACCTGAAGGGGCTACAGGAAGGCTGGAGAGGGGCTGTTTCCAGGGCCTGGAGGGACAGGTTGAGGGGTAACGGGTTTAAATGAGAGAAGAGTAGATATCAATTGGATATCAGGAAGAAGTTCTTTACATTGAGGGTGGTAGAACAGTGGAACAGGTTCCCCAGGGAGGTGGGTGAGGCCCCATCCCTGGAGATGTTCAGGGTGAGGTTGGACAAGGCTCTGGGCAGCCTGGTCTAGCTGAGGGTGTCCCTGTTCACTGCAGGGGCTGGACTAGGTGGCCTTCAGAGGTCCCCTGCAGCCCTGGCCAGTCTAGGATTATAAGCCCCAGCTGCGGACTGGGATACAGGGGATCCCCTCCCCAGAGGGCCCAGTCTCACTGTGGAGTGCTGCTCTGCTCTCAGAACCTCTCTGTTCCCTTCCCGTACAGCTTCCCTATCAAAATGTTTCAGTATTTAACTTGTGAAGGGGGATCAGCAGTAGAAGGCACCAGCTGCAGCAAGCAGCAAACGCTACCGTCCTTCACAGCCAACAGAGCAGTATCTGCAGCCCTGCACTGCAGAGGTAAGGAGCTAAGAAGAGACTGGAATGAACCAGGAGTTGAATATGAAAGAACGTGAACATTAAAAGAACAGCATCAAGGGGAATCAGAAAAATAACTCTGTTCTTACATCCATCAGTAAGGGAAGACGAGTGACTCTCTGCATGGGAAGAATGAGGAAAGAGATCATTGGTAAATTCCGGCAATCTTCATGGGCCTCGATCCGTGACAACACCTCTTTAAATGATGGGTTGGTGGCTCTGGGGGGAAACGGGGAGTGAAGGAAATGTTTTTTAACAGACAGTCGTGGAAGTCACTAGGTTTTAAATCAATCATGATTTTAACAGGAAAGCAAATCACAGAATCCCAGGTTGGAAGGGATCTCCGATCATCTGGGCCAACCTCTCATGGCAAAAGAGTGCCGTTTGAAGGAGTGGCACCAACTGAGCCTTCAGCTTTATTTACTTAGCTGTGCAAGCCCAGAGCTGACACTCAGAAACCTCAAGCCACAGCCAGGCTCAGAAGCAGCACGGGAGAGAGGAACGTTCGACACCGACTGAGGCGCAGCCGCAAGGGTGGCGTAACGCGCGGCCACGGTGGGACCGGGCACCCTCGCTCGCCTTTCCCTCCAGGGACCTCGCACGCCAAGCACGCGCGCAGCCGGAAGCCACTTCCGTGCCACCGCTCACCACCGCTCGCTCCTGTGGCCAAGGGGCCGGTGTCACAATCCTGTTTTAAAATGGGTTCTTACAGTAACTTCTGGAGGGTTCTCTGCTGGTAGACCTCGTTGGTGCAGTATTTGACGTACGGATCGAACGTTGACGAAGAATGCTTTTCAACTATATCACTAATATCGTCAATGAAGATGTTGTTCTGATGTCTTGCTTCAAGCTCGTTAAAGAACCTGCAACAAAAGACAGTAAATTACTCATTTTTTACAAAAAACTAGCCACTCTTTTTACTTTACACTTCACCTGACACACCCAGGACCTTACTAAAACTCAGGACAACTCAAACTGTGGCAGGTGAGCTCATCTCTCCTTCGGCAGCACAGCCAGGCAACCTGCACCCGCTCCACATCGAAGGTGGCAGCATCACCCGGCAGAGCTCGGCACCAGAGGCACTTCCCATTCTCTAGCTGCCAAACCCGAAAGAGCTCCGCTCACCTGGTTAGACTAGAATTTCCAGAGCAAGGTTGAAAAAGACAAGAAACAATTTCAAGTGCACATTAACACATTTCCTCTTGTAACAAAGGAACAGTATCAGGAATGCTCAGTGAAAGGAGCAGTTCACACACAACTTCAACTAAGAACAAAAATAAACAACCAACCAACAAAAAAAACACCCAAAAAACCCCACCACACAACAGGAAAAGAAAAAAAATGCCAAACAAAGCAGGCCGAGCTGGTCAAGGTGCTCATGGGCCATGTGCTTCACTCTACCACCAAAACACTAACACAGAATGGAAATGGTGAATGTAGGAACAGAAACCAAAATCCTGAGCTTCTCCCCCTAGACGTGCTTGTTCTGAGAACTTCCCATTGCTCAACCTCTGTTCCAGACGCAGGGCCCCGGCCTCAGAAAGCTTTCCACACCTTTCTGTGTTTCTGACTCTACCAGGAGACAAAAGCCATGATTTCGGCACCTCGCGGTTCGGGGCAGGGCAGCTCCACAGAGCAGCTACTGCAGCTCGGTACAGCTCCCTGTGCTGGCAGCAGGGCAAGCCTCATTGTTTAGAAGCTGCTGAAAACCTCACGTTCTAGGCTTGCCTGCATCCATTGCAGAAGATGATTCGCTAGAATCCTGAACTCCATGGAGTGAAACGGGTAAAAAAACTTCTCATACAGCACAAGAAGATTAAGGAGATTCTTGGAACACACGATCTCCCATCAAGCTAAACTACTCTGAAACACAATTTACTTCAGCCCTCTCTCATTACTAACACCGGCTCTTCAGAACCTGTCAGCATTTCTTTTACGTGCACCACCAACTTCTCCACAGCCAGCTTCACAAACCAACCTCAAACCCACAGAAGAGCAGAACAGGCTGAACAGAAGTTCATCATCCAAGTGTTTAACAACATCAAGGTGTTTTTCAGGTGTGCTTAAACCAAGCTGCCCGAGTTGAGTGGGTCCCACCTTCTCAGCCTGTCACTCATCCAGTCTAAAGAATCAAGGGTTTGGGGATATTTTTGCCCTGCTTTTGGATTTTTTGTTTGCTTGTTCTTATTTGTTTGAAGTTGTGACACACTAACTTCAGATCAAACAGCCTGCTGTTTATCAGTACCATCATCTAGTGAAGAGCAGGCCACTGCCCACGAGTAGAAGCAACGATGCCTCCTACGGCGCCTGCTTTTCTCCTCCCTCTTCCCCTCTCAGAGGTGCAGCAGGAATTTTTATAGGTCCAAGAAGGGGTAAAAACAAAACAAAAAAACAACCAGTCTCCAAGTTACACAGCTACAGTTTCTCATGAGCCACAACAGCCAGATTTGAACCGCTGACCACCATGAAGCGTGCACAACTGGAATTTGTTCGACTCTACTCAGACATGTTTATAGTCGGGAAAGCTTCTCAGCACGCTGCAAATTTCCTCTGCTCAGGAAATGAGAAAACACAGCATTTCTTCCTGCTGCACGTTATGGACATTGACAAGGCCTTTGGCCACGCTGGGCTGAGCTTCCACTTTTAGAATTTATCTGGTGCTTCATCAGTGACATCATCAGCCACAGTCACTGTAAGGAACAGGAAAAATCTTGGGATACTGGAAGGTTATTAAAAAAAAAAAAAAGGCAGAAGAAAAAAAGAAAAGAGAGGGGCCAAGAGAAGCAGCACAGCCAGGTCCCACCCCCACAACAGGTACTATAAGAAATGCTACCTCTGAAATCACCCATCGAAGGCTGAATCAAAGGTTGTCTTTTCTGCATCTAACCTGCTAGTTTCTGTGTACCAGGTAGATCACAAAAGCCTTTTACTTGAAATCCTCGGACAAATCCTGTCAACGATCAGCACCGAGTGGTTGCATCCAATTTCACCACCTACGCACTAACTGCAGCGTGCGACTGGCTTTTTTGGCTCAGCACCAGAAGGGTTTATTTAAAGCATTTGTTTTTGTTAAGTCCATAACTTTAACCAGAAAAGTTAAATCCCATTAAGTGAAAGTCAAGCAGCATCGTAAGACAGCAGTTGATTTCCCTCATCTTGTCCTTACCCTGTTCAAAAGACACGTCCAACTCCCCCTGCCCTCGGGCCGCCTGCCAGATTCACAAATGCAGGTTTAATTCCTTCCCTGTTTGCTGCTTTTTGCAGCACAAGATCTGGAAATACAAGAGATCTCACCAGCCCTGGAGTCCACCCCGTCTTCAGGACAAGAGTTTCTTCCTTCAAGTCTTGGTGGCCCCTGTTAAAGGTCTTCCCTGCCTGGTAGCCACCATCAGCAACAACCTCCCGTACCTTCCCAGGCTGTCTTCTGCAGCTCTTCCTCCCCATCCACGGCAGCGCTCTGCCCAGTGCCTGACACCCAGCCACCTCCAGAGCTGCAGTTAATTCAGCACTGTGAACTGCTCTGCACAGCTCCCCTCCCCAAGGCCTCAACGGCGACTGCGAAACCCCCACCAGCAGAATGCTCCACAAACAGAAGCTGCCAATCAGTTCGGCCAACGTTTCTTCTCAACATTTACTATCTCTTGGCCCCCAGACATTAGCTGAGCAGAGCCTGTGTTTGTATAATGCTGCACCTTGCTGTATGGATAGTCCAAACCTAGACTGCACTGCACTTACAGAATTCACAGGCATGTACAAGAGATTTTAACTAAGCCAAATTAAGAGTTAGAAAACCATTTATCTTACAGAATCGGTTACTATCCAGGAGCAAAACGCGTGTAGAACCCAACAACAGCACATAAAAGGAACAGACAGAAAGGCTGGAGGTACTGCAAAAGAATAGAGACAGATTATTTACATCAAGGGCCACGACAAAGACAAGTGCTGGGTCACTGAGCGAGACTGGAGAAGGTCTGGGGAAGACCAGTCTGAAACAGAAGTGAACGCCAATTACCAGAACCAGGTGCTCAGCACCCACAGCCAATGATAAATAAATAACATTTCCAGTACAGTTACTATGAGATCATCTTGCTCTGTTTGCAAAGGGACAGGGCACACCTGACAGCAGTCCCAGGCTGCCGAGCTCCAGAGGGCACAGGTTGTGCAGCAGGCACAGGACTGAGCTCCTCAAACATTTATCTGACCTTCCCAAATGTGAACCTTCTCACTAGAAACACAAACTTGTTGTTGGCACCATTTATTTATTGGGGGGGGAGAAGCTTACAATAGTAAAAATGGGGAAAATTACAGCCTTATTTCCACTGAATTTTTCTGGCTGAACAGAGGGTGACTGGAGCACAGGCCCAAATCCACCAGGGCCTGGCACCTTTGGCTTTTTACAGGAGTCACAGTCTCAGCTATGGAAACCACTGAAAACACACACAGATTTGTACCACCAAGCACTGCAAAGCTAACAGCCCAGAAAAATACCTTTGATTGGGCAATACCTACTGAAAACATTAAAATATTCTACAGGAAACAAGGGCACTGACAGCCTAGTCCTTCCTCCTGCAGAACAGCTCTCAGGAAAACCCTGCCCACCGCGGGCCGGCCAAAGGGAGAGCCCCTCGCCTTTCAGCTTTCTGCAGCGTGCCAAGCAGCGGGCCCTGGCAACCCTGCCAGGCTGGGGAGAGGTGCCCGAGGCAGCGGGCAAGGCTCACAGCCTCTCACTCAGTGGTGTGCATTTCAGAGAAACACGTCTTGATTCGCCCAATTAACCCCCACTGACAAGTGACCCCGCGAAGCAGCTCTGCGGCACTGGAAATCTTTGTGATAAATTACAAAGGTGTCACAACAGGAGCCTCCCTTTTAAAAGCCTTTCCCATGCTGAACAAAGTCATGCTTTTTACAGTCCCCAGAGGAGGCAGGGTGCTTCTGCCCATCTCCCCAGGCCCCAGCAGCCACCTATACGCTTGTCACAGAACAAAGAGAGCTCGGTGTCAAAACCAAGGGATTTACAGCCATTCTGTGAAGCTCTGGGGCAGGGGGGCCGAGGCTGTTCCCCTGCAACACCCTTGCTAGAGCGCAGAAACCAGCCACCCGGCCAAAGGCCGTGGAGCAGGGAGAACAGCTGGGCACGTAACTTGTCTCATGCTCCACAAACCTGGGTTGCCACCTGCAACCCCCAGCTTCAGTAATCCAGTGTTAGCACTCACAAATACTGATGATCTCAATACACGCAAGAGAATTAATCAATCTTGCTATCTGGGAAGAAATTTCTGTTAATATAAAAATGTGAACGATACAAACACACAAATTAAGCATTGCTTCGACCCGAGGGAAGTGCATCAGCCAGGGAGCTCTCCATCACAGCCCAGAAGTAATGCAGAGCGCACCAGGATTCAGAGTCTGGAATTTGTCATCCTTTCAAGTGACACATTCCCCCCCAGGTTCCTGCCCGGCTCCCTCTCGGAGCCCAGCTGGTACTGGGTCTGTGGCAAGAGCTCCCAGAGCCCTGTGCCAGAGGCAGGCCACAAACGCTCCCAGGGTGATCCTGGCCAAGCTGGCAGATGGTTTACTTCCACAGCCACGGGGACGTTCCAAGGGCGGGCGGACTGTCACCCGGCGACCGAGGCGCTCTGCCACCCACTGACCGATGGCGTTGAGGAGGCCGAGCGGTGAGGCCAGTGACACAGCACAGCCTGGAGCGCTGCCGGGCTCCTCTGGGCCAGCACAGGCAGTCAGCCCCTTCCCCACAGCCGCAGGAGAGGTCACCGGGGCAGCAAGCATCGCGCCTGCCCAAAGGCAGGGGGAAGCTGCGGGTTGCGATGCTGCCGCACAAGGCTGCTTCCCTGGAAAGGGACAGGGCAGCGTCCGTACGCGTGCCCTCCGGCCCCGCAGCAGAAGGCACACGAGACGTGCGGGACGGCGAGTACCCCGCTTCGTGCAGACACGCAGCCCAGCCTCCCGCTGCCCAGGCTAGCGCAGAGAAGCACAGCACAGCTCATCTCTGCACTGCAAGCTCCCAGCCCCCGGACTGGAGGTTTAAAAGGCTCTTTTCAGCAAAGCTCCCTGATGCCACCATACAGGAGAGGAGCCAAGGGAACACACATCACATCTGTCCTCCTGCTGTGCAGCCTCCAGCTAAACACGGCTATTTCTGGAGCTGCTAACAGCCTGGTGCCCTTTCAAAGCTACGCTCCCCTAATGCAGGCAGGGCAGCGGCAGTTCCCTGCAGCCAGACCATTACCGCTCCCTTGCTCCTTATCAGCTGCTGTACCAGGGAAGAGGAGACAAGTTCAAGTAGCTGTTGAACACCCATCCACTTTACTACCAAAGAAACACACACACAAATGCATTTTCCTCTTCTGTATTTTGGGTTGGCTTTTTTCACAATTTTCCAAAGAAACGAGCAGCAGAACTGTGCACTCTCCAAGAGCAATGGTTTAATTTACCTGAGTCAATACACACACTTCTTAAGTGAACACTAGGACTGCATTTTCCGATGGAAATACATGGAAGAGGCAAAACATTAACCCGGTTTACAAAAAAGTGCTATGAGGAAGTGCTATGCTGCCTGGTACATAACTTACCTTCACACATACAAAATTAAGTTCAGATACTCGGACAAGACCTTAACCTACCTCACAAACCCACAGGGGCTCCTCTACTGAAATCAAGACACAGTTTAAAACCACCGTCAGAACCTGCCAGAGTAACTTCTGGTCATGTCTTTTTCTGCTGATGCTAATCTTCTGACATTCCATCTGCCTTTTGCCTTTTGCTGGCTGAATGGGAAAGGAAAACACTAAAGCATTCCCTCCGCCAATAAATTTGGTGATTAGACCTGTCAGACCAATTGTTCTTGAAGATTTCCCCCCCCACACTCCCCTGTACCTCCTCTTTCCCAAGCCCAGCTCTTGGGAAACTCCTGCCCCAGGAAGCGAGCTGGAGAGCAGCTCCCACCAAGGAGATTGATGGATGGCACAGGGCTCGCAGACCACACAAGCGGCTGCTTCCCAGCGAGCTGGCCGACAGCATCCCCACGGTACCCGCCTGCTGCCACCTCAGCAGCAGCTCGCCCTGGCCCAGGCTGCAGCTTGTGCCCTTCTCTGGCCCAAGGGTTTCAGCTCCCACACCACACCCGGGGCAAGGGCACAGCAAGAGACTGGAGCTCCAGGCCACCTCGCCAGATGTTTTCATGTGCAAACACACCGTATGAGGCACAAATTATTCAGATCAACTCTTCTTTGTTAGAGACATTCCAATGAGCTCCCCAAAGCAGAGGAGCTTTGCTGTCTGTGTTCTGCTTCTAACAAAGGCTGCTTTGTTCCATCAGAAGTGGCCCTGTCCTGCACTGGAAGCCTGTGTGGTGCTTCTGGAGAGTTTCCCTGAACATGTTCTAAATCAAAGTTCCTGGACAGAAGCTTTAAGCAATTTTGACTAAGTATTTTTATTACTTCACATTCTTCAGCCCACCAAACTCCTGTCTGAGCCACCAAAACCACCCATAGCTACACTCATATTCAGATTTTGTATTTTTAAGTAAAGGAAAGGCTGCTTAAAGTGCAGCACAGTGGGACAGATGCTCCATTGTGTTACCTTTTTATAACAAGAAGATGGATTTTGCTGCCTTGAAGGATCTTGAAAATGGGAAGTGATAGTTTGGAGATGCTGAGAAAAAGGCTCTGTTCTAACATCACTTTCATTATTTACACAAATGAGGCTGTAGAAAGCCAGCACAAAGTTTTGTTATAGTTTAACAGTGTTGCATAACTCAGGAAACAAACTATGTTTTAAGTTTGAAAAGAAGCTATAAATTCTGCTTTTACTCCAAGTTATTAAAAAACCCAAGTTCTAAACCATTAGACTTCCCAGACAAGAATAAGATTATAATTTTAGGCTAGTGTGGCATTTTTCCATTCCTTCTTTTCCCCTTCCCACTTCCTTTGAAGACTATTCATCAAAAAAGCTGTAAGAATTCCCCTAAAAACACTGCCCTCCCCACCCCCATCTCCACTTTAAATATTTTACATTAGAAACTGAAAATATTGGGAAAGTTCATTCAACACAGGGAAAAACCCAAACACACCTATTTGCAGTCAGCTGTGTCTTACAGAAACAACCCAGAGGAGAGGCAAAGTCTGCAGGCTGGTTGATTTCTATTAAGCTACTTTAAAAAGATGGCAATTACCCTCCAATGCATGATGGTTCTGTTACACCAACATCTGTCTAGTAAAAAAAAAACAACAAAAAGCCAGGCTGATGATACTTTACTTTGCAATTCCCATTTCATGCAAGGAGAAGCCTTTAAAAAGTACTATTCCTTGCAAAGGACTCTGCTAACCTGAGCTCCTGACAACACTCGTTGCCGTGGCAGCTGTGGATTCAGACAATATCCTACTGCTGGCAAGAGACCTTGGTTATGACAGAGAGGGGAAAAAAAAGGGAACATGGGGATGGAGAAATGCAGGTATACACAGTAAGCTGATGTACACCTATCGTATCACTCCTGAATTAGGTTTGCACTGAATCCAATAAGTTAGACTCTCATGTGTATGCTCCACAAAACAAGATCTTATTACTGCATGAGCTTCAGAAGTCAAACTGCTGCACAACAGATGTAAAATTGCACAGACTTCATGGGGCTTCAGAGAATTAGAAGCCAAGAAAGGCCACTAACATAACTGGGAACAGGAGACTTCAGAAATTCCACTGAGGTAAATATGGGTTTAATGCTAAAGAATTCAGGACATCACAATTTCTGCAAGAAGGAAATGGAAACAAAGAGGGCAAAAGAAAAGGGAACAAAAACCAAAAACAACCAAACAACATTTAAAATGAAGTGTGAAGGCCAATTCCAGAAACATTCCGAGCCCGAGACATTCCTCACACAACCCTCAGCCCATTTCTGACGGGAGGTGAACACTGTTCTGTTCCATGGGCAGAGAGATCCATCCGAAGCTGTACAGAGCTACGGGTAGGATCTAGGGCATGTGCATCCTTTAGCCACTGCACTTGACTTCAAACTGGAAACAAGGTGCAAGAAAAGGAGCACAGACACCTTCATTTTTCAGTTATGTAGAGCACAGTAAGTCACCTGCTGACAATGCTGGTCACCAGGCTGGGACAGCAAACACACAAACTAACAAAGCAAGGCCTTGCTAAGCGGGGTTTTGAGCTAGAGCGTGAAACATCCGCAAGCCTGAAGCACGCTGTGTGTGCACATATGCATAGGTGTCCATGCTAAATAACACCAGCAGGAATTATCAGCAGTCAGAAGCCAGGCTTTTCAGCATTTGTATCATGTAAGATCTGCCAACAACCCCTTTTCATCAGGCACCATTTCTAGTACATCCACTTTTCTGGTTATTGACTTCATACTGAACAAATCTGCCAAAAAAAAAAACCCAAAAACAACAACAAAAACACAGCACCAAACAAAAAACCGAGTGAAAAGCTCATCTTTCTAACAGAAGCGAAGCCTCTGGTGTCAGGTGCTGCAGCTGCACAGCGCCGTTCCCAAGCTGTAAATGCCCACGCTGTTGACATTAAAGATACCACAGCTGCAGAGTAACTGCACGTCCAGTACTCAAAGCAAACAGTATTGCACTGGTCAGGGAAAACACTGCTGAGAGTCCGTTCTTAAGGGTGAGCGTGAAACTCTTGCTCAACTTCTCACAGTAAACTTAGTCTGACAGACTGCAAGACCAGGTGTGACTCCTGAGCATACCAACATCCAGCTTAGGAACTGGTTAGATCTGCAGGATGCTTATTTCTGATAAAACACACCCTGCTCTTTCCTCCCCCACCAATTCCCTGCTACCAGCCTACCCCATCAAACGGGAGCTCAAATGTCATGGCAAGGCCAGCCTGGCCAACTCGTGTGCACGTCTGCTGCTATCTGCACCTTTCACCTTCAAACCAGCCTGACAGCTTGGAAAGAAATGGTTCCCCCTCTAAAATGGTTACTTGAGATTCCAGTAGGAAACTTCCTGTTACGTTCAACAGTTATTAAAATAATAACCAGCCATCTCCAGCTCAGCTACCTGCAAGCTCTCCTTACTCAGTCAGGACAGCCAGAAAAGCAAACAGCTGTTCAAAGACAGCTTTTCTTGCCCAAACACTCGCTAAGATCTTTCCCAACAAGAGCTAGCTGCCTCAGAGAGCAGAGCTGTACAGAACACACGGCCTGAGGCTGCAAACACCACCAGGTACCATCGACAGTACTAACCAAAGCTCTACTGCTCAGACACTGAAGGAAGAGGACAATCCAAATAAACTATAATCCAAATAAACAGGGGCTTGACTCCTATTACAAACCACAGCCTATGGTTAGTGAAATAAAACCTCAGCCTCTGCATTACATCAAGCAGTGCAGAGCACAGAGTATCAAATTCCATACCAAGTCATTTACAGCTTGTAAAAAAGACTGAAGATTCTGCATATGAAGATGTGCAACATTTCACTTCTCATTCTTCAACTGTCCAGACAAAATTTTTGCCAGATTCGCTACCTTGCGGCTGTTCCTTCATTCTGTTAGAACTCCAAAGACACTATTTGTACACTGCATTTCACTACTTGCTCGAGAGATATTTTGACCACTAGTAATCATCCCTCAGTTATAATTTAAATTGTTTACAATACACTTAAATTTATAATTACCAAATTTTAAATTTAAATTTATAATTTTAAATTTTTATTCTTTTTTTAAGTAGAAATGTACTGCTACACTTACTTTTTACTTGCTTCATAGACATCGGTGATATTGGAGAAGAGGTGATGGCTCTCTGTTTTGGTCATTGTGAGGCTCAGTTCCCTGGAATTTTTAAACATCCGGATCAGAATCTCCAAGCTCAGCAAATAAGAATGCTCAGAAGATATCACTTCAAATATTGCCTGCAAAGGGGAGGGAGGAAAGAAGAGACTTACTATTGACTAAGCTGGCTTTTTTTTTGTTTCTTGAAAGAAAAAAAGGGAAGCATGGAGGAGGGGTGCAAAGACATTACTGGATATGGATAGAAGCTAGAGGTTATAATATAAATATTCAAGACAAAAAATGTAACAGCAACTGTGATCACTCCCCATTCATACTCCTGAGAGGTGGGGTTTGTCGATTCTTATTTTTAATTAAAACACCCAAACCCATCTGTTTCTGTGGTCTGGTCAGAAGCTCCATATCAGTCACACTCCATCAGCTGTATTTGCTTTTGCTCTTGTTAAATAAGAGCTGCTAAGTTAATGAAAGTGTTCTTGGGTAAGAGGACTCTGCTCACCCGAGCACCTGCAGAGCAGCAAAGCTGCAGAATTCAGGTCTCGGCCACATCTCTGCCCTGAGCCCTGGGTTACTTTTGAAACACGGAGTTCTGAGCAAGCACAGAGGGGCTGGGGTGAGCTGCCTGCAGCAGCGACAGGGCCTGGAGACAGCACAGACAGGGGGGTGGCAGCCACCAGCCCCTCAGCAAGGTCCGTGACCAGACACAGGGATCTCCAGTACGTGTCCCCTCCCACAAGCAGCCGCTCTGTTGTACCCCTTGCCCAGCTCAGGGGCAGCCCCTGGAACGTTCACCAGCTGGCTGATGTGCAAAGCAAACTTCTAACGGACTCCTGGACTCTGAAAACCACATGACGTGTTCCATCAGAAGTTTTCATCTCATGGAGAAACCTAGTCAGCTTTTAGATATTTTACCTCTCAGCTTTATTTGCTGTAATCTAGTAGAGTTTTGTACAGGTATACATGGAAAAATTAAGTCATTTTCGCCAACCCTTCTGTCAGAAGCTCCCCCAAGTCCCAGCTGCCACCAGTGCTACCGCAGGGTGCAGCTAACAGAGTGACACCATCAGCACGGGGAACACAGCAGTGTTCTCCACCCAGCTGATGTCAGTACTGCGTGTGTAACCTCACTAGTTATCTGCAGCTAACTCCTCTAAGCGTTCCCAACCCAAAGGGCAGGTACATTTCAGCTGCAACGGTGCAGATGTGGCTATTCAGAAAGGCTGATGTCTGTGGCTCTACAGGCACAGAGCGAGGGAGACAGAGAGAAGGTCTCACAGCTGCCAGTCTACAAAGGAGTTCACTTAGATGGTCTGCTGTGTGTGCTCAAGAAACTCTGCTCCTCCATCACCATGTACAAAGGCAAGGGAGAACACAGGCAGGTTGAAGGCAGTCTTCCTGAACCTTCCCCTCTGCCAACTGGGACAAGCCACACTGGGAAAAATGCAAAACATTCTGCTGAGGACAGCTGGTCACAAGATTTCTCAGAGTTCCACGCCTGGTGAACTCTCTGGTGTTACTAAGGTAAGCTTTTGATCAAATACGACTTCTCTGGGGTATCTTGATTCTGAGTGCCCCCAGACTGTGCTTGCAAAGTTATTCTTGCCCTTCCCAAAAGTCTTCTTCAAAGAACTGAGATTTTAATAATTCAGTACGTTTTGGATTTCTTGGGAGTGGGGAAAAGAATCAACTGTAGCTGAAGCCATATAGGTTTTGCTTGCCCTGAATAAACCTATCTGCACTCCACAGAAAACCTACATGGAAGGAGAGGAAGTTTAACGTGCATATCAGCAGTCTCTCATCTCATCACCTGCATAAAAGCTGAAGGGATCTGGCTGGAGATCAGCAGCAGCTAGGTCACAGCTACCACGTACTGCATGCTGTTCCCAGGAACAACTGCTGCTGTGCAAGAATACATGCAAAGGTGATGCTTAAAATAATGCTTAATGGCCTGCCTGCCAACCCCATCTGCCTCAAGAATCTTGAGATGATAGACACGTGTCAGCAAAACTCTGGCAGCAAAGCTATCTACGGCTTGGCTCACAATGTGCAGAAAGGCACCCAGAGAGGGCATTCTGGCCTTTGCCCAGCAGTCACATTTCCAACCTTCAGTCCCCCTGTACTTCTCCCAGCTGTGCTCACACAAAGGATTTATTCAGTGAATGCTGCAGAGTTCCACAGCTGATTGGTTTCTACCTTGACATTTTTCAAAGCAGGAATATAGACAAGCTGTCATTTCTGTTTCAGAGGGGTTTCATTTAG
Organism: Todiramphus chloris collaris; assembly: GCA_025345505.1. Classification (NCBI taxonomy): domain Eukaryota; kingdom Metazoa; phylum Chordata; class Aves; order Coraciiformes; family Alcedinidae; genus Todiramphus; species Todiramphus chloris. Next base: position 22,619,817 of record JANVCC010000030.1, read on the forward strand.
CCTTTTACTGAGGACCCTCACAGGCTTCGTCCAGTTTGGTAACAAAAAGTCCTTTGCATAGTCAAAAAATACATGGGACAAGAAAGATACTTTGCTTCTAAGGTGTAAGGAATGGAGAAAACACCATCTTACTATGACCCAAATGTACTTTGGAGGATTAAGAGTCAATCCTGACTTTGACATACAGCAACTGTGCCACAACCAGCAGCTGGGGCAGCATTCAGCAGATGCTTGCACCAGAGTTTCCCAATGGCACCTGAAACCCCCCTGGGGTTCATCTGCATGGGTACTGAGGTAGGCAAGTGTCTGAATCCTGATGGACAGCAACACACTCTCAAGGGGCCAGGTGCACACTGCAGTTTGCACACACACACACAGTGAAGAGTTTTCAGCTTGCAAGAAAAGATCTATCAAAAATTATTTTAGTCCAAATCAGTCTGTATGACACATTCTCTTCAGACAAAAGATGCACAGATATCCATCACACCAGGGAGTTCTGGAAGATGGGATGCACATGAATGCATGACATTGACATTTAACCAAGGCAGAAAACCTACAATACATTATTTTTGCCATCATAATATAACAGGCTGCTTAAAACAATTTAAAGAATAGATAGAGAATCATTAATAAAAGGCCATTTAAATGAAATACAGCAAAAGCACAACTTAGTAGTACAAATAAACCTGAAGAATATTTATTTAGGCTCCCTCTGAAAGGATAGGCCTCTAATATTCAAATAAAAACGCCTCCAGCTTGAAAACATTTTTGGTAACATTAAAGACTTTACATTTAAAAGGCATCTAAAGAACTTGTTCTCTTTGAAGGGATGTAAATATGACTCCAGGAAACATAGGCTAAAGGCTCCTAAAGGATATGGCTGAAATAAATGCTTTGTGTCTCCAAGCTTCCCAGCAGGAGGAGACAGAAAAGCAGAATGTGTGGCCTGAACTCCACAGCCCCCTCCCCAGAAAAGCAAAAGAAAATAGCCAAAGAAATGTAGTGTTATAAAAAACCCCAACAAACTATTGTGTTAAATCTCAGGTGTGCAATCCAAGATGTTCCTGTATTTCATGAATGAACACAACAGCTGTAGGTCCCACAGTGAAATCAACGTTGGAAGCTCATTACACACATCCCTGACCTCCACAGAACCCCCCCAGGCTCTCCCTCCACTACGTTCACTGAGGTATGTCCAGAAGTGAAATGAAGATAATGGAGCAAATTACCATGGCAGGTAATGCTACAGTATTTCTATTAAAAAAAAACACCTTGGGATTTTTTCCTACAGAAGGACATACCTCAAGATCTGCAGGTATATAGCTGGCTAGGTCAGGCTATTCTTTTCAACCTCTCATTCATTTTGCTATAGCCCCTGTAAGTAAGGAAGGAAGGAGGGTAAAGCAGACAAAACGGACAAAAAAACCAAGAGGCAGAGGAAAGTGGATGAAGAGGACAAAAGGAGCAAAGGGGGAAGAGACAGAGAGAGAAAAGATAACTAGATCAGTAATTGTTGCCGGTGCCTGCACTGTAACAGCGTGGACGCACCCACTGCATTTCAGCACGAGAGGAAAAAGGGTACACCAGATACAGAGCGCTCACCCCTTCATAACCCTTCACAGGGTAGTTACAACCTGGGCAGTGTAAAGAAAGAGCTGTTCTTTGTTCCTCACTGCCTTTAAAAATGTATGTGCTGCTGCCTGCCTGCGTGAAGGCGAGGTCAGCCTCCCACCTTCCCGGCTCCGCAGCCAGGCTGGGGCTGCTGGAGGAGCGTCCCCGGAGCTGCTCCGGGCAGAGCCCGGCCGCTGGCAGGGGAGCCATGGGCAGGAGTAGCCGTGGCCAGGACCCCTGCGCATCACCCACGGACGGGTTCTGGTTGTTTATTCTCCCTGGGCAGAGAAGACACTTCACTCTAGGTCAGGAAGCAGTGTGATGAACTTGCCTCCTTATCAACAAATGAAGTATCAGATCAGGCATGCAGGGCATCCCTAAACCAGCAACAAGAAAGAATTGTTGAAGAGTACCTCCTGCCTTTTTCTTTCTTCCTGGCTGATGGCTTCTGATAATCCATTCTTCTTTACCTAGTAAATAAATAAATCAAAACTTTAACATCTTTTGTAGAGAAACATTATCAAATACAGGACTAACAAAACACTGCACTAAGAATTCAGCTAAATAATCTGTTCACTTCAGAAAGGCAGCAAGGAACTATCAGAAATTTTAAAAAAGTGTCAGTAACATCTGCAATTTGGCTTTAAAACCTACCCCAAGACACAGACCTAGGACTACTGCAGCAAGAGCACATACAGTCAAGTCACAGTCACCCTACACAACCCCCCTGGATGTTGCACACACTCTCTCCTTTTCAGTTGGATTTCTTGACTGACGTGTACACCACAAAGCTCCTTTTCCAAGTCAGCCTGAAAAATTTTAGCATCTCATTTGTTAAACACTTAAAGGCACAGAAAAACTACCTGGACAGGTAGTTCCTTGTCCAAAAAACCCCACAACTTTTCTGAAGGAGCTCCAGCTTTACCCTTAACAGCCATGGCAAAGTCCTGAGTAAATACTCCTGTATTTCTGTCCTCAGCCCTGTGAGGTCCCTCCCCACGCAGCACCCTACAGTCAAATCAGCCAAGACCAGTTTGCCCCAGCTCTCCACACACAACCATCACGAACCACAGCCACATTCTCTACACTACTGGCGTGGCCTTGCAGAAAACCTGAACAAAAACTAAACTGAGACCTCCAGATTTGGATTAGCAACACCCACATCACTGCAAGTTTGTGGATTACAAAAATATGAATATTTGGAAACACCTTGTATTTTGGCAGGGAGAAGGGGATGTCAAACTTCAGCCAAAAACTCCAGTAGCAAGTAAGACAACTCGCTTCAACGCGTTCCTAGATACTCTGTCTGGCAACAGAATGATCCAATACTCACAACGGACAGCTGACTCCACGTTGATCTCAGGGGCTTATACTGAAAAACAATCTTTTCATCCAACTTCTGCTCTCGGGGCTCAGGCTCCTCATCAGAATCTATGTCCAGGGCTTTTTCTTTATAGTTCTGATATAATACAGCATTTTCTATAAAACAATAACAGTATGTCACTCAGGGCTAGAAAGTTAGCGTAGCTGTTTGCAGAGAAACTGTAACATTTGAACAATGAAAGGAACCCGAACGTCACTGTGCTGTTCACAGCCTCCAGAGACAAAGCCAGCATCTTACTGAGGGTGGACAATGGCGCGGTGCAGCCACAATGGATCGCTGTACCGCCACCAGAAAGATCCACGCTGACTGAGTTAACGAACAGATGTGGCCTTTGTCAGGAAAAAACAGAAAACAATTTTTTCTTCCTCGGTTTGCTGTACAATGTCTCTCAATTAGCCAGCAATTTCCAAAGGGAACAAGCGTGTCAGCAGAGCAGGCACTAGTCTGGAGGTCTAGCTGATTTCACCTACAGCACCACTGTACGTGCGCTACCCGTGTCAGCTTTAAATACCATCTTCACACTCCACTGACAGAAGGAAATCATCCGAATTTTGGAAACTTGAGGTCAGAACTATTCCAGATGTAACTTCAAAGCTTGCCTGAATAAGCAAGAGGAATGACCCTAAAGACAAAATACACTCCTCAGACTTCAGTACTACCAGGATTAGTCGGGTCACACCAGCAGCAAAGGAACCCAGGTGTGGAGTGTTCCCAACCTCCCCAGCCACGCACCCTTTCAAAAGCAGGCCAAAAAGGGCAGAGAAACTCGAGAGCAGAATAACTGCAGACAGATTAACCTGGTGGAAACCACGCTCTGAAAGGTACTTCAGAGACGGGCCAGGCTTTGGACAATGTCCAATCTTCCCTTGCCCGAGCAAGGGGGAAGCAGAGAGAGGCCTGGCTGCTCCACACAGAGCTGCAGCTCCCCAGGCCTGACACCAGGATGAGGGGATCTGTCCCACCTGCTCCAACCATACAGCCCTAGCCGAGGATTACACAAGGTCTGGACTTTTGTGTTTGTTCTTTGGAATGTGTCTAGATAGTTTATACACTTTTAAGACAGGAAATTGTGTCCAGCAACTGAGTTCTGAGAGGCATTACAGAGAAAGTTATTAGCTGGGATCAGTCCAAGATAGAAGGGAGCCACTGGAAGAGAATCTAGAAAACGTCACGAGGAGAGAGTGTAAGAAAAGATGAAAATAAGAGTAACTCCAGGGATGATGAAAATACAACAAAGAGGAAAGGTTTGAAAATAGAAACAAGAGGGAAAGGAAGGTAAGACAGCAGCTGAGATGACCGTAAGGAGGCATGAAGCAGAGAACAGCCAAGAAAGTAGCAGTTTTTATAATGAAACTTCTGTGGACTCATAGCCAGGAATTTTTTTTCTTGTTGAAATACAGGGAAAAGCAGCAAACTTGGCAAAGCCCAGAATTAGTGAGTAACATAGAAAAGCAGATATATGGACAGTGGTTTTTTTTTGATGCTTAACCTTGAAGCCTAGGTAGCAAGAAAATGAAAGCATTACAAAGTCAAAGAATTCACCCCTCCACCATGGCCTTACGAGGAAAAGAGAAACAGCTGCAGAATCCATGAACTCAGAGGGTAACAACTGAGGCACCTGCTGCAAGGGAGCAACCTAACCCCCTAAAGTGATCCACAAAGGCTGCTGGGAGGAGTGGCAGGGAAGAGGTCCCCCTGGAGGAACAAGCCTCACCTGTGTGGCTCCACAGAACCGGCTGGGCAGAGACCGGCACATCCCCCAGCCTGCCCTGCAGGAGGGACACTGGTTTTAAGCTGAAAAGAAGCCCTTCAGACAAACCCCTATTTTAACCTGGCAATCTATATTCTTTACAATATTCCCTAAAGCATGTCTAGTGCCAAAATTATGGTTCCATATTTTAGTCAGTTTACTTTTTCAGTGCAAGGCACTTACTCGTTGACTATATATGAAAAGTGTACAAAATTAGTTCATCTCTCTCATGCTTGAGCACGTTATCAAGTCCATACAGAAAAGGGCTTACCTTCCCCATCAAACGTCCCTTGTCCTTTCACCATTTTCTTCTGATAATTTAGCAGAAAAGAAATACATATCCATTAAAATAAGGACACAAAGTAACCAACAGTAACAAGAACTTCTGTTTAACTCAGTACTTAGGCAACAAATAACAGGCCCCAGTCTACATGCTACTGATGTCAGTCAAGTATTCAAGAAAACAATAGTTTCATCATAGAAAGTGAAAAGCTACTCCAGTTGTCCTTCTCTCACCGACTGTTTATGCGTTTTTGTCCCAAACACTTCACTTTTGCTCCACTTCAGAAGCACAGTACACGAGCTTTCCAGGAGTTCAGTGAACTTGCATCTCACTGTCCCCGAGCAGCCGCCTCTCTCCCCGCACTCCGAGAGGCACAACCACACCAAGTATTCTGTAAACTAACTCAGACCAAAACAAACCTCTGAAACAAAACAGCTGTTTCGGTGCAACAAGTCGTAAGGTCCAAGAAGACTATTTAAAAAAAAAATACTAGCAAAAAGAGGTTTGTGTGTGAAGACAGAACATCATGTCCTCCTGTTTCAAACCTGCTACAGCCTGCTCCCCAACAACCCAGCTCCCCCTCGGCAGCGGTTCACAACTGGACCGATTGCTGTTCCACCGCCTGTAGCATTCCCACAACAGCTTCCATAACCCTGATTTTTAGTCTGGCTGAAAACTGCCATGAAGCTGCTAATTATTTTAACACCTACAGCATTAGCCCGGAGTACTTTACTGCAGAACTCCAAACACTCTGCCAGGATCTGCCACTATTTTTTTTTTTTTAAGTAACAGATTTTACTTAAAAAGAAGGAAATACAAGATTGGTATGTTCAAGTGTAAGATTTTCAGTAAGTCTTTATAAGCTAATTTTAACCATTACCATTCAATACTACTCCCGAAGGATTACAACCAAGAATTAGAAACAGGCACTCTGCTTTTACTGGCAGGCGTTATAAAAAAAAGTCAGGCTACAAAAAGACACCCGAAATTGTCTCTATCAATTTAAAAATCACGCTAACTTTAAACACACTTTGTAAGTATTGTCTGAGAAGTCTAAGGGAGGTTGTTCGTTTTTCTGCAGCCTGTCTACTCTAGCAGACAGACTTTATTATGTCAATGCCTTTTTTTTCTCCCCCTGTTTACCGCCTGCTGGGAAAGGGGTTTTAAACATCCATTGGATTGTGAAAGCAGAGCTGGATGCGCTGGGGAACGCAGGAGGAATCGCTGCCCCCAGCAGCGGCTGCAGCAGGAGCGTCCCCGCAGCCTCAGCGCTGTGCTCCGGGAGCACACCGGGAAGCGAGCCCAGAGAGACTCGCCAGCCAGGCAAAGTTCTGCGGTAGCGAAGAGCAAACCGACACAAACTCCAGCATTTGTGGGAAACGGGGAGGCTGCAAATGACACTGCCGTGTAGCCTACAGCACCCCAATCAGAGAATCGCCGACCGGCACAGCTTACCTTTATTCTCCCCAGGCTCGAAAATTTCTCTTTATCTTCAACAACTGCTTTGAGTAGGGGCTGGGACATTCTGTTTTTTGTCTTGAAGGCAGAGGAGCTGTCAAAGTCCACGCCGCTCACCACGGCCCTGCGGTAAGACGTCGACCTCAGGCCTCGCCTCAGGGTCCCAGCGCTGTCCGGGTCGCCCTCGGGCTCCTCCTCGGCATCGGCGCCCAGGGGCAGGCCGAGGCTCTCCACCATGCTGCGGGCCTTCAGCACCCTCCGCCCGGCCTCCGCGCTCTGGCTGCCGCCTTTGCCCGTCACCTTTATCTCGGAAGCCAAACTCTTGGGGATGATCTGCTGCGTGCCCACTTTGAGCGCGGCGGGGCTGTGCGTGCTCAGCACCACGGGCTGCTGCTCCAGGGGCTGCTCCTCAGGGGCCGCCGGCCTCGGAGGGGCCGCGCCTCGCTCCGGGGACCCCGCCAGGGGCACCGCGGGCGGCCCCTTCTCCGGGATCCTGGGAAGCCGGGTGCATTGCGAGGGCAGCGCTGCCGAGCTGCCGCTCCGGGGGGAAGGCGCGTCTGCAGGGGGTGAGGGCTGAGGGCTGGCTGCAAAAACAATCCGGTCTCGCTGCGGTGTAAGCGCTGACGGGCTGAAAACCCTCCGGGGCTGACCCGGCTGGCTCCCCGGGGAGGTAATGGTGCCGTTGGCGGTAAATCCAGCAGAACTGTTCGAAACCAGAGGGGGCACCTGGGGGGCCCGCTCAGGAGAGGCCGCCCCGCATGCCGGAGGCCGCGCGTTCCCGTTGGACACCGATCCCATGGCGGCGGCGAAGGGCGCGGGGCCCCGGCGGAGCGCCGCGCTGCCCGGGCAGGTGCTGACGGTGCCGGCGGGCTGAGTCACGGTGAAGCTGCACCTGTCCTCCACGGGGAAGTCGGTGAAGAGCACGCCGTTGGGGCTCTGGTACGACTGGGGCCGGGGTTTGCTCCAGGCGCGGGGCTGCGGCCGGGGGGTCGCTCTCCTCTTCCAGCGCGGCGCCGCCTTGTCGGAGAGACCCGCCTCGCCCTCGCCATCCATCGCCAGCGCCGCCGGGCCCGCCAGCGCCTCCCGCCCGCCGCCGCCGCTCCCTGCCGCCCGCTCCCTGCAGTTCGGCAAAGAAGGGTGGGAAATCAAACGGCGAAGCGCTCGTCAGGCCGCGGCGGAGGGGAAAGGGGAAGGGAGCGACACGAAACGGCCCCGGCTCGCACCCAGCCCGGCCCGCGCTTCCCGCCGGCGGCCGGGCGCTGCCCCCACCTGCGCGGAGGACAGGGGAGGGCAGGGCCGGTCCCCGATCGCGGTCCGTCCGCCGCCCCGGTCCCGCCCGCGGCGCCCAGGGCCTCACCTCATGGCGGCTCCCCCGGGGGCGGGCGGCCGCCTCCCCGCCCCACCTGCGGCTCGGCCGAGGCCGGGCGCAGCCCCTCCACAGCCCTACGGCGCCTGCCACCGCGGAGCCGCGCCGGGCTGCCCCGCCAGGGCCCGGCCCCGCCGCCGGGCCCCTCCCCTGCCCTCCGCCCCCAGGTAGCGGGAAGGGCAGGACAGGGAGAGGCGGGCGCTGGGCTCGCAGGGGCTGCCCTCCCGGGAGCCGCGGCCCAGGCGAAGCGGCCGAGCCGCGCTGGAGTCGCACCTCGGCCAAAGCTGCGTTCCCTTCCCTCGGCGCTAAGGCGACCTGCCGCGCAGCGCGGGCGGGAGCCACACCTGCGCCAACGCTGCCCCGGGTCCGGCCGCTCGGGGCCTTTTCCCAGCCCGTGCCGTTCCCCATAGCGGCAGCCGCGGGCTTCTGGCTGCAGGCAGGCACTGGAAGCCCGCACAGGTGTGATTCTGTGCCCGACACGCGGCGAGGCCACCCCGGGCGCTGCCCCTGCACCTGATGGGCAGCTGGGGAGGCCTTGGCCTGGCCTGGCCTGGCCCAGCTGCGCCTCGTTTGCTGCCCGCTGAGGAGCTGGGGAAAGGAGCAGCTTGTTGCTAAGAAAACGGGACAAAAACGGTCACTTTGTGGAGGATTCTGACAAATCGCATCACCCTGAAAAACCTCTGTCTGTAAAAAGGTTGAAACTGTGGCTTTAGTACATCGTGTAACTTAAACACAGATAAAAGAAGAACGGAGCAGGTTTTAAAAAGCAAAACAAAATAACTGCGGTCTTGCCGGCGCCAGGCGCTCCTGCCTTGGCCTGGAGGGGCCAAGCTCTGCACGGGTCCTGTGGCCCAGACAAGGCCACCGCTGCCCACACCCTGCTCTGCCAGGAGAGAGCCTCGGAGCAGAGTCCTTAGAGTAGGTAATGCAGGCACTTGTTCTGTTACATTTAGTAATAATTGCTTCACAATCTTCTTCACAGTTAAAATTTGTCTCCCCTTGGGAAAAAAAAATAAGGATCCCTATGTTTTTAGAAGCCATCTTGTCATAGTACGTGAGCAATGATCTACCTCCACTATCAGATGTCACCCTGGATATGAATGTAAAATGTAATTTAGACTGCTTTCCTAACACTGAATTGCAAAATGGAATCATGTGTCAGGCTTCCCTCAAATGCACGGAAGATCAAATGTGGGTTGATTCCTGTCCCCAGATCAGGAATACTCGAAGATGCTGGAGTCCAGGCCCTGCCTTCACAGCCCAGGACACTGCCATGCAGAGCTTTGGCGGTGGGACAAGGAGGCACTAAAGGACACGGAACACTGTTCCCAATAATCCTGGGGCCTTCGCTCAGGTTTTCTGCCACCCAAATGAGGGGTGAAGCATTCGGGTCATTTACATCTAAGTGAGCTTCAGGAAGCGGCTGAGTAGCTGGGAGCAGCGAGGCCTTTGTTAGGCTGAGCTGTTCCCTCACACCTGGCTGAGGGGGGACCCAAGGTGCAAACTGGATTTCTCCACAGGCTGTGACTGAGGGAGGAACACAAAGAGCTCTGCTGTGGGGACTGGGCCTGCAGCACGCACCAGCACTGCAAGGGGCAGCTGCCTGGCCAGTGGAGCCTGGCCAGTGGCCACCCCGGCAGGGCTAGTGTGGGGCTGCAGCCCAGCTGGGGGTTCAGAGGAGAGAGTTCTGGGGCGCGCTTTGAGGCTGGCCCTGCACTACCCACTTCTGACACGGGCTGAGCCATGAGAGCCCTGTCCCGGGGAAGAAAAAGCAGAGGGATGTTGAGAAGAGTTCGGGGTGCCATGGCTGGCAGAGCATTTTCCCCCAGAGCATGGCCAGCCAAAAACCCCACTGGGTTTCTAGTGGCACGTGCCAAATCTTGAACTGATACTTAGGAAGTCTGAAAGCTTAGGTGATGCTAGTGTTTGCCACGAGAAAAGCACTTAATGACAAGCTGTAACTTGCCCTGGTGCATCCACATGTGCCCAACTTCAAGAGTGCCAATTTTCCAACTCACGCTTCACCAAAATCACTTGTTTCTTTGAAGATGGGCACCTGCCTAAGCTCCTGGCTAAACCTGAAGGGAGAAGGGCCAGAAAAAAGGTGTTCAATTTTTAATTGTTCTCTACAGACCTGAGTTTATGTATCACTGAATCAGAACAAAAGTAGATTAAAAGTGCCCTATTATCTTTTAAAAGGTATAAAAAATATTATTTATACCAAGCCTGTTCAGTAGGTGGTTAACAATTAATAAAAAAAGAATCTGAAGAAAACACGAGGAACAGCCAACCAGTTGTATGTGCACATAAACTTCAGATGTATTCATTCTTCTGACAGAAGAACACAGGAAAAACAAAACTCTTACTAAGAATAAAATCTAGCAAAGCACAACAAAATAAAAATTTACAAATCTGTATGTCTCACAACTGAGACACAACTTCAGATTGCAACACCAGCTTCGTACAGCCAAAGCACCCAGAGAGAAGCCACAGCCATGCCCAAAATGCCCGTTGTGTTGTCACTTAGGATTTCACAGCCTTATGCATTAACTATAAAGAAAATTCACAGACAGGATTATTTCTAAAATTATCTCTCAACTTTCCATGTGAAATCACCAAGGAATTGGATATAGTTGCAGGATATTACTTAACTCATAAATCCTAATTATTAATAACCGAGGTAATCAGCTTTTACAAGATTATTCTCTTACACATACTTATTAACTACGATGCAATTACAAAAGTGATTTTGGTTTCTGAACAGCCACCTCAGTGCTCACTTTCATACACAGTAAAGAAAAGAAATAAACCCCTTAAAATAAAATTGCCATCGTAAGAAAAGTAAAATATAATTGAAGAGAAGAAAAGATATTTAAACATAATTATTATCACCTCATACAAAGCACGGTCACAGTATAAAATCACCAAGTTTCTTCTCGAGAGGTGAAAAAACCCAAAATGAACTAAGTGCCAGCATGAGAGCACGTCCTGCTCTAAGGCCTCTTACAGAGAGTGTGCCAAGCATAACACCTCTGGGTGTAAACCAGCAGGGACTGTGCTTTCTGGAAAACAACAGAAAAGGAAGAAAAGCTCTTGGACACTTTCTATGATCAATTTCAAAAACACTGAATATCCATGATGAAGCTCCGGGCCATCTCTCCGCTGTGTGCTGGGCTATAGCTCCTCAGCCTCGCAAATGCCTCATGGTGTTCCAAACCACCCTTAACTCAGTGTTGTCAAATAAACTGACTTACTCTGCCTGCTTACCAGTGCCTCTTAATCCATACTTCATCAGTCCTCTCTATCTCCCCACCAGCTTTAGGGTGCAAGGAGCAAGACCCCATGCCAGTGCAGCAGAGAGGAATCCCGTGTGCGTGCTGCGAGTGGCAACACTCTGGAAAGGGCCCTTCCCCAAAGGCAGGGCCCAGAGCAGCCAAGCCCTAATGCTTCGGAACCACACAGATGCTGCTTGGGGGCTGCAGCTCCTCTGCTGCCGGTGGCATCTCCAGCAGCATCTGTCCCCTCTGCCTGCCAGCAGAGGTGAGGGGGTGAAACGGCTCTGCAGGAGGTGCCCTGCTGCAGCTTAATCTGCAAGGACATCAGCTGTATGTCCCATCTGTATTACCTGGCAGCTATGACATATTAATACTAATAACATTCTTTTCAAACTCTTCTCTCCCTGTGACTTTGGGCAGTCTGGTTACAGTCAGCTGAAGAAGAGCCAGCTGTTCTCAGAAGATTAGTGTGAGTCTCCATCTCATAATTAGCACGCATGAAGGAATAATGCTCTTACTGTCTCACAAAAACTCTACCACAACTGGAGTGACAGAGGTCACCACAAACTGAAGTGTGACAGAGCCAGGCCACTGGTGAAATACTTCTGCTGCTGTTTTCTCCACGCTGCCAGGGCCGTGAGCTGCAAGGGTGTGCAGCTTCTGGCCAATGAGCGTGGCAGTAATGTCACCGAGGAGGACACTCATTACGCCAGGGACACAGGCAATCCCAGTGCACTCAGAGCTCTGCCACGCGGAAAGGGAAGAGCCTTCCTGGCTTCTCCCCCCCTCTTTCTCTTCTATACAGCTGTAGACTGTGAGAAATGTTACTCTGAATAATACATTTTAACTGTAAAACTCTAAACCAGCCAAAGACAGCAGAAGATTGGTTCTTTCATATTTCTGTTTTCCTCTTAATTGTTTTTGCCATTGTTCCAATAATCAGCAACAGCAGAAAGATTTGCAGCATTAACTATAAAGTTTTTAGGGGAAGAACAAATACACTGTACTGCAGCAATAAAGAACCTGTTAATGTTCACAGAGTATCAAACTGGGATGTGGCTTAGAACAGAACAGCAGAGACAGAGCGAACAAGGACCCTGAAAACCATGGCTAATGCCTGCGGTACTGCTGCCTCTTGGGTTCTTGTAATGGAAGTTACAAATTTCTTGTCTACGTGATCATAAGAATAACCTGATGTTTACTAACACTTAAACTGATACTACTTGTTACACAGATACTTTAACAGCAGCATTTCCTGATAATGTCTCTTCACTGCCCACATCAGAAGTGGGTCCAGAGATCATCTGCTGCTGTGAGAGAAGGAAGCTACCTGCCAACTCCACTGTTTGTAGAGGTGCCTGGCCTTTTCCAGAAGGAAATAGCTGAGATTTCAACATCTGAACCAAAGTTTGTGGTATTTCAAATTTTGATCTGGAAACCAGTTCCCCCTTGCTTGAATTTTATGTCCTTCTTTGCTGTTACTTATTATTTTCTAAGGAAGTTCTTATCTGTAACAGTTGCACTTGTAAAACTGCCATGGACTTCGCTGTAGGTGAGTAGGTCCAGCAGGAGCAGGCCTGTCTATTGTTAAAGTAGGTCACGTCTGTAAAAGGTTATCAAACTTTCCAAAAGTCACATCTATTTAATTTTTTTTCCAGCAAATATGTAATGAATCTGAACTTTAAAGGAGAATTATGAAACTGAACACTGGGTCCCTTCACTTCCAGTTTATTTATATGCATTTTGTTCCTTGAAACACTGTCAATGAATTTCATCTCAGTAATTCTAAGAACATCCTTTCTCTAGGATAATAGTTAAGGAAAACTCTCTGAAAAATTTAGATATAAATTCTTTTGCCAGATTACTACAGTTAATAAGATGTTACTCTTTGAACAGTTTAGCAGGAAGACAAGGTACTTCAAACATTTCCTCACAAAGGACTGAAGCCTTGCTTGCCATAGCTGAAGACATTTTGTGGTTGCTATTAGAAACTAAAGGCAGCTTGGGAGCCTGCAAAAACATGTCTTCATGGCTTTGCAGCTAAAGGATGCTGTGTTCTGTGTCTGCTCGCTCTTTATTCTTTCTTTGTCTGCATGTGGCACAGAAAATGCCTGAACCAGTGACAGGAGGAAGAGAGGAGCATTACAGTGACTACGTCCCCAAAGAGCTGCTTCTTACTCTTTTAAGTTAGGGTTTTTTTGTTGGGGTTTTGGTTTTTTGGGTTTTTTTTTTTTGTGTGTGCAAGGGTTTTTGTTTGTTTGTTTTAAGGAATGACCATTCTGTTCGTACAATAATGATAACTGGAGAACCACTATGTTTTGGACCTGCTTCCTTAATGACAGGTAATAATGTCTGGGTTTGATGACCACTGTCATCCTTTGCAGTGGGAGCAGGAAAGCCCTGTGTTCACAGCCCCTTTCAGGCTGTGACCCTCCAGCATCTCTGGGTCGCTGGACTTGGCCAGCGTGCCCAGCAGCTTCCACTGAGAGTGGCCCCACTTGCCCCACTGCTCAAGCTACACAGCACAGCCCTCCACGGGACCCCTCTGCAGATGGGGCAGCTGTTGGAAATGGAGATTTTCAAACCCAGGTCTCTCAGGTTGGATACCTAAGCCCCATTTAATGGCTTACCTCAACTGGGCTGATTTTCAGAACCCATTTTAGTTTCAAACAACCAGAGAACTGATTAACTCATAGTTATGCACCAAATTTCCCCTTTGCTCCATTAAAATGCTGGAATTTTATGAATGCCATAGCAACAGAATCAGAACATGAGGAAAACTGGAGCATGAGGCACGGAAGCTTGTCTGTGTTTTTCTCTAATGAGCTGAAACCCTGCAGCGTGCCTTTCCTCCTTCCATTCACAGTTCCCATTTGTACTCTCTACATTTGGATTCCACGCTTCACTTGGCTGCTTGGCTGACGGTCCTTCAGTGGAAACTAGGCACCAGCAGACATGTAATGGGCGAGGGCCTGGCTCTCTGAAAGGCTCTGGGACTTTTATTATTGACTTCAGCGAGACCATGAGTTTGGCTGGACCCAAATAACCACGAGTCTGACAGAACTCCCAGCCTATGCAGGGAGAGGCCATCCTCACGCTGCAGTGGCCCCTTCCACACGGCAGCGTGCTATACACGAGGTACCGGCCACACAGTGCGGCAGCAGCAGCCTAGCTGAGATGGTTCCTTTCCTGAATGTTTTGAAAAACTTGCACTTCTTTTATTGTCTTTCCTCATCAAGCTATCAGAAGTGATCCCGATCAAACTCTGCATCCACTAATTAGCTCAAATACGTCTTAATTAGTGGGATTTGTTCCGTTGCTGTGTGTGCCAAAATTCAGCTGTACGGTTTCTCTGAGGCCAACTTTATCCCAAAGTTGTCTCCTCTCCGGTACCAAGGAGATCTCCTGCTGTCCCTTCAGGGCTCCTGGCCAGCAGGCTGTGCCAGTGCACATCAGTAAAAGCCAGAGCAGAGAATCTGGGTTTATCCTCAGCCACAGCCTCGCTAGCACCACATCTCCCTTGCAGCAGACACCGGGAGGTACTGCCTCCCGCAGCGGCATGCCCGCGTCAGGGTCAGGGTCTCAACAGACCGAGATGACAACTTGCTCGTGCAGCTCTCAGTACCACGAAGCGTCAGAGCAGCACCATTTAGGAAGCACATTTACTGCATGGTTTGTACTGGTAGTTCTGGCAGTTGGAATTCTGGAACTGGTAGGTGCCACGGTGAGGAAAGACAAAAAGGAGAGGGGATTTGTGAAACAGATACCGCAGGAAAGAAAAGACCTTCAGCTGAAACAACAGCAAGCGAGCAGCGGAGTGTGAGAAGTCTGAGAATTCGCACACCACTTCCAACAAGACTAAAAAGAGAGGGAGAAGCTGGGGGTAGAGACACACAGCCAAGAACAGACCAGAATCTCAAAAGAGAACTCTGGATTCAAAAGGAAGGGAAAGAAAGCAGTGGATGGACAGAGAGTGGTTTTGCCAAGGGGCTCTGTCTGAAGGAGAGCAGCTAGCAAGCACTCTGCCCGGGCAGTCTGGCTGGGAGTAGTAGTTTTATCTGTGAAACGAGTCCCCTTAGACAAAATACTTACTGCTTTTCAGTTGGCTTCAAAATTGGTCACAGACTAATTTTATCCCTCAAATCAAACTGAAGGTGATCGAGACCTTGCAAAAGGCATTCTTCCAGAGAGGCAACACGGGGCCCAAAATAAGCAGAAACCTTGCCCAGCACAGCTGCTGGGGAGAATAAGCGGTTTTATAAATGTTAATAACAAGTTTAAATACTTTTCAAGTTACTCCGAAGAAACTTTGCACAAGTCATGAGAGCTTATTTATTGCAGCAGGTCAGCGTGCAGGAGCGTGGGCCTAACAAAGAGCAGACTGCTCTGGCAGCTTCCAGACCACATACTTTACCTAGTTGGGAAGAGCTTTAGCAGGCAAGAGCCTTTCTCAGAGGACAGGGACTTAGCCGAGTTCCACCGACTCTGTAAACGCCTTGCGAGTCTCTGAAACTGGAAGCGCACGTGGCACTCACTTGATGACCGTGGAGACAAAGCAGGAGCTGCCCTGAATGCACTGGGGCACTGCCCTGGACATCTTCATGAGCCGTTCAGCTGAGCAGCAGCCGTGACCAGTGCTGGGTTTCAGCGCCGTTTGAGCTGGTGCACGGACTGAGACTGCTCCGTGGTGTCACAGCCCAGGTGACAGTGCTCTGTGGTCTTCTGAACGAGCAGAAGGAGCTCTGTGGACTGCGGTTCCTGTCACCACACTGCTTATATTTGTATATGGCCATACCTACTGTGCTCTGGGTTTTTAGTTTTACAGGCTGATATTATGTATTTTGAAAGGAATTTTTTCTATCGTTGAATTATGCTCCTCTGGGGTACAGAAGGAAAAAAGGGAAGAGCAGATTAAGGTATGCACACATACAGCAAGGAGTTTCTTCACAGCTCTCAGACAATTTTGCCTGGCTCCTTCCTAGCAAGCTCTGTGCAGTTACAGAAACATCTGGTTCGTGCGCAGTGTCAAAGTGCTTATGTCTCATCTACCGTTTTATTCCAAGTTCCTTGGGAGATGTGAGACAAATAAAGTGGTTGAAAATATTTTAAAATGCAGTCTGAAAGCAAAAGGAAAAACAAATTAACATTTGTGTCATTCCTTGGAAAACCTAAAAAGAAAACTGCAAGCAGCAGTTTGTCTGTGATACTGTAAAGTGCTTCCTGCTCTTCTTGTTTCTGCATGTTCTTTCTCTCTTAAAGAACTGGAGAAATAAGAAAAGAGATGAAGCTGCTGGCACCCTCTGCCCTGCAGCACTAGCTCAGCTGGCACTCGGCAGGCCAAGGCTCAGCGCTGCCCTGCTGCAGCGTCAGTGCGCGCTGGCGGAACGCGGCTGCTGAAGCAGAGGGGCACGTTCCCAGGCAGTGCTGTGATGCAGTTCATGCTCTTCCTCTATTCAGTGAGAAAAGCCAGAAGCTAGCAGGAAACAGAGAACATGTTTTTCTCTCTAAGAGAAAAGAGAAGAACACGTGGTAGAAGCCTGTTTACTTAGATCGATACCTACTTTGTATTGCAATTAATAATTCTTCAAGTAGCAAAATAACCAACATAAATTAACTCATTCACCCCGCTTGGGAGCTACAGGCTCTTTGAGAAGAGCAATTATTTTTAAGACCCATCTCAAGGATGTTAAATATCAGACACAAACACTTGCAAGAGGTGAACTCTGACGTGCTGGATGGGAGAGAACGTCCATGTTTGCCGAGCGAGATGCTTCTCTGTCGGATACTCACACAGGTTTCCTGCATGCTGGTTTGCGTGTGCCCCTGTGGGCTCTGCTGACTTGGCAACAACCGCACAGCAAAGCTCACAGGAAAGGAATTTGGTCTTACATTGCAGTCTGAGCCATGGCACAATCCACACCTCTCAAGTTGTGTGACTAATAATTCTTTATGATCCGTTCAGTTAAGCCTGTCCAAACTCTCTTGTAAGTACTCCTAAATGAGTTTACTGATTTAGAATTAATTTTTAAGCTCAATTCATACATGCCAGGTTTAAACAGATTTAAGCGCATCCCATACAATAAAAATTATAGTTGCCTATGTAGAACTGGGATGTGGAGGGGAGTGTGGCTGCAGCTTCGACGCTGAACTCAGGTCATCTAGAGAAGCGGCAAAAAGCAAACCAACTACCATCCACTGCACAAAGTATGACAGCTTTTCTTTTTTACCTCATTCTTTTTGTAGTGGAATGAAAATAAATAACTTCTTAGAGGAACTAATGATCCAAAGAGTTAATTAAAACACTAAATAAATGCATGAAAGTTTTCTGCAGAATGTAAAGACATGCACATGCCTTAACAAATCAGACACGTGATCCTTCCTCTTGCACTCAGATTCTCTTTTCTGTGCTGTTGATGTTTAACTTTCTCTCCGTTAACGATAACATTCACTGTAGAACCTCAGAGCACAAGAAACCAGTTCTGAAGTAGCCCATCTTTTCTGCTCCTGTAAGCCCTCAGCACCAAAACGTCCCAAGAGCTGGAAATCCTCAGGTGCCACCTGAAGACGAGGCAGGACCTGCCAAGCAGCTCCGGCCAGCAGTGTGCAGATGGGCAACCACGGCCCCGGCCAGCTCCCCGCACCACGGCCAGCGCCCACTGGCCCCTTCGGGCCTGGCCACACTGCTAAGGACAAGCAGAATCTTCTGCAGGAGCGTGGAAATGAATCGTGAGCTGGGTGATCACCTGGATGGTGGTTCAGCCAAGGCAGCAGAAGCCTCTTCACACATCCAGCAGGTTTGGAACAGAGCCTTTCTGCAGGCACCAGGCAGAGCAGCCTGCGAGCTGTCAACCTACAACTCGCCAGGAGTGCAAAGTTTACAAAGCCATTCCCAAATCTCCTGAGAATTCCAAGAGAAATATTTAAGCCAGAAGCAAGAGACATTAGTGAGGACAGCCAGCTGCAGATGTTCTTATCCTCCTGAGTGAAAACCTAAAAATACTTGAAATACTCCAGATAGTTATGACTGGCCAGCAAACGCCACAGCAACGACCTATCTCTGTTTTAAGTAAGCTATTAACAGAACAGTCCAATCACAATGATAAAAACCACACTAATATTCTTGGACTGAACAACTGAACTGTAACCAGCCATCCAACGCTAACGCTAGAAAAACTGAGATGATTCCAACAGGGGAAATAAAATACAAAGAGCCAGATTCTAGGACACGGAAGGTTTGAAAGCTCATCTGTGAAACACGGGGGATTTATTAGAAGTCTACTGTATTACAACAAAAGGGGTCTGCTCTAAAATTTAACTCTAAAAATAGCCTTTCTCACAGATTCCTACGCTGAGTGAAAGATTAATTAGAAAGCTTCTTTGCCCTTTGCACAGTCAAACTCTGATTATTAATTACCCAACTGATTTATTTCATGCTTATGATTTCAGAAATAAAACTGCATTTTAACAACAGTCCATAGCTGTGTTAATGAACTCCCTGCATTATTGCAGGGGAAGGATTTTCAGTACAAATATGTTTGGCATTGTGTACACTGCTCACATTTCCAACCAAAGAGTTGGGCAGGGGAAAAAAAATAAATTACAAAGGGGGTTTCTCAGTTCTCCTCAATATAATGACAGGGAAACTCTTTCTTTCCAGTTTCATGCACCTTCATTCTGCAAGGCCTTGCTTTTGTAAACCCCATGCAATTGATTTTTTCCACCGTGTTTCAATTAATTGCAAGGTCTTCACAAAATTAGAGCAAGAGATTGTAGCTACTCTGCTCCTTACACTAGGTGATGTCTGTTTAAAAAGATCAGCCTGAACTATCTCAAATCTTATCATTCACCTTTCTTCAGAGAGTACAATTCTGGTTCTTTTTTATCGTGAAGCACAATAAAAGTGTGGCTGTAATCCATTAAAACACGAAATTGGACTTTTAAATGCAGCCCCTCTGTCTCCATCCTTGCGAGGGAACCTCATTCATGGTAAGAGATGCCCCCAGCCCCGGCAGGCAGCCCCCCCAGAGGGGCCAGCAGCAGCCCAGCGCCGCGGGCAGTTCCCTGTCCTTACTCTACCCCACGGGCACTGCACAAAGCATCTGCCACAGTGACAGGAGGGGGATGCAGGGCCTTGGGATGAACACTGGAACACTGCTTTATTCTGCATGCTGCAGGCCGGCTGGGTGGGAAGCACTCCGGGGCCCTTGGCAGGGCTAGAAAGCATGGAAAAAGTCCCCAGGTGCCGGATGGAGCAGTCCCGGGGGGGAACAGAGCTGAAAGGGGAGCTCTGGCTTCTTGTCCATTCGGCTCCTGGTTTCTTTAATCAGAAGAGAGGAACAAACCAACACCAAGCATGCTGCTTAGCAAGTTAAAGTTACAGCAGGTTCTCTTCTTATTGTAGAACGTTTACTTTCATCAGTGCTGTACCTGTATGTATTCACTACTCAGCTCTTTACTGAAGAAACAGCTCAGACATGACTGTCACAGACGGTTTTTCCAGCCCACCGTGGCTAGTACCTGCCAGGGGAGCACTCTGCGTGCTTCCACACCTCCAGCCCCGCCGAGGTTAGGGTATTTAACAGACCATCAGCATCTATGGGCAGTAGGTGTTTGTTTGGGGAAATACACATATTCACAGCTGACTTGTCACTGACAAAGGCTCTGAGGTCTCTTTATCAGGAAGGGCACTATTTTCCATTGTCCCTGTCGCTCCCAAAGGGAACAGATATTTCTCTGATTTGTGCAATGGGAGGACAGGCAAATAATGAATCCCCCAATTGGGTTCCTGCTTCCAGAAGCTCCTAGCAACCAGAGGTGATGCCAGGATGGCAGGGCTGTCCCTTTCTAAACCACTCAGGGCTTTGCCCAGGCTGCAGAACAAGATAGCAAAGGGAAGGCAGCCACTGCACACACATAAAAGCTCTTGTCAGGGCAGAAGAAAAGCTCAGCATGGTTTTAGTTCTGTATTTAAAAAATACAGTCTGAAAAGCTCTTCACAAAGCTAAACAGAGGCAGCTGAGCTAGCAGTTAGAAAAGACCCCCATTAACAAGCAAGGAAGCAGGCAACTTCACCATCCAGTGAAAGAAAGAATTCTAGACTTCTTTTAAAAAAAAAAAAAAAAGAAAAAGAAAAAAAGATCCACTTTCTTCACCAGGCTGTACAGCATCATTTCACTTACACGTGCTTCAGATTTTGCCCATTCCTATCTGCTTTGAAGAAGAAATGAAAAGGCTGTTTGGAAAAAACCAGAATGGAACAGAATAGGTTTTTCCATCCATTCCCGATAAACTCTATTAAAGACTGTTCACTTAATAAGGAGTAAAATTGGTAAAGGAGTCCTTGAAAAAAAAACCCAAAGTGCAACATGTAAAGCAGGGGTACTTGCTATGATTCTTAAAACCCCTCGGAATTATTTCATGCACTTCAACACCTGTTGAGGGTAAGACAAAAAGCCCAAGTGTCCTGCCTCAGAGCCTCCTTCCCCTTCCAAAGCTGCAGCTCAGGGAGGAGGATGCAGATGGAACAAAACATGACCAGAGTGAGAATGGCCGAGATGTGGAAAAACAAGAGAGGAACAGGCAGGTCCAAATTCTCTATTCGGAGGCCAAAACCCATCAGTGAACATGAGCACATGACTTAAATCATTTTCATAAATACAGCCTGTTTTGATTTCCATGGTTCGAGAGAAAGTCTCTGTCAGGCTTCTTCATTTGCCTCTTGCTGTGCCCAGCTTGGGTGCAGGACCTGGGCAGGGCAGCAGTTACCAGGTCCACCAGCACTGAGAAAGAATGGAACCATTGTGACCACAATGTATTCCCAACAGAAGTGCCACTGGCTCCCTCTGTCGTGTGTCGCGTGGGCCTCGCAGTGGTCCCGGGGCCACAGACTGTTGTCCCCAGTCTAGAAGAGGTGCTGCTCATTCACCAATCAAATCAGAGGCACGTTTAGAGCAAGTCTTCTGAGTCCCAGCCAGGACCTGAGCTAGAATACCAGACTTTTTTTCCAGGAACCATTAAGACAAGACTGTCCTCTCACCTGCTTCCAGCTGGTGGGCAATTGCTCACCAGTCTGCAAGCAAAGATGGACCTGAACGCGGCCAGCAGGACTTTTCATGGGGAGATGTAGGCAAGGTGTGCCCCACGTCTGCTCCCCAGAGAGCTGCTGTGTGCCGTGCACAGGGGGACGGGCAGCAGGAGAGCTGAGCACAGGCTGAGGGACCTGCTGTCTTCTCCACCGCTTGGGAAAACGAGCACGGGCAGAAAGGCTTATGAAGCTGCATCAGAAATCACACTGGACTAGCTTCACTTGCCCTTGCCTTGCTAGAAAGGAAAAAGGGAAAAGATTCTCTCCTGTGCTCCAGGACACGCTCACTTGCCCAGCGTCCAGCCTGCAGCACCCACCTCTCATCAGCACCCAACTCATCACTGCCTAACCACACACACAACTCCAGCTGAGTTGCCACGTACAAAGAAGTTAGAAGAGGCTCACGGGTAGCTGGCTGCTCAAGGATCTGTTGTGCTGTACGCTGCAGGCATAGATATTATTGCATCTGGGACATAAAAATCCAAGGCCTATTAATCCTTTGTTTCTTCTACGTTCAAATTCCTGTGTTAGATAAAGAGCTAAAGAAGTTCACGACTCACATTCCTAGGTTGATAAGCTTGTTTCCAACCAACTTTTACAAGCCTGCAGTTGAAAATGTAGTATGAATAAACTCTGAAGGTGGTAAAAGTGTGAAAGTGTTTGATCCCAGCCATTGCTTCACCTTGTGACAACAAAAGAACTAGATTCACTCTTTGTTCACCTTATTTTAGTCCTTTATTGCCTATCAGCAGTAGAAACTTGAACAGCAAATGAAGAAGAGAAAGCAAGATTTGCCTGTCCTTGAGGAGATAAAATTCAGCAAAAAGAAGCTACCCTGGGTAAACTATTGGATTACAAATGGATGAACCTTCCTCTGCAAGCCTCCCTTGAAACTTAAGACTCATCCCTACTAGCATTTTTTATCAACTTCCAAAAACTGCCTAAGCTGAATTTACGGGGGCTTTTCCACAACTGACTGATCTCACCTGGAGACAGAAGATAAGGAAAAGATTAAAGGTACAGGAAAATCTGAGTGAAATCTACTGCTTTTCTTTGCCAGTTCATTAAAGAAGCATACTGCCCATGTTAATTACTCAGAGCTCCCAGGTATTAGTCTGCGGTAAAGGCAGAAGAGAAAGAGCCTGAGCAGAGGCAGGTCACCCTCTGGAGAGGCTCTCCCTGACAGGGCTTTCCAAGCACAGGCCACCTCTGCAGTCAGGGCTGGCAGAGTGCTGCCAAGGCCTGTCTTCTGCAGAAAATAAGGAAAAGGCCTCGGGACAGTGCCCAGGAAAACCTGCCCCCGGTGCCAGGTGCCTCGATATGGTGCGTTCCGCTGCACGCAGAATTATCTACATGATTGCTTTTTCAAAAGGAAGAGACCTGTTGTTCTTTCCTGATATGCAAAACATGTACTGGGTCTAGAGCTTTCTAGAAGTGTCATTGTTAGCCTGTGTTCTCATTAGGTGAGTGGCAGATTGGTATCAGTGCCTGAGAACTGAGCTGAGCCAGCAATCTGAGTTTTTGAGCAAACCCCCTCCCAAAAACATGACCGCACAGTATTAGGAAATGTGTCCACGTAGCAGCTCCTGCAGCACACATCTCTGCCCACTTCTCTACACAGGGTGAGGTCATAAATCTGGCAGTGCGATTAATTCACAGATCACACAATCATGCATCTCTCTCTCCTTACCCATCTCTTCCCTTGCACAAAGAAGCAGCAGATGCTTAAGGAAAGCAGTTATGGATTAAGTTTTATTCTCATTTACACCCACACAAGTTCCCTGACCCTGTTCTTCTCAAGTTTGCATGCAGCTCAGCAGTAAGAGTCCATCAAAGAGTCAAAAAACCACATTCTAATCCAGATAAATTACTGCTGACCCAATCCCATTTAAATTCTGCCCACATAAAATAGAGTTGCAGCTAAGACATCTAGTGTGAAAATAACTAATGGGCATTAATTAATGGTTACTGTCATTTACAGCTCAGAATAATATATACATGTTAGCTTGCCAACCCTATTGCTCCAGAATTAATGCTAGATATTGGAGGCAGAAAAAGCAGACAGCGCTTTAAGCAGTGATTGATAGGCACTTACAAGCATCCATTCCACCAGCGATTAAACCACTTGCTCTAAACTGGTCCGTAAGAGATAAACCCGTTTAACAGATGCACTGAGCAACACGTGCAGTACTTGCAAAGGCATCAACCCACCCTGAGCTCCAGACACTCTTTTCTCACAGTGCCTGTGGCTGGGAGGTGGCTCCACTGCACTCTGCCCTTATCTCCCATCTCACTCTGCCCTTATCTCCCATCTGGCATTCCTGCTCCATACTCCCTGGGTTGGTGCCTACCACTGGGCAGAGATGAAGGAACGGTCTTTTCACTGGTTTTCTCTTTGCATACCACAGCAATTACCAACCGTGAATGGCTGACAACCTCCTGGTGCCCAGCTACCGACCCTTCCTGAGAAACCTCCGGGACAGACCTGGCACGAAACCCACTGCACCCTCGGGTCTCTGCCCTCAGCGAAATCCAGAGCTGGGTTCCAGGACCCTTCTGCTGGCTCCGGGTACTGCGGGCGCTGCAAAGAGCAGAGAGCTGTGAGCGCAAGCACTGCCCTGGCAGCTGCACCCACAGATTAGTGTCTTTAATACAAGAATGTAAGGAGCAAACAGATGAAGGACAGTTTATGTGAACCACTGGAGAGCAGTGCCCAGAGAGTTCCATTGCAGACCCCACGTCAGGCACAAGTCCTCCGGCATTCTCTGCAGCACTTTAGCTGTGATGAACACATCTGGCATTAATAAGAAACACGCTTTAACGAGAGTCCCCCTGCTGTCCATCGCAACTCATGGAAGTAAACAGAAAACAGTTATTTATAAACCCACTAAAACACGCAGAGAGCTTCCAAGAGCCCGGAGCAGAGGAATCTGCACAGTTTATCACTGGACTTCTGGTTTATCTGAAACCTAAGGCAAAGATAAATAAACCTCGCAGCTGGCAGGAGCCGTGAGCGCAGAGCAGGCCGTCCAGTCCCACCCGTGCGAGCGCAGCGGGCAGGGCAGGGTGCCTGCCATGCGGGCAGCACCAGGGGATAGTGCTCCCTGGGCCACCACTTGCCCAGCACCAGCTTGAGCTGCCGGGCAGGGGACAGGGCTGCTGCCTGGAGCAGCCTGTGACAGCCAGCACGGCCCAGGGGATGCAGGGTGCGGTAGCTGATGGAGGAACAGCAAAGCACCCAACTGTTTCTGCCCGTTCCACAGACAGCAGCTCTGCAATGGCAGCAGTGCCTGCCAACTGCATTTCTCTGCCCACACAGAAACCGTGTCTGCAGAATGGCGTTTGTGGTTTAAATACATACACACGTATGTGCGTGTGTGTACAAATATGTGGACATCCTTACCCAGGCAATCTGATGAAGGTAACAGTACTACAAAAGAGGTTATAAATACCTAGTCAAATAGAAAATAAGAGTAGTGTCTGCCTTAAGTCGCCAGTCACACGTCACTAGTTATCAATATGTTCAAAATTATTGTGAAAAAACCCCAAAGGCAGAAAGATATGATTATAAATATACCCATATTGTGTATGAATACCACTGAGTTCAACTTAGTGGAAAGGCTTGTAGCTTCTCATTGACTTAAACAGTCTTTGAGTCCAGCACGTAAGCGTATCCCAATTGTGCACACACCGCCTAAGTCAAGACTGGCTTATTACATGGAGAGAGAAGGGGTTAAAGGTGCAGGGAACATTCATTACTGAGTGCCCATATGGCCTGTTACACAAACGTGTCAGTAGATTAATGACTAACACCACATTCTAGCCCAAGGATGAGAGGACCGTTTCCCCCTCTGTTTGTAAATGTCAGGATGTGATGATGATGTTAGTTACAACCGGCAAATACGACACAAGAAAAAGCTGCCCAATATTAAAGGTTAGAAACTAGGCCTGCACCAAATGTTCATCCAGCCATTCCGCCTCATGTAGACTTCTCTTGTGGACCGGAGCCCTTCATGTATAGACTGGCAAGTTCTTTGTCAAGCAAGTATGTATGTCTAGATCTACAGACTTCAGCCCTTCCCGTGCCCCTCTTTCCCACGGAGGTAAAACGGAGCCAAAGGAAGAGTATGAGAGAGTGACTGTGGCTGTTTCATGCTCAGATATGTCGCTTTGGCTTATACGTTATCAACATACACATTTTTTGCTCTGCAGAAAAGCCAGCAAACCAGCCATCTGACACAAACTGGAACCACAAGAACAGCACCAGTTTCCAAACAGCGCTGAGCTTAGGGAAGGCTTAGCAATGTTTTAGTAAAGATAATAGAAATTAGTAAAAAGGTACAGATGTGAACGTTTTAATTGACACACTGGCTTCAAATTTGCAGTACTTATGAAAAACAAAATCTAAAATCCCAGTGTTTCTTGTCTCCTGTAAATTGGTGAGCTTCTCTCGTCTGGTTGTACGTGGCTGGTTGTGGGAAACACCCTTTATAGCATACAGGAAGAACAAAATAAAATTGCCAGAATAGCGCTGCCTGTCACCCCCACCCGCTGTGTCAACAAATGGAAATGTTTGGCAGATATAACTCATTAGAGTCTATTAAAAACTCCAAATTTTGGGTTATCTACAAACGCTGCTCTTTAGAAAGGCCGCTGAGAGACCCTCGAGCTTTGAATAAAAAGCCTCCAGGAGAATATTTAAACAGATCTCTGTACCACCCTCTGAATCCAGTCTGCTCCAACTCAGGTGGCAAAAGAACATTCCTCTTTTCCTAGCGCCTAGAGAGAGTGCAGTGCAGGGCCAAGGGAGAAATGATTAGAAATATTAAAAAAGGAGAGGAAATAAAAAGAAGAAAAAAAAAAAAGAAGAAAAAAAAACAACTCAAGAGAGCAGATCCTAGAAATACCAAAGTTTAAAGTCTGAGAATTGGCAGGCAGCCAAGCAACACAGCGAGTGCAGAAGACGAGATGGGGATTGCAAGGAATTGGCAGGCAGACACCGTGGGAGATGCCAAATGAGAGCGCACAAAGCGAGTGAAATGAGTCAGAACTTATAAAAGGAGATATAAGAAAGAAAACCCAGCACAAGGGGAGAATGAGAAAAAGGAGACATGATCCAGGGCTTGCAGCTTTAAAGTGTTGGACAAAACCAACTGAAAAACCTAATTTGCCAGATTCCGCCTGGTATAGGAGAGAAAAAGGCGACAACCCAAGCGATGGGCGCACAGAGGAAAGCACTGGCAGAGAACTGGGGCAAAGCCACAGTCCAGAGAAAGCACTTGAACCAAAGTCCGGAGTTCCTTCTGGGCAGGGCAGCTTGCGAGCTGCAGGTTTCTATTTCCATTCCTCTCCTTATCTTCAGCCTTCGGTTGCGCGCCCGGCGAGCCAAGGCTGCGGGCTCTGCTGCTGGGCGGAGGTGTTGCAGGGGAGGAGGCAGATTTAACAACCTGCATTCCTTTTAGCACATCCCGTGGGCTCCGGTGGAGATTTCAGACAAACGTGCAAGTTTAGACTTCACGTGGAAGTTCAGCTGCACGTGACTCCCTCAGGTAGTCACAGCCCCAACTCTGCCTCTACCTGCTGGCCACGATGAAGAAACAAAGCCTCGCCTGCCCAGGAAAGGCACTGTTAGGTATAAAAAGATTGTGCCACTCGTTCTGCAATCTCTGCGGCATCTCCTCTTTGGCTCTAACCTCCACTGCAGCACAGATGCTGCTGGCTTGCTTTAGTGTGTGCAGTTCATCTGAAACCTTGAGCAACTTCTACTGAGCTCATCTTCCTTCTTTTAGGCCCTGACCTTTGATCCTCCTGTAAACTGAAGTCTCTGGACGAGGACAGCGCGCCGAGTCTTTACCCTGAAATGCTTTATGCGATCTCTTTATTATTTGTGTTCAATGATTTTGGTTTGCCCCAGTAAATCCGGGCAGTGCAGCCCCAGGTCCAGGCAGCACAATGCACAGAGGCGTATGTGCACGTACAACACGAACCTACAACTCGACTGTAACACCAGCAGCTTCACTAACTTCTCCCTTCGCTCCCGTTCCCCCTTTTGATGGAAAGGAATTTTTTTACCATTAACATCTTAAGTACAAAACAGGCTTTGAGGCACTCTCTGCGCATCAGTTAAGGCAGACGAGGAGCGGGCGGCTGTGGAGGAGGCAGGTGGGCTGGCTCTGGCTTTCCAACCCTCTCGTCTCGACGAGCACACCACTCGCCATGGCACAGCAAGAGCGAGTGGGTGGGTGTCAGCTGCCAGAACCTCACAGCCAGAGAGAACACCTCAGCACCTGGGAACTGCTGATACAGGAGGAGCATCTGTGCCGTAGGAACTAGATGACCTTTGGAGGTCCCTTTCAAGCCCAAGCCATCTATGATTCCATGATTCCATGGCTATGCTCTCCTCCAGCACTTACACTGCTGAATGCTGCAGTTCGTGTCATCTCTAGCACATCCCAGGTGGGTTTTAACCAGCGCTTGGGTCCAGCACGTCTCTTTAACTGAACCTCATGATACTCAAGCTAGCAGTGGAGCCACCAAGACGCCTCAGGTGCTGCCCTTGCGGCACACAGAGAACGGAGGGATGGCATTTTAAGATCACTAAAAATACCTCCGCTTTCCGCATCAGGTGAGTGCACAGACAGCCCGAATCAGGGAGCTGCTCAGCAGTGGTCTGCAACAGGACCTTCCCAGGCTTCCAGCTGCTCAAGTGGGGGACCCCCCTCCCCCCCCAATTTCTGGCAGAGACCGGAGTAATTTACCCATTTATGTGGTTTTGTTGAGACTTACATAGGGAAGTATGGTGGAACTTTCAAAGACCGAAACCAAAATGCCATCTGGTGCCGCAAGGCTTCCAGCGCCGTGCGACGGGCTGGGGAGCGCGAGATGGATTTGAACGCGCAACGCCCGGTACTTCAGCAGGGTGAGAAGGTGCAGGGCCTTGCAGATCCAGCCACGGCCCGAGGAATGGCCAAGGCTCGGGACTTTATCGCTTTTGGTGAAAATCAAATGAAGGCAGCGAACCTCTTGCGAGAACTAGCAGAACCCTGACGGCAGAATATGGCCTCACATGTTTATGCAGCGTCTCTCCAGAAGTTCTTGGAGCAGTCGCCGTGTGGAAAAGCAAGCCAAGCAGCTATTTTTAAACTCTCTTGATTCAACACATATGGGCTGAATTCTGTTAGAAATAATGACCCTCTGATGCAGTTATTGCAATTGCCACTAGACAGAGCTGTTCATCTTGTTTTTAACCTCAGCAGTATTTATAAGCCCAGTGATGTGCTAGAAATCCAAGAGGAGTTTGTGTTACAGACTCCTCCAGAAACACGGCACATGACTGGAACAACTGCACGGCATTTGCAGCCAGGGTGTCGTTTCTGCACGGCGCTGTATGCAATCCCATCACCAGAGCTGAGGGCTGCATCTGCGCCTCATAAATCCTCCAGTCCTTCACCAAGAGCTAGTGATAAAGAGATGACAGATAAAAAAATTAAACTACACTGTATGTACTGCACTTGAAAATAAGCAAAACATCTGGAGATCTTCAAGCACTGTGAGAAGCCCCTGACTAGAATTCACTGACAAATATGTTTTGCTGGAATTTTGGAGAGGTGCAAACAACGGTACCTTTGAAAAACAGAAAAGTTTTCATTTGAGGCAGGTAACATTCATTCAGGAAGTCATCAAGTGTGAGTGCCAGCAGACTGCATCCAATGATCAAGACAATGCAAAGCTGTTAAAATACAACGCTGCCGTGTAATCACCAGGTAAGGATACTCTCAGTGTCCTACTGCCTATCACACAGCAGCAGCTCCTCCCGCCAAGCATTGCCGAAATCTCCCCTGAAATGAACGGCTTGTTGCTATCCGTGGAGCTACACCAGTTCATACCAGCCAAGTATCCGGCCTTTTCTGATAAAGCTTTGGGTAAACCACATTTTCCTTGAAGCAAAGCGAGCGCTCCTGTCGGGAGGAAGCAGCGACCAGCGGAGCACTGGTTGTGCCGGGCTCACCCCTGATTTGCATCGCAGGCAACCCGGAGCAGGAATTTCTGGCATTTCTGCCGCTGCAGCTACGGCACTGATTGCATCTGGGGATTGCCACTGAAGCAGCTGGGAACCACAGCCCGCTCTGGCAGGCAGCGTTCCCGGACAGCCCACGTCCAGGTTCGGGTCGGTGTAAGTGCTGTCACAGGGTTCATTTCAGTTACTGCTGGTATCGGGCGTGGGGTTTAGGTTCCATGCCAGCGTCGGGCGCAGCGAGTGCTGAGCAGGTAACTGCCTCTGCTAGCCCAGGGACGCTCTCTAAGGACATGGAAGGGCTACAGCGGGACTCCAACTGCCTACACACCCCACTTCGGGACCTTAGGCAATGTGTTTGTTGCTTAAGAATGTACCTGCAAAACCTCTGGCTCTTTCTTCTCACTTACTCAGGTCAACCTTGCTTCCACGCTTATTCCTGCCAGGCCTCGCCTCGGTTCCAGACCAGTGTTTCCTCCCGGTGAGCTGCGTGCTCCTCGGCATGGCTGCACAGGGCAGCTGCACAACAGCTGCACAACAGCCATACAACAGCTGCACAACAGCCACACAGCAGCCACACAGCAGCCATATAGCCACACAGCAGCCACACAGCTGCCGCACAACAGCCATACAGCAGCTGCACAACAGCCATAAAGCAGCCATACAACAGCTGCACAACAGCCATACAGCAGCCACACAACAGCCATACAGCAGCCATGGCAGCCGATACACCGCACCTCTGGTACCACGGCAGCCGATACACCGCACCACTGGTACCACGGCAGC